>CM054058.1:250989181-251409373 GCA_028641055.1 Alopecurus myosuroides
TCGTCCACGTCAGCCCTGCCAGCAGGACTTGCTTGTCAAAACACTTAGAGCATCTCCACTCGCGCCCCCCAAAGGCCCTCCCAAGCGCCTTCGCGTCCGGACGGGCCTCGAGCGCGCCCACTCGCGCCCCCAATGGGCCTTCCCGTCCGGCAAACCCAGCCCAACCCCGCCTCCGTGGGTCTCCTGTGGGGGCGCCGGACGAGTCGTTTCGCGCCGCGGGCCCATCCTGCCAGCGACACAAACCGCCCAAAAACTGGTCCACGCCGCCACGTCCGCTCCCTCTGCCTCGCAGCGCCGCCGCTCTCGCCCACCGGCGCCGCCGCCCAAGTAGGCAAAATTTGACAAAATCAGTGCGAAAATTTGGCAAACTATATTTCATTGAAGATGACCGAACATAGGAGATTTTTACATAGGATTTAAAATAAAACATGGGTACTACATGTCTAGGGCCTTGTACATCTTGGTGTAGTCGTCGCTGTCGTCGTCATCGGAGTCGCTCGGCGACTCCGCATTCGGGGCGACGCTGTTGCTGCCCTGCACTGGGTCGCCGAGGTACATTGGCGGGGGGAGGGGGGAAGGCGTCGCTGTCGGAGAGGAGGATGACGTCGCCCGACGCCTGTGGACGAGCCCACCTTTCCCTGATGACGAGGGTCTGGCTCCGAGTCCGCCGGTGGCGCGGCGCTTCCACTGGCTCATCCTTGACGATGGCGAGAGGAACGGGAGCGGGAGCAGGCGCGGCCGTGGTGCGGCGGTTCCTCCCCCGCCTCATCTGCCGCTCGATGTGGTCGAGGACCCGAGCAAGAGTGCACCCGGGTTTGCTCCACCAGATGCGGCGGCCGCCGGCGTTGTTGCGCCCCGAAACGGGGCCGTGGTCGGGGACGTCGCCGAATTCCGCCTTGAAGCGGTCCTCGAAGAACGCCGTCCAGGAGGCCTCGTTGGCGGGATGCCACCGAGGCTGGCGCCGCTGCTCCGGCGACATGCGCGCCCGAATCTCCTCGGTCTCGGCGACGCGCTCGGGCCCGGTCGGTGGCGGAGGCACAGGCACGCCGCCTGCGCTGAGCCGCCAGTTCCTTGGCGCGCTCATCCCCGGCGGCGAGTGGAAGTTGGCCTCGTAGAGCAGCCTCGCCTCCCAGAGGTGCAGGGTTCAGCTGCCGCGCCGGCGAGGTGGTGACGGTGAACCATGGCGAGGAGAGGAGCGAAGAACGGCGAGGAGAATGGCGACGGAGCCGGGTTTTTATGTAGCCGGGACGGGCTAGGCGAAGCGGCGGCAGCGCCATAACTTCGCCACATGGGCGATTGGGCTGCTCCGCCGCCGCGTGTCGTCTTGACTGACCGATGTCAATGCGCGCGGCAGCCGAGGCGACGATAAATCTTCTCTTGGGGTTTTGGTTGGGACGCCCAATAGGGACGGAGTGCCCGCTTGGACGCGGCGCCGTCCGGACGTGTCCCCAAAGGATCGTCCCGGACGCCGATCCGGACGCCTACTGGGAGCGCGAGTGGAGATGCTCTTAGAAGAGCAAATAATTGCGTGTTGTGTAATCACCA
Organism: Alopecurus myosuroides; assembly: GCA_028641055.1. Taxonomy (NCBI): domain Eukaryota; kingdom Viridiplantae; phylum Streptophyta; class Magnoliopsida; order Poales; family Poaceae; genus Alopecurus; species Alopecurus myosuroides. The sequence continues at coordinate 250,990,727 of CM054058.1, forward strand.
AAAGTGACCTGACGCGCTATAACATGTTTTGGTGGGCTAAAACAGCCCACGGAAACAGTTTATATTTGAGGATAGAGGTAGTTGTATTGTAGAAATATGACCACCCCAATAGTATCGTTTGAAGATCTTTCATTAGAAAATTTTGGTAGAGACTATATAATCGTCTAGAAAACAATTCAAACGCTTCCGCCGTTTGACGACATCAAATCCGAGCGGAAGATCGCTGCGGCAGCGGCGGGCTGGTGGATGGCGCGCACGACAAGAGGCAACGCGGCACAACGTGGCGAGGCTAAACCTTCCCAACAGCTCACAGGGATTCAAACAATATATTTAATCTTCTTCTGGGAAAGAAATAAGAAAGAAAAAAAAGAGAAAAAACAAAGATACGCGCAGGGCGGACAGCTATTAGGCCCTGGCATCAACAAAAATCGGAAAAAAAAAATCATTGCACCTAAACTTTTCCACCCTCCTTCCTTTGCGCGTCCCACCTGTCCCGGCGCGGGCCCACCGCACGTCTCCTCCTCCTCCATCCACTCTCTCTCGCGCGCGCCGTCTCCTCCGCTCGCCGCCGGCCACCGTCACCGCCCCCCGTACGATCCGCGCGCGGGATTCATCTCCCCGGCAGGGGAGGGAAGCCTCCGACCCGCGAACGGCGACAACGGGTATGGATCGTTCCACCGTTGCATTTCCTCCCAAATGGCTTCCTCTGGTTTTTTTTAAGCACGTCGTCCTATTAACCTTCGAGGTTCTCGACCTGGTTTAACGATAATCACGAGCTTTTATTCCCTTGGCGATAAGGAGAAGCAGACATTTTTTGTTGCGGTCGCATTTGGCGTCGCCTGATTGCAATTCGTTAGGGGAGTGATTATAAAATGTCAATGGGGAGACATATATTATACAGTATCTTAATTAATGACATCCGTGATGATGAGCACGAAAGGATTTTTTGGTAATGCGTTGGGATTTTATAATGGCGAGGGTTCGAATCCGTCGCCGGCGACGACGAGGCTCGCGTGGGCTGCGGAGGGAGCTGTTGTCCTGGCCCTCGACAGCGACCGTCCCTATCCGATTCTTTAATCGCAACCTGGGATCCCAGCGTGGAATTGTCTGACACATGGCCGGAGAATTCTTCCATCCTCCACCACTTTCCCATTTTCCTCGCGAGAAAACGCAATCTTAGACATGGCCAGATTGGATGGAGCACCCTGAATTTTTCTTCCGTTCTCTGGGAGTATTATAGCAGTAGTGTATTTTTCTCTCTCGCTCTACTGTCCTCGTTGATTTCTCCAACTACTACTTGTTCCTGCGAGAACGGACGACCGCTGTTTCCCTCTCCCTCGTTCTTCCTCCGCCCTCCTTCCCTTCCCCAGCTAGCTCCCCGGCGTGTAAGCTCTCCCTCCCCTGTCTCCTCGGTTTCTTGCTCCGAATCGCGTGCGGTGTAAGCGAAATCGGCAGAGACGAATCCCCAGGCAAAAAGCTAAAGCTGCTCCTTTGCTTTTCGGCGATGCAAGCTTCCTCTGCTCCTCCCACGTTTTCCTGAGCTGGTTTCCTGTCTTTCGTGCGCGCAGGAGCGGGAGCATCTCGCGTGAGGGAGGCTGCTGCCGTGCCAACAAAGGTAGGCGCCACGCCATGGGTGCCCCCCTCGCCTGACCATGCATTCGAGGCTGCTCAAGAGGCTCGCCAAGAGGATCATGTGAGCCGCCGCGCGCCTGTGGATATGCGTGAGATGGATGCGTGGGGCTACTGCGCGCTCGTCGTGTTGGCTCTCCATTGTGTTCTCAGTGGCTGCTCGGCGCTCAACCTTGAAGGTAGCGGCAGCGGTTTTTTTTTTCCCTTTGGTGGTTCAGCTTGTGGAGTGCTTGATTGATTGGAGCTTTTCGTGTTGATGGTGCAGGCTCAGCGCTGCTCAAGTTCAAGTCGAGGGTGGAGGACGATCCGCATGGCGCCATGGCAGGTTGGACCGCGCGGGACGACGATCATTGCAGTTGGAACGGCCTCCGCTGCACCGATGGCAGGGTTGTGATGCTGTGAGTTGGATGTTTTCCTCTTCTTCGTTTTTTCCCTTCTGAATGGTTTTATTTGAAAGATGCAAATCGAGTTCATCAAGTCGCCCATCATCATTATCACAAAAATGGGCATTTGGTTCAACGGGTCTTTCATTTGACTGGTTAGTTTTAGAATTCATTTATTTTTGTTAAATAGATGGTGCATCGGCAACTGTCCCTTCTATTCCTAGTTTTCTCCTTCACTGTTATCGCGGTTTTGACTTTCTCGGGTACTAAATGCATCAATTACTCTATTGAGTTACTGCCAACACAAGCATGTCTCTACTTTGTGTTATTCAGAGAAGGTAGACATGAGGATATTGAAAAAAAATCTACATAGTAGTTAACAAAATCCATTACTTCTTTGCGAAGTATATTGAAAAAGAAATAGTATTATACATGAAGACCAACTCTGGTTTCGTTGAGAACTGCATTTTGATGAATATTCCTTTTGTTGCCTATCTTAGTTTATCATGGGTACATTCTGTATGTTTTCCCAGAAAAATGCTTAACATTATCGGAAATCTAATTTCTTGGTTATTAGAATTGTCTGTTGATTCGACCAAGACAAACAAGTGGCTAAAGCTATGTTATTATGATCGGTTTTTTCTCCTGGTTGTATTCTCAGTTTTGTGACGTGGGATTGATGGCTTATAAAGTGATACTGTTGACTCTAAACAAAAGCATTGAAGGTCCAAAATGGAGGCTGTCCATTAGCTACCTTGATTATTCATTGGCATGTTTGCTCAAGTGAATCATCATTAACTGCGTATACCCTGCCTTGATAAGATTACCTGATTAGCATAGTATAGCCATATGTTTATCCTAGATTCTCGAGTGCCACTTATCTAAAAAAAAACACACCATATTTTTTAGAGAACCTGCAAAAGCTTTGCACTCCTTTTCAATATGAAGAGAAGCAACGTTTGCAGGATGATACGCCAACTGCGGGAAAGCATGAAAAAAAAAACACTAGACAAATTTCTCAGTCAGCCTATTGTTGAACGTGTGGTACTATCTCCCTGCACCTACCTTCATGCCCCTTCATCTTCTCCAGCACCGTGTCGATATTGCAAAAGGACAGAGATGTTGATTTTTGTTTGAAGGGAAAAGTAGCATTTATTGTCATACTTCTACAGATCCTCACACCTGGTCTTAACCAAGCTAAAACATGTCGTATAACATAACATTTGACCTGGTTCAGCCCCTGGCTTCTCTTGATGATCTTACCACCAAACTAGTCATGGGAACAGTTCCTATTAAGTAAAACCATTGCAGTCTTCAACCCCTCAGGTTATGTGGACTCTGGTGCCAAGTTGAATTCCTTACTTCAGCAATTTCATCTAGAAATTTAGCTTGTCAGGGAAAGAAGTGTGTTTTTGTACCTAGTCATTTTTCAAGCATTTACTTCATCATCACTACTTACTGTTCATCTTTAGATCGAAGGTCTATCGGCGATTCTCGCCTTTTGTTGTTCAAAGACGTTTATACTTTGCATCCAAGCTCATGTTTAATGCCTCTGGGTACCATAACTTTACCAAATAATTACGTACTGTTGTTCTCTCTCAATGTTTTCAGAGGATGCTAGCTCGATTTATGATCTTAAGAATTCTACTTACTATGAACTGCATTTTTGCAGGAACCTAAAAGATCTCTCATTAAGAGGTACCCTGGGTCCAGAACTAGGAGGCCTTAGTCATCTGCAAGCTCTGTAAGTATACAATTCCTTATCTATGCTTTCACAAATCACAAGAATAGAAGATGCGTCGCATGGACAACATTATATTGGTATTTTCATAGGTTATCTCTTCACAATATGGTAAAGATAAAGTACTCTGCATATGTAGGTAATTCGTTGGTGTCTGGTGCTTTGTTTTGCTTTAATAAATTTCATGCCAAACAATTAAATCTATAAAAACGTCAACCAGCCATCAGTTAGGTTGAGATATTTGAAGTGTACATATCTAACCAATCAATGATAATATTGAGTTCCATCATTTGTATCAATAAATATGTGTGCATATCAGCTTATCTCTGAGAAACAAAGCTGAGACAGAATCATGGAAATTACGTATGATTCCTTTGTGTCTTTTTTACTCGGTAACATGAAAGGTTGATCCATCTGTGAATAAGCACTTGTAGCTTGACAACTAATTTTGGCAACTTGTTATAGTGTAATTTACTTCGGCACGCAGTTAGATCGTTTGCTACATCCATTTTAATGTTTTGGTTCATTGATATGTCTACTTGCAGTATATTATCAAACAACTTGTTTGGTGGAGTAATACCTAAGGAAATCGGTGGTCTCGCTACGTTGGAGGTACTGGACTTGAGAAATAACAACTTGATTGGGGAAGTTCCACAGGAGATAGCAGAAATGCCATCACTTAAGCATTTGTAGGTCGTCTGACTCATTAACGTTGTGAAAATTTTGACCACCAAGAGAAATGTCATGATACAGTGTCTCTTTTTCGACAGATTGCTTTCCAACAACAGATTTCAATGGCCTGTAATCCAAAATCCCTATGGGAACTCTGACCAGGAAATTGATTTCAACATTTATGATCATCTCGGGAGGGGTAATGTGAATAAAAGAGCTGATAATGGGTAAGGAAACTCCGGATTTTCATTAATTCTCCTTCAATTATAATCGGATCTTATTTTATAACTTATTTTGAAGAAGGATTTATTTGCTGATGATAGGAGTTTTTTGTGTGGACCTTTGTAGGCTAGGCTCTGGTTCTTCAGCAGAAGGGAACAAAAAAGTCGTCAGCAATCTCTCCAGTAATCCAACCTACTGATATCCAATTTCATTTTTTTTCCTAAATACATCTGCTAGTATCATAACATTCCTTCTTATTTTTCCCAGCTCGTCTTCCTACGCAATTTGCCGCAAGAAACCCAGCTGCACAGCTTAGCAGACGCAGACTACTTCAGGACAACAATCTTGCTGCTCCTTCTCCAAATGCTCCTATTCCAGCTTTTGCTCCTGTTCCTTCTACTGGAAGTGGCTCATTTTCAGCATTTAGCCCCATCAAAGCACCTGCGCCTGCACCTACTGTAAATCCTCAAATTACTCCACCCACGTCTTCTGATACTCCTCCGGCGGCAGGGTCAAAAGGAAGATCTATAAAGTGGTTATATGCAATTGTGATTCCATCAATTGTTCTGTTGCTTATTGTCATTGCATGCATGCTTTTGCTATGCCGCAACAAGACGGTGACAACAATAGGTCCATGGAAGACTGGACTCAGTGGCCAGCTTCAGAAGGCATTTGTAACAGGTAAACCCAATATTTCTATTTGCTATTTAATCTTTCTGAATAAAATAAGTTCCAACAGATGAGGTTTTCGCACCATCATCCAACAATTTGTGTTCTTTATGTTGAAATAAACTCTCCCCTGTTAAGAAATTGTCAACTGCCTGATTGATTTGCCTCTTAGCATTTGTGGTAAGTTCTGCTCTCCTGATGTACCACAGGAGTACCCAAGCTACAACGCTCAGAGCTGGAAGGTGCTTGTGAGGACTTCAGTAACATTGTGGCAAGCTATCCGCACTACACTGTCTACAAGGGAACCTTGTCAAGTGGAGTTGAGATAGCAGTTGTATCAACTGTGCTCGCGTCCAGTAAAGATTGGTCAAAGCATTCCGAGGGGAGATTCAGGAAAAAGGTAATCCAATGTTGCTTATTAGAAAAACAATCCACCATTCTCTACAATTTGTAGTGTGTACATGAAACAAAGATGTTTCTTCTAACTTATTTTCTTGAACACATAGATAGACTCGCTTTCACGAATTAATCATAAGAACTTCATCAACCTGCTTGGATACTGCGAGGAGGAAGAGCCTTTCATGAGGATGATGGTGTTAGAATACGCACCTAATGGAACACTCTATGAGCATCTCCATGGTAAGAGATTTTAGTGCTACCACTGTCAGAATGCTTACTGTTAGGTCTCTGTGGTCAAATTAAAATGTTTTCCTTTGGTTTTTGCAGTTGAGGGGTTTGATCATATTGATTGGAATGGTAGGATGAGAGTAATTATGGGAGTCGCATACTGCATCCAGCACATGCATGAGCTCAACCCTTCTATAACACACCCTGACCTACAGTCAACTGCCATATTATTATCTGAGGATGGAGCTGCAAAGGTACAACTATGGTTGCAAATTTCAAAACTTTTAAGATCTTCAAAGGAAATTCCATGATTGTCTTTCTAGACAAACGTTCGTAAAAAATGATAAAATAACATAAATGAAATGTGCTTTATCAACCCCACAACATGAAGTGAGTATTTTTTTCTTCTCGATCACACATCAAAATGCCTGTCATTTGCATTAGAGTTCATGAGGTTGACCAAGTTGAGATAAGATCATGCATGAGGGATCATATTACGCTATGCTCCTAAACCCGACCCTTTTTCACAGATAGCAGACACTAGTGTTTGGCAAGAGGTAATTTCCAAAGAAAAGATGCCCAAGAGTGACGACATCATTGAGCATAGCGAGCCAATACCTGCTGACCCGGCTGGGAATGTATGCAGTTTTGGTCTACTCATGTTGGAAATCATCTCAGGAAAACCTCCATATTGTGAACACGAGGGTTCTCTTGTGAACATGGTAATGGCGACAAAGACACTGAGTACTTAGTTGCGAAATCCACAAAATTGGCATTATATTGAAGTAACGATATGTATGTCACTTTTGTTTCACTCACAGGCTATGGAGTGCATTAAGGATGGCCGGAGTATTTCTTGTTTGCTTGATCCCACCCTGAAGAATCACAAAGAAAACGATCTGGAGATGATTTGCGATTCGATCCAGGATTGCATCCAAAGCGATCCGAAAAAGAGACCAAGCATGAGAGAGGTCACCACTAAACTGCGGGAAGTGATAGCGATTTCACCGGAGGCAGCGACGCCGAGATTATCTCCGCTTTGGTGGGCAGAGCTTGAGATACTTTCAGTTGAAGCAACCTAGGAGGAAACATGCTCATATGCTATGGTTCTTGCAGCAACACTGAGGTTCTGTGCATACTGTCTTGCAACCTTGTACGTACATCTCCGTTGTGGGTTTCTGCTATTCTGGCGATTTCAGTGTATCTGTGCGTGTGTTGCCTTCCTTCTACTCCCGCAAATTAAAAATTTCCGGGTGCTTATGTCTTGTGGAGTTTTCGCTGTATACTGAACGTACATGCATGGTATGGAATTGTGGATGTAGAATGATCCAGGTCATGCTAGAGTTGATTGTAATCAGGAGAATGTGTGATTGTGGAATTGTACCATGGGGTTTACAGAAATATTCTTTATTTTTTTTCTAAAAAAAGGAAGAGACAGCAATCCATATAGTGGGTTTGAAATAGGCAGAGCGTTGATAGCTTCGTATATGCAGGGTTTTGAAATAGGCAGGAGTACTATCACAAATCACAAGGATTTTTTCTAAAAAAAAGAAAGAGACAACAATCCATATAGTGGGTTTGAAATTGGCAGAGCGTTGATAGCTTCGTATATGCAGTGTTTGAAATAGGCAGGAGTGCTATCACAAATCACAAGGAATGGCGCATTGTTTTGGGGCTTCATATCTCCTGCAAATTTACAACTACAAACCGAAGTATGAGCTCGGGACTTTACCTGGCGCTCTTTGAATCTCAGGTAGAATACTTTGAATCTCCACGTACGGATAAGAGATTTAAAGTATTCTACCTTGGACTCGTACGGATAAGAGATTCAGAGTGTCGAACTCATTTTAAATTTTGCTATCTCTACCAAGCACCAGGAGCACTATAAAGTAAGCACCAGGGAACATCCTCGTCCTCCACACAAACCTCGTCCTAAGCCTCCAGCCCCCACGTACGCATGCGATGGCGATCTCCAAGTTCGTCGCCCTGTTCTTGGCTTTCGCGGCCGTGGCAGCGACGTTGCCGCTGTCCGAAGCCAGAGTGCAAGGGTTGACGAGCTTCCCGCACCTCCCACCCAACGCTGGCTCCCCTGCCGCCCCTGGCTTGCCCGGTCTACCACTGCCAGCATCGCCGCCACCGCCGGCCGAGTGCCTAACGCCATTGACGCAGATGTTCCCATGCTTGGACTACCTCACCAACATCACCGTGTTCACGCCCCCGAGCATGTGCTGCGATGGCCTCAAGTCGGTCATCACCAACGCGCCCATCTGCCTCTGCCACGGCATGAACGGCGACATGAGCAAGCTCTTCCCCAGCCCCATTGACCCGATCCGGATGCTTATCCTGCCGCTCAGGTGCGGCGCCATGCTGCCAATACGGACGCTTCTCACCTGCAACAGTAAGTACTTGCACCTCTTGCCTAGCTATCTATGTGATCTTGCATATGCAATTCTTACGCTTACAAGGAGTTACCTAATAAACTTGGCGATGGATTTTGTTTTGACAGCTCAACCCCTGCCGCCGCTGCTGCCTCCTACCACCCCAACGCCTCCTGCTTCTCCCGTGTCACCCGCGCCGCCATTGGTCGATCCAAGGTCGCCAGCGCCTGCTCCTTCTCCCGTGTCAGCACCTACAGGTAATCTTTCGAACAGCAGCTTCAGTTCTGCGCTATATATGCTCGCTCTCTCATACTGTATATTATTCCCTTCTGATTTTGATGTTGTCTTTCAGAGGTATCGCCATAAAAGCAGAGGATGCATGATCAATTGATGGTTTCGTGAAGATTAGATTTTTGGTTTTATTATATCAGGATATATATAGTGCCACTGTCACTGTACCAGGGATAGGATCCCATCGTTCAGGAGTTTGTATAGGGACTCGTATACTTTAGCAGAAGTTCAGTCATGTAAGGTCTCCATTGCATGGTCAATACTATATTAGTGATGTTCTTTGATTCTTATTATTGCTCCGTGTTTTGGGTGATGGCCGATCCAGAATGCTAGCTTGATTCCTATGCGTGTGTTTATGCTCGGAAGTCGTATAAATCAGAAAATTCAAGTTCTAACAAATAGTACGATTTACTACCTCGTTAATTTCTACTGACCCGGACCGCTTCTTTCACAAGTAATAACCACTACGGCCGCTTTGTGGAAGAAAAGTTCCACCAACTTGGTATTTGCAGTTTTGAACAACCTGATACTAGCTCACGCTAGCCCTAGCGGTGGCAGTAATACACCCACCGTTCGTAATGGGTCCACTGGGAAGGACAGCCATAGTAGAATCATCGGACCCCAGCTCATCCTTCGTCCTATGTCATACCTCGTCCAACTGGATATAGAAACATTCTTTTTAGAAATAGGAGTCATAGCCCCGGCATCTGCATCAAAGCGATGCACACAACATTTATTATTTATTAAAATAGAATAAAAACATCCATCCATCCAGATACATATCACGGATCGCTTACAAGCCACTCAAAAATAACAAAGTTACCCATCTAATCGTCTAGGATTAAACCACCTAGCCCGGTTGTAAATAGCCCGAACGACCGCCATCAGTCGGGCAGAGTCTGAATCCATAAGTCCTCGCTGATCGGCATGGAGGAGGAAGGACCATATCTGAATAGAATAAACCGCTTTGTTTACAACCTGCAAAAAATGAACATTTTGTTGCTTATTAAACACCACATCATTACGACAATTCCAAATCGCCCATAGGAACGCCGCTACTCCTATACGGATACGTGATTTAGTTCTACTGTCGATACCATTCAGCCAACTACCAAACATGTTCGCAATGCTAGTAGGTGGAGGAATACTGAATGTAAAGTGAACTAGACGTCAAATATCACGAGCAAAAAAACAGGATATAAACAAATGTTCTAAAAACTCATCCGTCTCGCAAAAAGGCACATTTTTTACATCCATTCCAATTCCTTTTAATTAGGTTATCCTTAGTTAAAACTACTTTTCTATTAAGGAACCATAAAAATATTTTGATCTTTAATGGTACCTTCAACTTCCACAAATATTTTCGTAAAAATCTTGTAGAGCCATGAAACATATCAGCATAATAGGATCTAACGGAAAATACCCCATTATCTGTTAAATTCCATCGAAACGAATCTGCCATATTGGTCAAGGAGATGCTCATTAATCTCTCTACCAACGAGAGCCACAGATCTCTCCTAGGACCCGTAATACTTCTCCGAAAACGAATATTCATAGGATTATGTGATAACACATCAGCAACCAAAACATTCTTGTGCGACACTATACTATACAGAGAGGGGTAAGCTAATGACAACGGTTCATCACCTAGCCAAGTGTCCTCCCAAAAGCGTGCATGTTGTCCATTTCCTACCAAAAACGCTCCACGCGAAAAGAACTCACTTTTCATTTTCATAATCCCCTTCCAGAAGGAAGAGTCAGAAGGATTAGCCGTAACCTGAGATAACGTTTTACCTCCTAAATATTTATTAAAAATCAACTCAATCCAAACCCCTTCTTGAGTCAAAATTTTATACAACCATTTACTTAATAAGCACATATTCTTAATTTCAAGCACCTCGATACCCAAGCCACCCTGATCTTTTGGACGACAAACTATATTCCACTTTGTAAGACGATATTTTCTCTTCTTAACATCACTTTGCCAAAAGAATCTCGATCGGTAATAGTCCAATCTCTTCCTAACCCCAACAGGGATGTCAAAGAAAGAGAGTAGAAACATAGGCAAGCTGGTAAGCACAAAATTAATTAAGATGAGGCGATCCCCATATGATAACAACTTCCAGCCCAAGAGCTTAATTTCTTCTCGAAGCGATCTTGGACTAATTTCCACTCCCTATTTAAAAGCCGCCTTGTAACATCCCAAGTATGAAAAACAACCATTAGAATGTTTGCTCTTTGTTAATTTATGTTTTGCATCATGTCATCATAAGTTTTGCATTTGTTTTCCATTTGTTTTCCCTTGTTTTCCCATATGAATTTCAAACCAATTTTCAAAATCCTTGTTCATACTTGTTCTGTTACAATTTTCAAATGAAAAGTTCAAACCAAAACATCAAATTGTTTCCAATAAACTTGAAAGTTCAAACCATTTAAATTGCTTCCTTTCAATAATTTAATTAATATCAAATTCACTCAAATTCAATTGAAATTTTAAACAGCAACCAAGTTTAAAATTTTGAAAAACAAACAATAGCACAGTTGGGGTTTTGTAAATAACAAACTATAAAAATTAACACCAAATTTTAAAGCCCCAAAACCCCTCTAATTTTCTCTCTTTTCCTTACCTTTCCTTTTCAGCAAAAAAAAGAGAAAGAAAAAAAATAAAAAGAAAACGGCTGGGGAAGGCAGACTGGGCCAGCCCAGCCCACCTAACCCCAGCGCGCGCAGCGCAGGCCCGTGGCCCCTTCTCCCTCCTCCGTACGGCTGGCGTCAGCTGACGCCAGCACGCACGCAGCAGGGCGCCCTCCACCTGCTCCCTCCACCTTTTCCTCCCCTATTTCTAGCCCCGAGCCCCAAAACCTAGCCCTAGCTTTCTTCTTCCTCCCTGCCGCCGCCAGTCCTTCTCCTCCTTCTCAGATCCCCTCCAATCCTCCTCTGAATTTTCTGAAGATTCCGGTGAGCTGCCATGGCCGGAGAGTGATGGGGTGGGTGTAGGGGTTGTGGTCATCGTCGAGCTTCCGCAAGCACGGGAACGTGAACACCGTGCAGTCCTCGTCCTCCTCGCTTCATCGACAGAGCCTGGGAGGCATCAGATCATCGCCGCCGTCCCTGTCTCTGCCGCCGTCGTCGACTGCCACCGCGTCGAGCACCTCCTCCTCCCTCTGTTTCCCCTCGGTGAGCACCACGTCTTCTCTTTCCCCTCTCTCTCACCTCTGTCAGTTGCGCACGCACACGCACACGAGCAGCAGCCAGCACAGCGCGCAGCAGGCCGCCGGCGACCACCGTCCCCTCGACGCCAAGTTCAGTTAACTGAACTTTCGTCAGTTCAGTTAACTGACGAAACTGAACGTCAAAACCACGCGCGCGCTTCTCTGTCAACAAACGAATCCGCACCGTACTGGTTGGATCCAACGGCGCGCAACGCTGCGTCGCGGGTTCGATCCCCCGCCGCGCAGATAAAACCAACCTTTTTGCGCTATTTGCCACGCGTGCACGCTGGCCCCACCTGCCATTGGCAGTGGTGGCCACGCAGGCACCCACGCGCGCGCCACGCAACGCCAGCTGGGCACTGGCCCACAGGCCAGTGACCCAGGGGTCGATCTGCTGCGTGAAAGAGGGTTCCAGGGCCCTTTCTGTGAGATTCTTTTGCATCCAATCCCCTGGACCAAATCTAAATGTTTTTAAAATTGCAGAATAGCCCCTGCATTTAAAATTCAAATAACTTTTGTATTTCAAATCCAAATAAAATAAATAAAATATGTTTTCTGTACCAAATTTAATTCTCTACATGATTAAATCATTTGTTTACTGTTTTGAACATTTCAAATGTTTTCAAAATTCAAATTCAAACAACTCATTTCAAATTTGGTCAAATTCATAACTAATTCAAAATTAATTCAAATGGCCCATATAAAATATGTTTTCCATGCAAAATTGAACCACCTTTCCAAATATAAACTTTGTTTCATGTTTTGAATAATTAAAATTGGTGAAATAATTTAAACCTTCTTTAAATCATTTAAAATTGCTAAATTCATAACTTGGTCAAATTAATTTCTTTTTGAACATATAAAATATGTTTTCAAACCAGAAAAGTATAAACTTTTAAAATATGAATTTGATTTAATGTTTTGAACAAATAAAAATTCAAATAATTTCATACTTGAATTAAATTCATTTAAATCTTGTTCAAACTTGTTTAATTCATAATTAATTCATTCTAATTCCTTTTTCAACAAATGAAACATGTATTCCACCTACAATTTTGTGTCCTTTCCAAATATGAACTTTGTTACCTATTTTGAACAATTAAAATTGGTGAAAACAACCAATGCTTGTGTAACTCCTTTAAGAAACCAAAATTTCATAACTTAATAAATAAAATTCCAAACTTGGTAAACAACATATCACATTGAATCTATTGTTGTTTTCTTTTTATTTTCCTCATCCATGCATCATGTTAATCAACTTTCACATGATGATTATTTGTATATCATTTAATCCCACCTTTAATTCGTGGGCTTTCCATATGCAATCCAAATTGCATATGGGTCCATTTAATTATGTTACCATGTCAACTAGTTTATCTTTGATGCATCAATTAAATTGCCATGCATCATCCCATGATATTGCATTATGCCATGTTATTGATTGTTTGTCTCTCTGCGTTGTTTGTTTGCTTCTTCTCGAATAGACGACGACGTTGAGACAGACGAGGTTTACGACACTACTTCTGAGGAGTTAGCCCAGTACCAGGCTACTGAGTTTGCAGGCAAGTATTCACTCACCAGAACCATTGTGTCCTTTCCACACTGGATATCGATACTTTCCGTTGTCTATTCTGCTAGCCTTAAGATTCGTTGCTTGTGTTCCGATCCTATCACATGTTATCCTGTAACCCTGATATAGCCTATCCTCCACACCTATACCCTGTTGCTTGTTGCCTGTGTCTTACTAGCATTCTTAGGGTTGTTTATGCTCGAGTCCGCTGTCCGTTATTTCTGCTACCTTATTTATTATGTTCTGGGGCTCGATGTTAAACAACAACCTGTTAATGTTTGAGGTAATGCTAATTTGATGATAAGGCACCGGCAGGAGACCGGGTATGGTTTTGAGGCCTGCTAGTGTCGAACTCAGGAAAAGTCTTTGTCCTCTAGATCCATGATGAGCGCGCTAACCGCATGTGGGAAGCGTGTATGGGCGCCCCCCTCAACTTTGATTCGATTCGCATCTCGTCCAAATCGCCTCATTTAGTTCGAGTTTTCCATTTGCCGCATGCATATGCAGGTGCAAACCCGAGGCCAGGGTGGAACTTTTGTAGTCGGCATTTAGGGAGACACGTTCTTAGAGTGCTATGAGGGTCCCCTTTTCTTCGTGGGGCTTGATTAGCCGTGCGCTCAACTGCACGGGGTTCTTTGGGCTTGATGCGAAGAAGAGTTGGGTTGTGTTGAGTGCCTCGCTTGGTGGAAGTGCATTTCCATCTGGCGGGGTATTCTTACGTGTACGGCCAAATTGGTGCATCCCTGCAGGGTTAAATCTTCTCGAGAAGCCGTGTTGTCCGCGGTTATGGATGACTTGGTGATAGGGCTGGCTAACAAGGATTAGACAACTTACACCTAATCAATAATAAGTTGCCTAGTAATAGGCTTATTGACACAATAAATTGAACCTTCACTAATCCAACTGTGTGAGTTATCCTCGGATTGCTTCTTTGGATAAGGGGCGAGATCCAGGATGGGTTTGTTTGAGGTTAGTGATAGTTGGTTCCGATACGCTATCTTATCCCTTTCTTTTAGTCGGAAGTTGTAGCGTGTTTCTGTAGTTGGTTAGAGCAGTCTGCTGCCGTACTTTTGTATCACCTATTCTTCCGTTGAACCCAAAGTATCTGTACTTGGTGTTGCCGATTACACTTTGGTATCTTGTGAGTCTTGCTTGCCAGTACTTGTCTGTACTGACCCCTTTGGGGCTGTGGTTTCCGCAGACTACATTTCCGAGGATCCCCATGGTGGCTACTACGTGGAGTATGACGAGGCTGCTGACGAGTAGATAGCGGACCCGGGCAGGATCCGAGACATCGTGGATGGGCTCCGTCTTTTTGTTTCCGGCCTCTTAGGCCTATTTGGATCTTGTCTGTACTCAGACACTTTGGATACTTCTGATGTGATGTAATGATGAATTGTTGGGACATGTGTCCTCTGGATGATTGTATTTGCTATCTCTGCTCTAGTGAGAGATATTTGCAACTTATTTCTATTTCTTTGTGTCTTAGAGATTTGTTGTGATATCACTTGTTCAAATGCCGTTGACGTACCATGTGTGTATGTTATGAAGTACGTCAATGGAACTAGTCGGATTTCTATGGGATGGTTTACGCAGACGATGAATAGTAGAGAATGGTTGTCACACGTTTACGTGTTGGCCTACTCATATTGAGATGCGGGTGCCGGTATGCCCCGTAAACCATTTATCTACTGTTTAGCGGACAGTGAACACCTTGAAACTTACATTGAGAAGGCAAATAGGTCTATATTGTTCAATTCTACTAGCATCCTCCTTTTTGGGCAGCACTGTAATGATTTCAAAATTAAGTTTGAACAGAGGTAAATCACCAGCATACAACTGTGCAAACATATTCATAAGATCTACCTTAATGACATCCCAGAATTGTTGATAAAACTCAGCAGGAAACCCGTCTGGTCCTGGAGCCTTATTAAGTTCCATCTGTGATATAGCCTCAAATACCTCGTTTTCCGTGAACGGTGCCATCAGAATGTCGTTTTCCTCAGGCGATATTTGAGGCATATCATCGATCCTATCTTCCATCAAAGTAACATTACTCGGAGCCGGTGCCCCAAATAATTTTTATAATATTCAGCGATAAAGACCCTCAAATTTGCTTCACCCACAATTGTGCCCTCATCTTGTTCCAATTGAAAAATGCGTTTTTCCTATGTTTACCATTCACAATCAGGTGGAAATATTTCGTATTACTCCCACCTTCTTGAATGTATTTTACCTTAGCCCTCTGAGCCTATTTAGTCTCTTCATCCCGTTTTAACTTTGCTAAACAGTCATCAACCTCCTTTTTAGCAGCCCGCTCGGCTACACTTAACGGAGTTGATTCCGCTTTAATATCAAGTTCATCGATCAACATTACTAGTTTATCTTTCAGCGTTTTGTATTCACCACTAAGATTTTTGGCCCATCCCCGCAAGAATTGTCTTAGGTGACGTATTTTATTTTGCCAACGCTCCACTGGAGTGCTCCCCACTTGGATCGAAATCCATTCCCTACGTACTAACTCATAAAAACCATCGTGACGCATCCACAATAGTTCAAATGAGAAATGACTCTTATTGCCAATATGAGCTTGTTCACCAGAATCCAGAATAAGAGGTCTATGATCGGACCCCGAACGAGTCAAAGCATGCACCGACACCAAGGGAAACTTTTGTTCCCATTCAATACTAGCCAGAAAAGGATCCAACTTTTCGAAAGTCTGAACTTCTCCTCTACTCGCCCAGGTATATTGCCTCCCTGATAATTCTAGCTCTTTTAAGTCTAAGCTCTCGATAATAGCATTAAAAACAAAAGGCCAGCGGGCGTTGAAATTATTGTTATACTTTTCTTCTTGCCTATGGATAATATTAAAATCTCCACCTATCAACAAAGGGAGTGATTCATTCTCATTAATACGCACTAGCTCGGCTAAAAAAATCGGGTTTCTTAGCATCTTGTGCAGCCCCGTAGACTACAACAAAAGCCTAGAGAAAACCATCAGCCTTGGACTTAACATGAAACTTTGCACAGAAATCTCCCGACACAACGGTTTGTGCTGAGAGAGATAAGTTATTGAATCCCACCAACATCCCTCCAGAATGACCATGCGGAGGTAAACAGAACCAGGTGAAGTCTCTACCCCCGGCTAAAAATTGTAAGAAATGAGTAGCGAATGACGATCTACCCGTTTCAACAACGCGATGAAATCCAGATTGTGTTCCTTAACATATTCGTTTACCGCTATATGCTTAGCATGATCCACAAAACCATTACTATTCCAAATCAATCCTCTCATTTTATCTTTAAAAAAGTTTTAGTCTAGCACTTCTACGAGGTTTAGAGCAACACATATTTTAACTCAGAACGTGACGACGACTAGCTGCGATGGAAATTAAGCCGAACGGCGCATGGCGGCATTGCGAAGATGAGAAGGCCGCGATAATAAATAAGAGGGTACACGATGATAAGTAAACCGCGAAGAAAATTAAGCCGGAGGACGATGAATAAAAATATGTGTGGACCGCCTAGAGGCAATCATGTATGATGTAATTCCCAATGTATTCATAAAGTTATTAAGTTGTACTTGTTTTGAACATCTGATACATGTCATTGAATATGTGATTTGATTGTGGAACTATTTATTCATGTTGTTCATACTAGATTGTCCTTGGTCATTTAGGTTGTGCTGGACATACACCCTAGACTAATGTGAGTGTTGGCTGATGACACGGTTCCACTTGTCATGGGCATGGTGATGCCATTCCAACGATCACGGACTTGGCTAAAGAGTTTAGCAAGTCGGACTGACCCACAATGAGATGCAACGAGCAAGTCGTCATTTGCATGTCTCAATCAATGTAATCCTTAGACCTGAGGTTGTCGCACAATCCGAGTTGTGGATCACCGACTTAGGTTCTGTTAAATGCTGCTCTGTGACAAGACAGTTATAAAGGCAGAGTTCGGGTCGAATGAGAAACAAGCTGAGTGATGTGGATAATCAAGATGGGATTTTGCCCCTCCGAATGGAGAGATATTCTCTGGGCCCTCTCGAGTGATATGATTCAGGAAGCATGGCCATGCGCAACTCAGTTAAGTGTTAATTGTGTCTGTTGACTAAGAGTTAGTCAAATGAATCACATATCACGGATCGAGAAGAGAGTCGAACTATTTAAGGATGACGATAAATCGCCCATAGTTCGACAAGGTATATCGTGAGGCAAAAGGGACTAAGATGAAAGTCAAATTGGAAGGTATGTGATGACTCAATGGAACTTGGGAGTCGGCACGTTCTGCTATGAGCCGCTACCGATTGATCGATTGAGAGTCGGACTCCAATCGTGTCCAAGTCGCCATGAGCCTGCAGAGTCGCACACTTAAGAGCGGGAGCAAATGTATTGGTCGGGTTGGACCCGAACCGAAAATGGACTGGTTTTGTGAGTCGGACTCACAGAGGGAATGGGCCACAAGTGTTGTGAAGTCCACTAGCATTCGCTATATAAAGAGGGGCACAGGTTGCCCAGCGACCACGTTAGTCCACTCCCATGTGTTGGGAACCCTAGCCTCACTCAGTCCAGCCGTCGCACCGGACCTAGCAGTCCGCCGTCGGAGCTCCTCCTCGTACGTGTGGATACCGGCAGAGGTGCTGTACGTTCAGCACTTCGACGTTCGTGGATCGGATCGGCTGGATCGGATCGTGGATTGCACTGCCCCGACGCGCTTCATCGATAATCCGCAACCGCGCGTCTAGTGGTAATCATCGTGGCCTTCTACCTCGGCTAGATCTTGGAAGTACCGCGTAGGAAAAAGTTTTGTTTATATCTACGCGTTCCAACAGTGGTATCAGAGGGGTAGCTTCTGGTATTAGGCCCGAGATCCGCACATATGTGATATGTAGTTAGCGTTAGATGTGATCTAATTGCTGTTTTGGTGGTCGGTCTATGAGATAGATCGGTTTTGTACAAGGTTGATTGGATCAATCGTACTCGGGGTTAATGGATGATAAGGTTTCCGTGATCATACTGCTAAGGTCGTGGAACAATTTACCCCTACCGGCGGTTTCCGCCATCGGGGTATACCGTGACACATAAATCCAGTTGCGGTGATCGAAGATAAAAGAGTTTGATCGAATCGGAATACAGATCAGATTTGGGTAAAATCATTTTACCCGATGAAGAAATCCATGATCAGGATGCAGATGAGATCTGCGTTTTCCAAAAATCGTCGGACCGCCGGCTTCGCCCTGTCGTAGAGTCTTAGATGTCGTTACGAGTTTCACAACGCCGGTAGATATCGGGTCTATGCATAACTTGTTTTTGCAGGAAGTTGTGAATGGTATGGCTTATGTGCATGTGATGTGTGTAATCCATACATGATCTGCGTATCATGTTTCTTGTCAGCCGGCTGGAGCCTAGGTGCTGTCATTTTATTGTATACCGGCATGCGTGTCGGATTCTCTATGTAATTTATCTTTTACTAGCTAGTGTAGCTTGTTGGAGAATCAGGGAGACATGCAAGTCGATGTACAAATCGGCTACATGGAGTAAGGTGGCACGTGAAAAGAGTTGGCACGAGTCGACTTACAAGCTTTGTGGAGATGGAGATCACCATGAAGAGAACCATACCATTTCACATTATAATTGCTTTATTTGTGTTATTGTTATGTCTCTTTTTACCTCTATTTAGATAGTTGGTAGATTTTTAATCCCTCAAAGAAGGTCTAGTCGGTCGCCCCACCATTGCTGCACCATCACAAGTCGGACATTCTTGGTAGTGGGCTCATGAAATTGAGGTGCTACCAATTCTTTCCGATTAGGTGGGTTTGAGTCGGACTCTTACAAGCGGAAGCTCTTGGTAATCTAGACGAGTCCATCCCAACGGTTGTGGGGCTCGGAGCGAGGTAGGTTGGGAGCCGGGGCATGTGATGCCACCCAACTAACAGGAGTCATATTGGATACAATTGGCAAGGTGTTGCCTACCTAGATCACTTGACGGCTGGCGGTGATACTAAAGCTCACTAGTCGGCTTGCTTATTTAGGATCTTGAATCACTTAGCAACCATCAGAGGGGTGTTGGTTCTAGTGGGAGCATAAGTATTAAAGTGTTTAATATGACCGCTCTTTTATGAATACATGTCTTAAGTGTTTTGCATATTTTCTGTTGTAGATCAATGGCACCTAGCAACCTTCCTCAGTTGTCCGCGTTTGCGTTGAGGTCAATCCTAGAGAAAGATAAGCTTAATGGAACTAATTTCACCAACTGGTATCGTAATCTGAGGATAGTACTCAAGCATGACAAGAAAGAACATGTTCTAGAAACTCCACTTCCAGAAGAGCCAGATGACGATGCGACTGTCGCTGTCATGAATGCCTACCGTAAGACTAGAGATGAGTCTACGGAAATTAGCTGTCTTATGCTTGCACACATGGAACCGGACTTGTATCGAAAGCCTCAAAAGTATGTTCCAGGCTCAGGCAAAGACCGAGAGGTATAAAGTCTCTCAAGCTTTGCTGGGCTGTAAGCTGAAAGACGGCGATCCACTGAGTCCGCATGTAATCAAGATGATTGGTTACATACAGTCTCTGGATCGGCTGGGGTTCCCAATTAACGAAGAGTTCGCCACTGATATAATTCTGAACTCTCTTCCTAGTGCGTATGGTCCGTTCATCTCGAATTACCATATGCATGGTATGGATAAGAGTATCACTAAATTACATGGGATACTCAAAACGGCAGAGGCTGATCTTAAGAAAGGCACTTGTCAAGTGTTGATGGTGCAGAATAAGGCTAAGTTCAAGAAGAGTTCTTGGACTAAGAAGAAGAAGGATAAGTCAGGAGGTAGCGCCCATGGCCCTGTCCAGAGTGCTTCCTCAAAGACTAATCCATCTCCTACAGCCGGAGAAAATTGCTTCTATTGCAAGCAAGATGGCCACTGGAAGAGGAACTGCACCAAGTATTTGGCTGACAGAGCCAAGAGTGGAGGTGTGACTTCCAACTCAGGTACGCTTGTGTGCAATGTTATAGACATTTATCTTGCTGATGCGCCTAATAGTTCTTGGGTATATGATACCGGATCAGTTATTCACATATGCAACTCGTTGCAGGGACTGGTAAGAACTAGGAGCGTGGCAAGAGGAGAGGTTGATATTCGGGTCGTCAACAAGGCGAGAGTCGCTGCGTTAGAAGTCGGCACGATGCAACTTCATTTACCTTCAGGATTTTTAATGGAATTAAATAATTGTTATTATGTTCCAGTGCTTAGTCGAAACATTATTTCCGCCTCATGTTTGATGAGACAAGGTTATGAGTCGAATATTAAGAATAATGGTTGTTCTTTAATTTGAAAGATATGTTTCATGGCTTTGCACCCGTTCAGAACGGGTTATTTATTTTAAATCTTGATAGTGAATCGGTCTATAACTT
The DNA here is from genome assembly GCA_028641055.1 of Alopecurus myosuroides. NCBI lineage: Eukaryota > Viridiplantae > Streptophyta > Magnoliopsida > Poales > Poaceae > Alopecurus > Alopecurus myosuroides. Next base: position 251,011,540 of record CM054058.1, read on the forward strand.
AAATGTTAAAAGGTTGAAACCAAATGATCTGAATATGACTTACTTTTGGCATTGTCGGCTTGGTCATATAAGTTGGAAGCGCATGAAGAAGCTCCATGATGATGGACTTCTAACTTCGTTCGACTTAGAGTCATTCGAGACATGCGAATCATGCCTACTAGGCAAAATGACCAAGACACCTTTTGCAAGGAGTTGTGAAAGGGCGTCCGACTTGTTGGAACTAATACATAGTGATGTATGTGGTCCAATGAGCACGACAACCAGAGGTGGTTATGAGTACTTCATTACCTTCACTGATGATTTGAGTAGGTATGGATATATCTATTTAATGAAACACAAGTCGGAAGCCTTTTAAAAGTTCAAGGAATTCCAGAGTGAGGTACAAAATCAACTCGGCAAGAAAATAAAGTTTGTACGGTCGGACCGTGGAGGCGAGTATATGAGCCATGAGTTTGATGACCATCTAAAGAGTTGTGGAATAGTTCCTCAACTCACTCCGCCGGGTACACCGCAGAGAAACGGTGTATCAGAACGGAGAAATCGGACCTTGCTGGACATGGTACGATTAATGATGAGTCGGACGGATCTACCTTTATCATTTTGGGGTTATTGTCTAGAAACTGCAACGTTCACACTAAACAAAGTACCATCAAAGTCAGTAGAGAAGACACCGCACGAGATGTGGACTGTAAAAAGGCCAAGTTTGTCTTTTCTTAAGATTTGGGGTTGTGAAGCATTTGTCAAGCGACTTCAGTCGGACAAACTCACGCCCAAGTCGGATAAGTGTATTTTCGTGGGGTATCCGAGGGAAACCTTGGGGTACTACTTCTACAGCCGGGAAGAGGGCAAAGTGGTTGTCGCTCGGAATGGTGTCTTCCTTGAGAAAGAGTTTCTCGGTCGGGAAGTCAGTGGGAGCACAGTGCAGCTCGAAGAAATTCGAGAGGAACCGGCTAGGGGCGAGTCGGCGAACGTCTTGGAGGCTGAGCCGGTCGTGGTACCTACACCGGTAACATCACCTGAACCACGGAGATCTGCCAGATTACAAAATGCTAGTGATGTTTTACTGTTAGATAGTAATGAGACGGCAACTTATTCGGAAGCGATGGTGGGATCTGATTCCGAGTCATGGCTTGGAGCCATGAGATCCGAGTTAAAGTCCATGGATGAAAACCAAGTTCGGAGTTTGGTTGATCTGCCTGACGGTGCAAGACCCGTCGAGTGCAAATGGTTCTTTAAGAAGAAAATTGATATGGATGGAAATATTTCCGTCTGTAAAGCACGACTTGTCGCGAAGGGGTTCCGACAGGTTCAAGGAGTTGACTAGGACGAGACCTTCTCGCCCGTAGCGATGCTTAAATCAATTCGGATCATGTTAGCCATAGCAGCCTATTTCGACTATGAGATATGGCAGATGGATGTCAAGACGGCTTTCCTTAATGGAAATTTAACTGAGGACGTGTATATGATACAGCCCGAAGGTTTTGTCGATCCGGCTAATGCTGACAAGGTATGCAAGCTTCAGAAATCCATTTATGGGTTGAAGCAAGCATCTCGGAGTTGGAACATTCGCTTTGATGAGGTAGTCAAATAGTTTGGCTTCATCAAGAGCGATCATGATTCTTGTTCATACAAGAAGTTTAGTGGGAGCAAAGTAAATTTTCTAATCTTATATGTGGACGACATATTACTGATTGGAAATGATGTCATGATGTTGCAAGAAACCAAAGAGTCATTGGAAAGGAGTTTCTCAATGAAGGATTTGGGTGAGGCGACTTACATATTAGGAATCGGGATCTATAGAGATAGATCAAGGCGGCTCATTGGATTCAGTCAGAGTATATATATGGACAAAGTTTAGAAGAAATTCAAAATGGAAGAGTCCAAGAAGGGATTCTTGCCGATGTCCCATGGCATAAAACTTAGCAAGACTCAGTGTCCTTCGACGACTGATGAGCGAAGTCGGATGAGTGTGATCCCGTATGCTTCGGCAATCGGATCCATCATGTATGCCATTATTTGTACTAGGACAGATGTTTCCAATGCTCTAAGTGTTACGAGCAGATATGTAACACCCGGGGGATTTCCCCCCCCAATTAGAATTGGTTGTTTTTTTTTTGCTTTGCATCAAGCAACATATGCATTGCATTTATTTTCACCCAAAAAGTCATTTAAATTCAAAACTCAAACAAACTTTCAAAATTTCCCAAAACAAAAGTTTCCACACTTGGGAATTTTGAATGTCAAGTGCAAGGAAATCAAATTCATGATTTTTGGAAACTTGAAACTCCCTCAATTTTCAATTTGGTTCAAATTCACCTCAAATTCAAATTTCAAACCAAGTTTGAAATTTTCAAAAACAAACTTTGGTACAACTGTGCTTTTTCAATTCTAAACACAAATAAAGTAACCCCATAATTTTTGGAACCCCAAAACCCTTCTATTTCTCTCTCTTTTTCATCCTCTGCAAAAAAAAAGAGACAAAAAAATAAAACAGCTGCTGGGGGAGGCAGGCCGTTTGGCCCACCTACCACCCCAGGAGGCCCAGCCGCATCTCCTGTTGCCCTAGCCCATCAACCAGCCCACCCACCAAGCAGCCAGCCCACCTCTTCCTTCTTCCTCGTACGGCAGCGCATCGACAGTGTCCACGTCAAAAGAGCTCGATGGGACGGCCGGGAGCATCCCTCCACCTCCTTAAAACCACTCCTCTCCACAACCCGAGCCCTCTCCGGACCCTAGCCTCCCTCCTCCTTCCCTGCCGCCGTCACCCTCTCGTTCTCCCTCTCTTGCTTCTCTGTTACTGTAACACCACAAAGAACTGAAGCACGCCGTCAGAGGTCGCCGTCGCCTCGTCGCCTCGGACCTCCTCGAGTTGTACCGACCGCGGGAATGGAATCCCCTCGTCGCCCTCGCCTTCTGCGCGGGAAATCCGGACCAGAGGCGGCCTAGAGAGGCCACGCGCTCCCGTGCTTCTCCGTCGGCCACCTCTGACGGTGCGCACGTCCGACGTCGTCTTCCGGCCATCTCCGTCATCGTCGAGAAGTACCTCGACGTCACGAACCTCCTGGTGAGATGCTGCCCCGTTCCATCTTCCTGCCTCATCCGTCTCCAGGTCGTGGAAGAAACCAGCAGCGCTGCTGCCGATCTTCCTTGCTGTTGTGCTGTAAATCGGTGTCTGAACTTTTCCTGACGAAGTTCAGTTAACATCGATAACATACAATATCTTCCGTCAGTTTCGTATAGTATCACAAACACACAGCTACCCCAGTGGTTGGTTCCTCCGTGCGCGCCCGCGAGGTCGAGGGTTCGATCCCCGCACGGCCGAATAAAGGCCCACTTTTTCTTCCGTTCGCGCACGCGCCCGGGCCCGCACGGCAGTGGCCCTGGAGGCCACGTCGTCCCTCAACCGCGCTAGTTGGCGCCACCGTGGCGTAGGGGCCACCCGTCAGCGCCTGTGGCTGGCGTTGGGTGCAGTCTGGATCACCCCAGATCCAGACCTGGGGTTTCTTTTCACAACCAGGTCCCTAAAAATTGCAGAACAGTCTCTGCATTTCAAATGCACCTAATAAATTCATTTAAACTCCAATTTCAAAATATAACATATGTTTTCCATGAAGAATTAAATGCTCTACCTGTTTACACCATTTGTGCACTGTTTTGAACATTCCAAATCAATTCAAAAATTCAAATTTAAATAACTCTTTTGAATTTGATTAAATTCATAACTATTTTGAATTTAATTCAAATGACACATGTAAAATATGTTTTCCATGCAAAATTGAACAAGCTTTCCAAATATAAACTTTGTTTCCTGTTTTGAATAATCAAAATTGGTTAAATAATTTAAATCTTGTTTAAATCATTTAAAATTGCTAAATTAATAACTTGGTCAAACTAAATTCTTTTTGAACATATAAAATATGTTTTCCATCCCATTTTTCATGAACTTTGCAAATATCAACTTTGTTATCTGTTTTAAATAAGTTAATTTGCTGAAAACAACTAATTATTTATTTAATGCATTTAAAATTGTCAATTTAATAACTTGCTCATCTAAAATCCAAATTCAACAAATGAAATATGTATTCCATCTAAACTTTTGTGTTCTTTCCAAATATAAATTTTGTTATCTGTTTTGAACATTTAAAATTGGTGAAAACAACAAATGCTTGTTTAAATCATTTAAAATGCCAAAGTTCATAACTTAATAAATAAAAATTCCAAACTTGGTAAACAATATATCAAACTGAAGCTATTGTTGTTTTCTTATTGTTTTCATCATCCATGCATCATTCTAATCAACTTTCACATGATGGTTATTTGTAGATCATTTAATTCAACATTAATTCATGGGCTTTTCCATATGCAATCCAAATTGCATATGGGCCCATTTAAATATGTTTACCATGTCAACTGGTTTACTTTGATGCACCAATTAATTGTCATGCATATAAAATAGGTTCATGCTGGATCTTTTTCCGTAGAAGTAATTGTTGCATCCGGTGTTTGTTCTAGTTTGTTGCTTCTTCGCGGATAGGACGTTGAGATGATGTGAGCATCGACAAGTTCTGCGGATGTATCTCTACTTGCTGGATTCCAGGCAAGTATACTCACCTGCTACCTATGGCTGCCTTTCATCACTTGTTACCGATTCTTCCCGTTGCCTTTATTCTAGCCTTATGATTCGATGCTTGTGTATCGATCCTATCATATGTTTACCTTGCAACCATGATATAGCCTTCCTTCCACTTCTATTGCCGGTTGTTTGTTTACCTTGTTGGCCCTCGTGTCGTAGTTGCATGCTTAGTGTTGTTTGCGCTCGAGTCTTGTTGTCCTTTGTCGTATCACCTGTTTAGTCGATAGTTGGGTTTCAATTCAATCAACTTCATGATAATGTTTTGGGTAATAATAATTTGATGATAAGGCACCGGCAGGAGGCCCGGCGTGGTTTTGAGGCCTGCTAGTGTCGACCTTAATTAGGAAAAGGGTCTTGTCCTCCTATCCATGATGAGCGCACTAACCGCATGTGGGAAGCGAGTATGGGCGCCCCCCGCAATTCTGATTCGATTCGCATCTCGTCCAAATCGCCACACTTAGTTCGGGCTTTCCATTTAATGCATGCATATGCAGGTGCGAGCCCTTGGCGCCAGGGTGGAACTTTTGTAGTCGGCATTAAGGGCGGCGTGGTCTTCCAGTGCTATGAGGGTCCCCCTTTTCTTCGTGGGGGCTCGATTAGCCGCGCACGCACAACACGTGGTTCTTTGGGCTTGATGCGAAGAAGAGTTGGGTTGTGTTGAGTGGCCTGCTTGGTGGGTTTGCTCCCCGCCTGGCGGGTTATTCTTACGTGTACGGCCAAATTGGTGCAGCCCTGCAGGGTTAAATCTTCTCGAGAAGCCGTGTTGTCCGCGGTTATGGATGACTTGGTGAAAGTGCTGGCTAACAAGTACTCAGACAACTTACACTTAACGATGATAACTTGACTAGTAATATAGATTACCTCCACCGTAAAAATGAATGTCACCTTAATCAACAGTGTGAGTTTCCTTGGGTTGCTTCCTTAGTAGGGGGTAACACTGGATGGGTATTGTTTGGTGAGTAGTTATAGTTGGTTTTGTCGCGCTATCTTATCCCTTTCTTTTAGCCGGATGTTGTAGAGCGTCTCTGTAGTTAGTTAGTGCAGTTCGCTGCCGCTTCTTTGCAATAATCCCTTCCTTCCGTTCTACCCAAAGTATTTGTATCTTGTGATGATTGGTTACGCTGGTATCTTGTGAGTATGGTTTATCCACTTGCCAGTACTTAATAGTACTGACCCACGAACCCATTTCGTGGCTGCATATTCCACATTGCAGTCAACAGGTTTGAAGTCTGACGACGTTAGCTTGGGAATCCCTCTGGCTTGGCCTGGGCAGGGATTGGACGCCATCGGTTATCTTCAGGACTCTTAGTCCAAATTTGTATCTTGTCCGTAGTCGGACACTATGTTGTTTCTTCCGCTGTCATTTGGATCTTTGTATTGTATCAGTTGTATCCTTGACTCGTTTGAGTCGTCTTGTATATATCTTTTCTGTTGTTGTTGCGGAATATTCGTGAACTGTTGTAATGTTATCACAAGTGGCAACCTGGAATCGGTTATTATGTGGATTTTGGCGGAAATGCTGAAATCTGCATAGTGCCCGATCTCGGGGCGTCACAAATGGTATCAGAGCATGGTTTCCGATTCCCGATATTGTTTCGATACGAATGGTTATCGAAGCAACGGGCCCGCAAAGCCTGTAGGATAACCTCGCTAACGGTCGTGTTTCTAGAGTGTCAAAAAAAACTATTTCTGCTAAACTATTTTGGAAACATCTCAATAGGATTCTTGTTTTCTCCTTATCTCTATTCTATTTCCCCTCCCATCTTATTTGTTTTGGATTCTCCCCTCTTGTCTATTTTCAAATTTTAGGATCCTACGTGGGTGGACGTTCTCTTAGCCTTTTAACCTAATAGGTTCGATCTTCGGAAGATTTCTCGACAGAACTACATCGTCATCGACGGGAGAAAGAATCTCTTGTTAGTGGTGTCGAGAAGCCCTTGTTAGTGGTGTCGAGGAGATCAACTGGAAGCATGAAGAATCGATAGTCGAACTTTTTCCCCTCCCGGGTTAGTGGGTGGATTGCGAGGGCGCAATCCCTTGTTAGTGGTGTCGTCTGTAACACCCGGGGGATTTCCCCCAATTAGAATTGGTTGTTTTCCTTTTTGCTTTGCATCAAGCAACATATGCATTGCATTTATTTTCACCCAAAAAGTCATTTAAATTCAAAACTCAAACAAACTTTCAAAATTTCCCAAAACAAAAGTTTCCACACTTGGGAATTTTGAATGTCAAGTGCAAGGAAATGAAATTCATGATTTTTGGAAACTTGAAACTCCCTCAATTTTCAATTTGGTTCAAATTCACCTCAAATTCAAATTTCAAACCAATTTTGAAATTTTCAAAGACAAACTTTGGTTCAACTGTGCTTTTTCAATTCTAAACACAAATAAAGTAACCCCATAATTTTTGGAACCCCAAAACCCTTCTATTTCTCTCTCTTTTTCATCCTCTACAAAAAAAAAGAGAAAAAAATAAAACAGCTGCTGGGGGAGGCAGGCCGTTTGGCCCACCTACCACCCCAGGAGGCCCAGCCGCATCTCCTGTTGCCCTAGCCCATCAACCAGCCCACCCACCAAGCAGCCAGCCCACCTCTTCCTTCTTCCTCGTACGGCAGCGCATCGATAGTGTCCAGGTCAAAAGAGCTCGATGGGACGGCCGGGAGCATCCCTCCACCTCCTTAAAACCACTCCTCTCCACAACCCGAGCCCTCTACGAACCCTAACCTCCCTCCTCCTTCCCTGCCGCCGTCACCCTCTCGTTCTCCCTCTCTTGCTTCTCTGTTACTGTAACACCACAAAGAACTGAAGCACGCCGTCAGAGGTCGCTGTCGCCTCGTCGCCTTGGACCTCCTCGAGCTATACCGACCGCGGGAATGGAATCCCCTCGCCGCCCTCGCCTTCTGTGCGGGAAATCCGGACCAGAGGCGGCCTAGAGAGGCCACGCGCTCCCGTGCTTCTCCGCCGGCCACCTCTGACGGTGCGCACGTCCGACGTCGTCTTCCGGCCATCTCCGTCATCGTCGAGAAGTACCGCGACGTCACGAACCTCCTGGTGAGATGCTGCCCCGTTCCATCTTCCTGCCTCATCCGTCTCCAGGTCGTGGAAGAAACCAGCAGCGCTGCTGCCGATCTTCCTCCCTGTTGTGCTGTAAATCGGTGTCTGAACTTTTCCTGACGAAGTTCAGTTAACATCGATAACATACAATATATTCCGTCAGTTTCGTATAGTATCACAAACACATAGCTACCCCAGTGGTTGGTTCCTCCGTGCGCGCCCGCGAGGTCGAGGGTTCGATCCCCGCACGGCCGAATAAAGGCCCCCTTTTTCTTCCGTTCGCGCACGCGCCCGGGCCCGCACGGCAGTGGCCCTGGAGGCCACGCCGTCCCTCAACCGCGCTAGTTGGCGCCACCGTGGCGTAGGGGCCACCCGTCAGCGCCTGTGGCTGGCGTTGGGCGCAGTCTGGATCACCCCAGATCCAGACCTGGGGTTTCTTTTCACAACCAGGTCCCTAAAAATTGCAGAACAGTCCCTGCATTTCAAATGCACCTAATAAATTCATTTAAACTCCAATTTCAAAATATAACATATGTTTTCCATGAAGAATTAAATGCTCTACCTGTTTACACCATTTGTGCACTGTTTTGAACATTCCAAATCAATTCAAAAATTCAAATTTAAATAACTCTTTTGAATTTGATTAAATTCATAACTATTTCGAATTTAATTCAAATGACACATGTAAAATATGTTTTCCATGCAAAATTGAACAAGCTTTCCAAATATAAACTTTGTTTCCTGTTTTGAATAATTAAAATTGGTTAAATAATTTAAATCTTGTTTAAATCATTTAAAATTGCTAAATTAATAACTTGGTCAAACTAAATTCTTTTTGAACATATAAAATATGTTTTCCATCCCATTTTTCATGAAATTTGCAAATATCAACTTTGTTATCTGTTTTAAATAAGTTAATTTGCTGAAAACAACTAATTATTTATTTAATGCATTTAAAATTGTCAATTTAATAACTTGCTCATCTAAAATGCAAATTCAACAAATGAAATATGTATTCCATCTAAAATTTTGTGTTCTTTCCAAATATAAATTTTCTTATCTGTTTTGAACATTTAAAATTGGTGAAAACAACAAATGCTTGTTTAAATCATTTAAAATGCCAAAGTTCATAAATTAATAAATAAAAATTCCAAACTTGGTAAACAACATATCAAACTGAAGCTATTGTTGTTTTCTTATTGTTTTCATCATCCATGCATCATTCTAATCAACTTTCACATGATGGTTATTTGTAGATCATTTAATTCAACATTAATTCATGGGCTTTTCCATATGCAATCCAAATTGCATATGGGCCCATTTAAATATGTTTACCATGTCAACTGGTTTACTTTGATGCACCAATTAATTGTCATGCATATAAAATAGGTTCATGCTGGATCTTTTTCCGTAGAAGTAATTGTTGCATCCGGTGTTTGTTCTAGTTCGTTGCTTCTTCGCGGATAGGACGTTGAGATGATGTGAGCATCGACAAGTTCTGCGGATGTATCTCTACTTGCTGGATTCCAGGCAAGTATACTCACCTGCTACCTATGGCTGCCTTTCATCACTTGTTACCGATTCTTCCCGTTGCCTTTATTCTAGCCTTATGATTCGATGCTTGTGTCTCGATCCTATCATATGTTTACCTTGCAACCATGATATAGCCTTCCTTCCACTTCTTATTGCCTGTTGTTTGTTTACCTTGTTGGCCCTCGCGTCGTAGTTGCATGCTTAGTGTTGTTTGCGCTCGAGTCTTGTTGTCCTTTGTCGTATCACCTGTTTAGTCGATAGTTGGGTTTCAATTCAATCAACTTCATGTTAATGTTTTGGGTAATAATAATTTGATGATAAGGCACCGGCAGGAGGCCCGGCGTGGTTTTGAGGCCTGCTAGTGTCGACCTTAATTAGGAAAAGGGTCTTGTCCTCCGATCCATGATGAGCGCACTAACCGCATGTGGGAAGCGAGTATGGGTGCCCCCCGCAATTCTGATTCGATTCGCATCTCGTCCAAATCGCCACACTTAGTTCGGGCTTTCTATTTGATGCATGCATATGCAGGTGCGAGCCCTTGGCGCCAGGGTGGAACTTTTGTAGTCGGCATTTAGGGCGGCGTGGTCTTCCAGTGCTACGAGGGTCCCCCTTTTCTTCGTGGGGGCTCGATTAGCTGCGCACGCACAGCATGTGGTTCTTTGGGCTTGATGTGAAGAAGAGTTGGGTTGTGTTGAGTGGCCTGCTTGGTGGGTTTGCTCCCCGCCTGGCGGGTTATTCTTATGTGTACGGCCAAATTGGTGCAGCCCTGCAGGGTTAAATCTTCTCGAGAAGCCGTGTTGTCCGCGGTTATGGATGACTTGGTGAAAGTGCTGGCTAACAAGTACTCAGACAACTTACACTTAACGATGATAACTTGACTAGTAATATAGATTACCTCCACCGTAAAAATGAATGTCACCTTAATCAACAGTGTGAGTTTCCTTGGGTTGCTTCCTTAGTAGGGGGTAACACTGGATGGGTATTGTTTGGTGAGTAGTTATAGTTGGTTTTGTCGCGCTATCTTATCCCTTTCTTTTAGCCGGATGTTGTAGCGCGTCTCTGTAGTTAGTTAGTGTAGCCCGCTGCCGCTTCTTTGCAATAATCCCTTCCTTCCGTTCTACCCAAAGTATTTGTATCTTGTGATGATTGGTTACGCTGGTATCTTGTGAGTATGGTTTATCCACTTGCCAGTACTTAATAGTACTGACCCACGAACCCATTTCGTGGCTGCATATTCCACATTGCAGTCAACAGGTTTGAAGTCTGACGGCGTTAGCTTGGGAATCCCTCCGGCTTGGCCTGGGCAGGGATTGGACGCCATCGGTTATCTTCAGGACTCTTAGTCCAAATTTGTATCTTGTCCGTAGTCGGACACTATGTTGTTTCTTCCGCTGTCATTTGGATCTTTGTATTGTATCAGTTGTATCCTTGACTCGTTTGAGTCGTCTTGTATATATCTTTTCTGTTGTTGTTGCGGAATATTCGTGAACTGTTGTAATGTTATCACAAGTGGCAATCTGGAATCGGTTATTATGTGGATTTTGGCGGAAATGCTGAAATCTGCATAGTGCCCGATCTCGGGGCGTCACAAGATACCAGGCTGACCCTGGCGAAGCCCACTGGGCAGCGGTTAAAAACATCCTTAAGTACTTGAGAAGGACTAAGGAAATGTTCCTAGTTTATGGAGGTGATGAGGAATTCAGTGTAAAGGGTTACACAGATGCGAGTTATCTCACCGACTCAGATGATTCTCGTTCGCAATCTGGATACGTGTTCGTAATGAACGGAGGAGCTGTGAGCTGGAAGAGTTCCAAGCAAGATACAGTGTCTGCATCTACAACAGAGGCTGAGTATATTGCTGCCTCAGAGGCGGCAAAGGAAACTGTTTGGATCAGGAACCTCCTGATAGATCTTGGTGTGGTTCAGGGCGCGTCCAATCCTTTGGACGTATAATGTGACAACAATGGTGCTATCGCACAAGCCAAGGAACCTAGACAACACCAGAAGAACAAACATATACTCATGTGGTACCACCTCATTCGCCAGTTTGTCGAACAAGGTGATATCAAGTTATGCAAACTACACACGGATGCAAACATTGCAGATCCGTTGACAAAGGCGCTACCACAGCCTCAGCATGAGGCGCACACGAGAGGTATGGGCATTAGATGCCAGGATGATTGACTCTAGTGCAAGTGGGAGACTGTTGGGAATATGCCCTAGAGACAATCATGTATGATGTAATTCCCAATGTATTCATAAAGTTATTAAGTTGTCGTTGTTTTGAACATCTGATACATGTCATTGAATATGTGATTCGATTGTGGAACTATGTATTCATGTTGTTCATACTAGATTGTCCTTGGTCATTTAGGTTGTGCTGGACACACACCCTAGACTAATGTGAGTGTTGGCTGATGACATGGTTCCACTTGTCATGGGCATGGTGATGCCATTCCAACGATCACGGGCTTGGCTAAAGAGTTTAGCAAGTCGGACTGACCCACATTGAGATGCAACGAGCAAGTCGTCATTTGCATGTCTCAATCAATGTAATCCTTAGACCTGAGGTTGTCGCACAATCCGAGTTGTGGATCACCGACTTAGGTTCTGTTAAACGCTGCTCTGTGACAAGATAGTTATAAAGGCGGAGTTCGGGTCGAATGAGAAACAAGCTGCGTGATGTGGATAATCAAGATGGGATTTTGCCCCTCCAAATGGAGAGATATTCTCTGGGACCTCTCGAGTGATATGATTCAGGAAGCATGGCCATGCGCGACTCAGTTAAGTGTTAACTGTGTCTGTTGACTAAGAGTTAGTCAGATGAATCACATATCACGGATCGAGAAGAGAGTCAAACTATTTAAGGGATGACGATAAATCGCCCATAGTTCGACAAGGTATATCGTGAGGCAAAAGGGACTAAGATGAAAGTCACATTGGAAGGTATGTCGTCATGACTCAATGGAACTTGGGAGTCGGCACGTTCTGCTAGGAGCCGCTACCGATTGATCGATTGAGAGTCGGACTCCAATCGTGTCCAAGTCGCCATGAGTCTGCAGGGTCGCACACTTAAGAGCGGGAGCAAATCTATTGGTCGGGTTGGACCCGAACCGGAAATGGACTGGTTTTGTGAGTCGGACTCACAGAGGGAATGCGCCACAAGTGTTGTGAAGCCGACTACCATTCGCTATATAAAGAGGGACGCAGGTTGCCCAGCGGGCACGTTAGTCCACTCCCATGCGTTGGGAACCCTAGCCTCACTCAGTCCAGCCGTCGCACCGGACCTAGCAGTCCGCCGTCGGAGCTCCTCCTCGTACGTGTGGATACCGGAAGAGGTGTTGTACGTTCAGCACTTCGACGTTCGTGGATCGGATCAGCTGGATCGGATCGTGGACTGCACTGCCCCGACGCGCTTCATCGATAATCCGCAACCGCGCGTCTAGTGGTAATCATCGTGGCCTTCTACCTCGGCTAGATCTTGGAAGTACCGCGTAGGAAAAAGTTTTGTTTATCTCTACGCGTTCCAACACCGCGATGGAAGTGGCAAACAACGAATAAACCGAACATAGAGCGGAGTCGGAAGCGGCGTTGTCTTGAACTCGGTGTTGTGCAACTTGCGATGAAGAGCTGGCTCGTGGTCGAGCTTGAACTTCTTCCTTTTTTTGCCTTTCCTCTGCTTGTCGTAGATCTCTATGAGGTTCTGGAGACTACATTTTTCGTCATAAAGTTCTTGCTTCCCTATATTGATCGCCCGACGAGCAAAGTTCAAGTATGTTGGGGTCATGGCGTTTTTAGTGGGTGTGGCCATAACCCCGTTGATCTTCTTTCTATCTTTGTCAAGAAGGTGTAACCTTTGTTTGTATGGTGGACTGTTATAGTCTTCGCCTGGTGGCGGCTATGCGCATGTGATTTCAACATCTACGCCCATGTCGTCTTCACGCTTCCACCAATCCTTGGTGGAGTGGACTTGTTGTTAGTATCGTCAAGTCCTTTGGATTTGGTGGCTCTGACTACCGAGTCGATGCTTCCGTCTTACGACACACCAACTACGTCCACCATATGTATCTCAGCCACGCTGCTGGTGACGCCGTCGCTAGTGAGTTTTTCAACTTTCTTTCTGAAGTATTTTTCATCGGAATCCGTCTCACCATGGACTGGCGTGGTTGAGGAAGATCCACCTTCTGAGTCCATCTTTTCTTGCAAAGCTTGAAGGATAGACTCAGGTTCAGATCCGGCTGTCTGGGAGCCAATATATGTTTCCGCGATCAAGACGAATTGCATATTCGTGCTTTTCGCCTCCCAGGAGAACGAAAAATCTTGATCGTTGAGGCTTTCGACGTACTCATAGTTGGCTTTAGATGAATTGTGAGACTGAGCTTTCGAGTAATCGAGGGAGCCAATGAAGTTCAAATTGGACATCGTCTTCTGCCAGAAGGATGAAATAGATGTATCAGATCCATCAGCCAAATCGAAATCCGATCCCACAGACTCCTGGGAGGCGGTTTCTTCAGATTCTACATGTGAATTGATCTTGTCATCGATAGGGTGGATGGTGTCCGAACTTACCATGTCAAAGTTATCTGCAGAGCTGAAAGCTTCTTCGGTGTAGCGGGTGTAGATGTCGATGTTGCCGACCGGGAGGATGTAGGCTTCCACGGGGTAGTCGTTAGCTGGCTGCCACAAAGTGTCGTCGTGAACATAGCCGTGACTGATGACCCACAAGTATAGGGGGTGTATCGTAGTACTTTCGATAAATAAGAGTGTCAAACCCAGTGAGGAGCAGAAGGTGTTGACAAGCAGGTAGGATAGAGGATTCACTGTAAACACTAGCAAACGGGTTTTGGGAGGTTTTTGATATAGCAGATAAATAAAGTGCGAGTAAATAAAGTGCGGTAAATAATATTGCAGCGAGTGGCTGATTCATGTAAAATGCATAGATGAATTTTGCATATTTTCACATGGTTTTCTATTACATATTGCATCATATAAGGGTATAATTCAATGTTTTATAGTATTTTGGGGTTAAATTACAAAGTCCCCCAACTTTTATGGAATTAACCCTGCCTGTCAGAAACCCCGTTTTCTATATTTTTTGACGTTTCAGGGGGCAAACTTCCGCGAAATCACCTGAAAATCTGTGGGGGTCATTTTCTTGGAAGGAGAAGACTTGCGGGCGAAGGATCCACGAGGATTGGGCAAGGGGGCCCAAAAGAGGACCCTCCACGCGGCCAGATTCCTTGGCCGCGTGAGAGGCCCCCTTTTGGCCTCTGTGGCCCCAATTCCTTCCATCTTCGACTTACCGACTCCGTCTTGACCTAAAACCGACTATAAAAAGGGTCCCCCGTACCCTTACGGAGAGGAGCGCCGCCGAAACACCAAAACACCGAAACAGAGACCAGAAGTTCCAGATTGGAGGGGGAAAACTCCGGCGGGGCGCCGCCGGTGTGATCTCCTACCCCTCCAATATCATCATCATCGACATCTCCATGAAGAGGGAGTAGTCCACCCCAGGGCTATGGGTTTGTGGAAGTAGCACATGTATCTCTCTCTCTCTATGTGCTTCACTAATTAGATCCGTATGAGCTGCCTCACATGATTACGGGCACCGTTGTAATTCCTATGTGGTGGATCTTTTCTATGAGTTATTGAATCTGAGATTGCAATTGTTTCTCTTGAGTTATTTGAGTAGATGTATCTTATGTACCCTGTTCTTATTTGCTAGCTTTGATCAATCTAGTTCTTGAGAGCGTGTGTGGGGTGATGGGTGCATTAGTTGGAGTAACGGGGGTTGGCTAGTGCTGTGAAAGTTACAGAAGTTCAGCGATCCACTTAGGTTTTGTTAAACCTTTCTTAGTTACCTCACTAGGGATAAAAAAGAGTACCTTGTTACCGGGGATTTGAAGTGACACTAATCAATCTCCATGACTAGATCTAGCAAGTTCTTACTTCAACTTCATGTCACATTGCTTAAACCTATACTCTGGTTTTTCCTTAATTATCGAGGTGTTATGATTTATTTCGCATCTTGGTGGAGTATAAGAGGGATCAATATGACCGTAGAGATCTCTATGCTAGGACGTGATGCCCATATGAAAGTACTCAATGTTAAACATGTTATTGTAATCTCACATGTAATTCTTTATGTCCACCGTCCACCACTTTATTTGAGAGAATGCAAGTGTGAAACCATGAACCCCGGTCCTATTTTAAATATAAGAAAACACTCTAGTTACTTTGCTGCAATTTACTTTACTTGCACTTTACTTTACTTGCCTCTCCAATTCGAATTTACATTATCTCCATCACCACTTGCATCACAAAAATAGAAAAACAATCCATAGCATATTTATTTTCTCATTTGCATTTAGTAGTAGATTTAATTATTGCACATTTACTTTCAGTTTTGCATTGTAATTTAGAAGTCTCACACCTTGTGCTTGACAACCACTTGGTGAGGTTGAGGGCACAAAATTCTCTACTTGTTTGCAGGATCCTGGAGGAAGCTAGGAAAACAACTACTGAAATACTGGCTCCCCAAGAGTTCGATATAAACCCTCGAGTCACCCTCGTGGGGAAGAAGGCTTGCCACTAGCTACACACTCTGCACTTGGAGTCTCAACCTAGACATCAGTGGCCCAATCCTTTTGAGAGCAAAGGACAAGCCGGTTGTATTACTTATGACTACCAAACATTCTCGAGGACACAGGGGAATTTCGTCAAGTCCTTTCGCTTCGTTACGGTTGATTAATATCCATTGGTTCGTGAAGTGTTGTGTGGGTGAACCTATGCTAATGCACCGCCCAACTAGGAATAATACATACTTGTGATTATACCCCTCGTAAGCATCCGCAAATACAAGAAAGTAATTAAGATAAAACTAACCACAACCTTAAAACTCTGGGATTCTATGCCCCCTCGTGCATTGGTTTCCTAACAGGGGGTTTAGGTTTCTGTCACTCCGGCAACCCCACAATTAGTAGCCAACAATGCATCCTCCTAGGCCCATAAAGGTGAACTATCATGTAGTCGGTGTCCACATGACACCACTAGAAGAATAGCACCACAACTTAAATACGGAATCATGAGATATTACTTCAATATAACTTCACTACTAACATCATGAGTTCTCCCATGTCCTCAATAACTAAACGAACTACTCACAAGACATCATATGGATCATAATCAGAGGTGATATAATGAATGATAACAATCTGGACATAAAGTGCTAACACCTATAAATCTCACAAGCATCAACTACTAACAAGTAATGGAGGTTTGCTAAGTGTGCCTTAGGACTTCCTCCTCCCGAATAGAGGATAGAGGAAAGCGATGTCTCGCCCCCGCGGGGCGATTCGCCGTCCCCCCTCCGCTGCGGCGCCTCCGCCGCCCGCCGCCCCCGTCGCACCCCTTCCCCGCCGGTGGGGAAGGGATCTACGCAGTCGGATCTCCTCCCCGAGCCTGTGGCGACTGTGAGAGAGAGCGAAGGGTCGCTCTCCCCACGTCGTGTTCCCTGCAGGGTGGTGTTGGGCGCCTTCTTCCCTCGCGACAATGGCTGGGATGCCCCTCCGGCGGTGGATCCGGTGATGCCCTCCGTCCCTACCTCTCACTGCCCGCTCCCCTCTCACTCCAGTGAAGACGCCTTGGTTCCCGTCGACCCGCCGTGCGCGCCGCCGCCCGAAGATTTTCCGTAGTTGTGCGCTCCCGGGGCGAGGTGGGATCCTCCCGTGGAGAGCTTGGTGCTCGTAGGTTCGGTGCACGTCCCCTTCCCCTCCCCCCTGCCGCCTCTGCGCCACAGCTAGGGTTTCCCCTCGCGCCTGGCTCCCCGCCAGTGGGCCCCAGGGACGCCCTTGGGCCGTAGTTGGGCCGTGTCCCGCCCCACTTCCCCCTTGCGCTTGCTCGCGGTGCAAGTGTCCCCCGCTTCTGGGCCTGGGCCCACATCCCCTCAGCCCACTCGATCTCGTCCGTCCCCTATATATCCCTAGCGTTGGGTGCCGAAGCGAACCCTAGACCTCTCCCTGGCAGTTTTCGCCCCCCCTCCGCGACGTGCGCCGCGACCGCTACAAAGCCAAGCGATTCGCTCCTCCCTCCTCCCCTACCTCTCCTCCCCGCCTCATCCCCGTGGATTGTGATCCCTCCCTTGAAGAGCGCAAGGGCAAGCGCTCCCTCTCCGAGTACTCTCGTGGCGGCGACCGCCGCGAGCTCAACTCCCGCCTCCACCGTGAGTACGATGAATACAACCGACAACGCGAGTTCCGAGATCCTTCCCCTCGGCGCAGCAGAGAGGGAGATAAACAGCAGGAGGGCCCTCCACTCGGCTCCCAGGACCACTATGGACGAGGGCGTCCGTACGGTCGCGGCGGTGCAAGGTTCTTTGCCAGAGCCTCCTCCCAGAACCAGAAGAAGAAGAAGGAGGTGTCCGCCGCGGGGGTGGGCACCTCCTCGGAAGCCGGTCAAGTGGTCCCCGTTGCCGATTCCTCCAAGCTCACGTGCTACAACTGCGGGAAGGTTGGTCACCTTCAGGCTGAATGCAAGGACGAACCGTTCTACGTCAAGTGTAACGAGAAATGACACCCCTCTTCCATGTGTCGTGTCTCGGAGGAGCGCGGCGACCCCTACTGGGCGGGTTACGGCGCTGATGGCATAGGCTTTATGTGTCTGGAGGTGGCTGATGAGGAGCTCGCCCAGTCCGCTCCCAACTAAGTGACAGTTTACATTGAAGCCACTCGCCTCTCCGCCAAGGAAGTTGAAGACGAATTCAAGGAATTAGTGGATGAATGCTGGCAGGTCCGTCAACTGAGTGACGCGGACTTTGCTCTTGCGTTCCCCTATGCGGGTAGCCTGCGCATGGCCATTAAGGGCGGAGGTCTGCGCCTACCTTTCTCTAAGGATCGTGCAATCGTCATGGAAGGGTTCATGGACGAACACGCTTCCGAAGTTCTGTCTCCCACCTGGGTGCTCTTGCACGGAGTTCCGCCGCCTTACCGCAATACTAGCAAACTCTGCATCGCTACTCGGCCTGTGGGTAGGCCTATGGTTGTTGATGAGGTGTCCTTTGATGACCCCCTGCTTCCGGTCCGTATGCAAGTTGGGTATCGCGCCGGCCACAAAGTTGTGGATTTCTTCATGATCCGTGTGAATGAACAAGGGTACAAGATCAAAGTGGAGGTGGAAAAGAAATCGAGTCTGAGTGCCCCTCCCCCACCTCCCCCTGATCCGAGACATGATAAAGACAACGAAGAAGACGACGCTGCAGAAAAATCATCTGAAGATGATGAAGCTTGGGAGGCCAAGAGGGGCCGCCATGATGACCCCAAACGGGGCAGAGGCGCCTCGGCCAACAAGGAGGGGAAGACCACGGGGGTTCCAAGTCTGCTAACCTTGTTGTGGTCTTGGAGCCTCCCAGGGCGCTGCCGCCACCTCCGATTGACCAGTATGGGTCCTTCCTCTCCCGCCTGACGCCGTCTGCCCGTGCTCCCGCGACCTCTCTACCTTCCTCCTCGCCTGCAGTCATCTCGATTAGTGACCGAGGGCTTGCATCGGCCACGATGACGATGGACTCCACTCAGGGCGTGCAGGAAGCGCACAAGTCCGCGATGGCCCCCTCGGCGACCCCTTCCAGCTGGATCTCGGACCCTGACTCCATGCGCGCTCGGGAGCGCCGCAGCAAATCAAACGCCGACCGCCCGGGTAAGGTGTTGGCATCCTCTCTTCTCCACTTCCCGCAGCCGGATTTTATGGGTGACTCCGTTCCCGCTGGGAGTGTGGTCCAGGCGCTGGCGGCGCCAGTGGCTCGTGCTCCCCGCAGCAAGGCGGTGCCTGTGAAAGCTTCTCGCAAAAGCGCCCATGGGGAGGGCCTCACGGAGGGCCCCGTCCTGGAACGGGCCATCCTCCGTGCCAAGTCCGTCAACAACAACACAGGTGTGTGCTCTGCTCCCCCTCTCGCTGATTTTTTCGTGCTCCCCGCCCTCTTAGATGAACATCTTCTTAAAGTCGCCGCGGACTCGTGTATCGTTTTCAACTCCTTAGACTCCTCCCCTCGGTAATGCCTCTCTCCCTTCTGTGCCGCCGAACTTTCCCAAGCTGAAATTGCCCAAGCGCGGGAAGCTTTAGCAGTTCAGCAAGCTGAGGCCGAGCTCTGCGCGCAACAGGCAGTGGTGACGGCCGAGTCTGCTGCAGCGACGACACCCTTGTCCTCGCTGGTAGTTGCTCCGAGTGGACCTTCCCTCCCGCCTGCCGCAGACGCTGCTGGCCCTAGCGCCTCTGGTCCGATCAAGCGCCGAGGTAGGAATGTGACCCCTTCCCCTGCCTCTAGAAAGCCTTACACTCGCCAAGCCAAGCGTGTCGACACTGCATCAGTTAAGTCAGATACCTGCCAAGCACGGGGTAAAGCACCGGTGTCTTAATGCGTTCGCTCTTCCTCAACATTCGTGGCTTCGGTGTTCCAGGGCGTCAAACCATGATCAAAGACCTCCTCCGGAACCATAAGATCGATGTTATTTGCCTCCAAGAGACGATTAGACAAGATTTTACTGACAGTGAGTTGCGTAATTTAGAAGTGGGAGATAAATTCTTTTGGACCTGGCTTAGTGCGACGGGCCGCTAGGGAGGGATGCTCATCGGTGTTAAGGATGGTCTCTTAGAGGTACGATCGATCGACAGGGGTCGTTTTTTCCTTAGCCTCGAAGTGCTCTACCGCCCTAGGAGCACAAAATTCTGGTTCATCAACATTTATGGTTTGGCTGACCACTCTAGATCTCCCGAGTTCTTAGACAAACTTTCCGCTAAGCTGACAGGGTGCCAGCTCCCCATTGTCATGGGTGGGGATTTTAATCTTATCCGCGGTAGCCAAGACAAGAGTAACGATCTCATCAACTGGGCCAGAGTTGCGTATTCAATGAACACATAGCCAACTGGGGCCTTCGAGAGGTTGAGCGCTCCGGGGCGCGATATACCTGGACTGACAAATAGATTAACCCAGTCCGTTGCGTCCTAGACAGAGTATTCATCTCTTCTGACATAGACCGCATGTTCCCGTTGTGCTCGCTGGTGGCGGATACTTGCTTGGGGTCAGACCACACCCCTATGATTCTAGATTCTGTAAAGGGCTTCCCCCTAGAAGTAATAGATTTTTCTTTGAAACCGGGTGGTTTGAACTCCCGCAATTTAAGGACCTCATGCTCTCTACATAGGATTCCTTATCCAATTAGGTCGGTGGTAGGGATATCATTGATTGGTGGATGTTTATAAGTGGCGGATTTGGACGGAAGCTCCGAGGGTGGAGTAGAAACCTGGGTCTGCAAGCTCGCTCCCATAAAGCAGGCCTCCTATCCCTTCTTCGGGACTTGGATATCAAGGCTGATGCTACTGGGCTCGAAGATGACGAATGGGCGTACCGATACCAGCTCGAAGACCAACTTCTCCACCTTTTCCGGGTAGAGGAAGAATATTGGCGCCAACGTGGACGTATCCGGTGGGCTCTCGAGGGTGATGCCAACACTGCATATTTTAACGCGGTGGCTAACGGAAAGCGTCGCAAATGTAACATTTCCTCCCTCATCTCGGACCAGGGGGCCATCTCGGAGAAATCAGCGCTGGTTGTGCACATTTACGACTACTACAGAGAGCTCCTTGGGTCCCTTACTCCTAGGCGTTGTGGCTTGGCGCCCAACACTTGGGGAAGTTTACATCAGGTCTCGGAAAGGGACAACGAAGCCATTATGCGTACCTTCGCGGAAGAAGATCTTCATTTCATCATCACCGAGATGAAGACTGATACGGCACCGGGCCCTGACGGTTTTCCGGTCTCGTTCTTTAAGCGTTTTTGGCCACTGGTCAAACGGGGAGTCCTTCACATCCTTAACGACTTTGTCCTAGGCAGGATTGACATTTCTAGGCTCAATTTTGGAGTCTTGGCCCTTATTCCCAAGGTCACAAGGGCTGACCGTATATCACAATTCCGTCCCATCGCACTGATTAACGTTATCTTTCAGATTGTGTCCAAGGCTTTCGCTTCTCGTTTAGACCCCATCGCTAATAAAATCATCAGCCCCAACCAGACGGCGTTCATTAAAGGTCGATACATCTTGGACGGTGTGTTGGCCCTTCATGAGATTGTTCACGAGCTCAAGAGTAAGAAGCTAGGGGGCATTTTACTCAATCTCGACTTTGAAAGGCTTACGACAGAGTGAATTGGGATTTTCTCTTATAGGTCCTACGACGCAAAGGCTTCAACGCTGGTTATATTCACCGCATCTCCCAAATCATCTCGGGTGGGAAAATGGCAATCTTAATCAACGGGGAGATGGGACCGTTCTTCCGTAACTAGAGGGGGGTAGACAGGGGGATCCCATTTCCCCCCTCCTTTTTAACTTTGTAGTCGAGGCGCTTTCGGTGATTCTTTCCAAGGCAGTTGCTGCTGGCCACATTCGGGGAGTGGTTCCCCACTTGGTTCCGGGCGAGGTGTCCCACCTGCAATACGTCGATGACACTATCATCCTCTTAGAGCACACGGATTTAGCAGTGGCCAATCTGAAGTTTCTGTTAATGTGTTTCGAGAACATGTCGGGTTTGAAGATCAACTACCACAAGAGCGAGGTCGTTGTCCTTAATGAACCTAGGGAGGTGCAGGTTCGAGTGGCGAGACAGTTAAGTTGTAAACTCGGGAAATTCCCGATGATGTACCTAGGGCTGCCTATTTCGGATAAGAAGTTCTCCAAAGAGCAATGGGCTTTTTTGGTGCAGAAACTGGCTTCTAGGGTGGAGCCTTGGATAGGGAAATTCCTCTCCTCGGGTGGTAGGCTGGTGCTTTCGAACGCGTGCATGGACAACATTTTGACTTATGCCTTGGGACTCTTCCTTCTACAAAAAGGGGTGCATGCTAAGTTTAATTCCCACAGGGCTCGCTTCTTTTGGGAAGGAGAGGGCCCAGACCGTAAATACCATATGGTTAATTGGGCCTCGATATGTAAACCTAAAGAGTTTGGGGGACTTGGGATTATAAACTCGAGGTTGATGAACGAAGCGCTCCTCCTTAAATGGATCTGGAGGTTCTACCAGTCGGAGGATTCCATTTGGGCATGGATCATTCGAGGAAAGTATGCCACTAATGGTGATATCTTTGCGGCCGCTCCCAGTGGGGGTTCTCAGTTTTGGAGGGGGATCCAAAAGATCAAACACCTTTTTAATGCAGGGGCCTTATTCAAGGTTAATAATGGAGTTAGGACGCGTTTCTGGACTGATTGGTGGTAGGGAGAGGGTCCTATATGTCACCGATTCCCCCGCCTTTTCCATACTTGCGATAACCAAACCATCTCCGTGGCGCAGGCTTCCCTGAGAGGTATCTCGGCCTGGCGTAGTGGCAATCTCTTGACCTCATAATCCAGGATTTAGAGCTCTCCAACATCCCTGACTCGGTTAGCTGGGCTCTTGACCCCTCGCGCCAGTATTCGGTTAGATCCATGTATGCGAAACTTTCTCAGGGAGTGACCGTCGCTCACGCCGCGGACCTTTGGAAAGCCAAGGTCCCCCTCAAGATCAAGGTTTTTGCCTGGCAGCTCATTTTGGACAGGCTGCCTTCGGGTGTGCAGTTGGACGTTAGACATGGCCCCTCGGACAGCAGGTGTGCCCTTTGTAGAGCTCCCGAGGACGCCACTTGCATTTTCTTTTCTTGTCCTTTTGCCAAGGTGGCTTGGAGTGCGCTTAGACAGGCCCTGGGGAGGACCTGGACCCCCCCCCTCGTTTGCACAGTGGCACACTATAATCGTCTCCCTCCATGGTCAATGGCGTAGAATGGAGTGGATCCTCTTCCTTGCCCAATCTTGGGCCCTTTGGAACATTAGAAATAAGTTGGCTATGGAGAAAACCCTCATTCGTCACCCAGCTGATATCATATTCAAAACTATGCTTTTTTGCAACTTTGGGGCCCTGCCATGCCCCCTGAGGATCTGGATGCTGTTAAGAGGATCACCGCCGAGCTCAAGCTTCTTCATTTGTCCTGCCTCCCACCTAGAGCTAATGGTGGTGTCGATGTTGTTTAGTTTTTATTTCCCTTTGGCAAAGTTGTATGCCGCAGCATGTTTCTCGAGTTGTTTTTCTTCATTCCCTGTTGGCCAAAGTGTGTGCCTCAGCATGTATAACCTATTGTGACACTCCCTTAGCTTTGTTAATTCAAGGCTGGGCAATAAAGCCTTTTCTCTAAAAAAACTAACAAGTAATCCACACCGGGAGAGAGATCTAATGTAAAACAACGATAGAGGCCCCTAATTGTTACAACGGGGTGACGGTGGATGATGAGGGTGATGGTGTTGGTGGTGATGATGATGACGATGAAGATCTTGATGATGCCCGGAGTGATGACGGTGACGATGGCGGTGATTTCCCCTCTCCAGAGAGGAATTTCCTCGGCAGATTTCTCCCTGCCAGAGAGCTTTTCTCTCTCGGGTGTTTTCCACCCCGAGGTGGCAGCAGAATAATTCTTCGATGATCGTATGGGGCTTAGGGTTCCCTGGGGGTCAAGTACGCGAAAGATATCCACTAGAGGTGGGCCAGGGTGGCCACACCATGTGGCGGCGCGACCAAGGGGGGCGCGCCACCCCATGGTTTGGGCCCCTGGTGGCCTCTCTCCAGCTCTCTTCGTGGATGGCTCCCTCTTCTGAACTTCTAAGATGCCTCCGATGTCCCCCCTCTTCTTCTGATCTTCTGAAATAGGGTATCTCGACGGTGTTTTTTTCAATCAGATTTCTGGTCCCGGTTTTTATTATCCATAAATTATGAAACATGCAAAATAAGATAAAATAACATAAGGGATGCATCATAACATGAAATATATCGATGAATAACAGAAAATAACAACATAAAACGGTGATGCAAAATGGACGTATCAACTCCCCCCAAGCTTAGACCTCGCTTGTTGATGACCCACAAGTACATGGGATCGCAACAGTCTTCGAGGGAAGTAAAACCCAAATTTATTGATGAATGGCTTGCAGCAAACAATATCACGACAAGTGAGCAAATAAATAAAGCTATGCTCCCCGGCAGCAGCGCTAGAAAATAGTCTTCATGACCCACAAGTATAGGGGATCACAACAGTCTTCGAGGGAAGTACAACCCAAATTTATTGATTCGACACAAGGTGCGCCAAAGAATATTTATATACCTTAACAACTGAGTTGTCAATTCAGTTGCACCTGAAAGTTGACTTGCTCGCAACAATTTATTAGTGGTAATAGTTTTATGGCAGCAGTAGAAATAAAATAACAGCGGTAGTAAAATAGTAATAGTAGTAGCAATCGCGGAACACAACAATATGGGAAGTATCGTAGGCATAGAGGGAATGGATGGATGGACGTTGCATGGATAACATAGGTCATGTAATAATCTAACATGGGCATTACAGATAATAATAATAAAGCATCAAACATGTAGGAAAACCATAGGCATGTGTTCCAATATAGTCGTACGTGCTCGCAATGAGAAACTTGCACAACATCTTTTGTCCTACCAGCCCATGGCATCAGGGCCTTTAGGGAAACTACTGGTAGTTAAGGTGCTCCTTTTAATAAAGCACTGGAGCAAAGCATTAACACTCCGTGAACACATGTGATCCTCACATCACAGCCACCCCCTCCGGTTGTCCCAATTTCTGTCACTTTGGGGCCTCGGGTTCCAGGCAAAAATGTGTGTAAAACAACTTCCAGGTATGATCAAGAAACAATATTATACTCATGAAACAATAACATGTTTAGATCTGAAATCATGGCACTCGAGCCCTAGTGACAAGCATTAAGCATAACAAGTTGCAACAACGGTAGAAAACACTAACAATGGATACTATGCACTATGCCCTAACAATCTGGCATTATTACATGATCAATCTCATCCAATCCCTCCCATCCCTCTCAGCCTACAGCGGTGTTTACTCACACATGGACGAGGGAAACATGGATGGTTGATTGAGAAGGAGTGGCGGTGTCGATGGCGATGATCTCCTTTGAATCCCCGTCCCGGCAGGGCGCCAGAACAGGAACTTCTGATCCCCGAATCAAGGTTCGGGGTGGCGGCGGTGCTCTGTTGTGTTAAGACCAATGGGAAACCATCCCCTTCTGGCTCCCGGGGTCTTCCGGTGTTTTAAGACCAATGGGGTCTTTTCTAGGAATTTTCCCGAAAGTTGATTTTTCTGCACAAAAACGAGACACCGAGGTAATTCTGCTGAAAACAGCGTTAGTCCGTGTTAGTTTTATTCAAAACTCACAAGTTTGGAGGGGAAAAAAATAAGAAAAGTGTTCGGAAAAAGGAGATAAATTTTCGACGTATCAACTCCCCCCAAGCTTAGCTTATTGCTTTTCCTCAAGCAATTTAGTCACAACTGAGTGCGATAAAAGACTTTTACGAAAATGTTTGTTTCATATGATGTAAATATACTCACTACATAAAAAAGTTCTGAGGCAATTCATAATAAAATGTATGGAAAATAAAAGTCACCCAGCAGTTATGTAAACCATGAAGAGATGCCAACAAACTAATAATAGACAACATGAAGTACTTCAATCTACAAGATTGCAATGCTCATAGTAGGGTATGATAAAGTGTACTCGCTTGCCCTTAATAGTGGAGCAAAACATATAAATGCCAGGGCACCTCTGAAGTTCAAATGAAGACTAGAAATATAGATATCAAAGATACAAGCATCAAAGTTGTGCCACTATCAACCTGTTTTGGGACAAGCACATTACACTAAGAATAACAGCCATGCTCTCAAGAAGGTGCATAAAGCAAGAAGGTGGAGACTCAACATAAAAATAAAAGAAAGGCCCTTCGCAGAGGGATGCGGGGATTAACTCATGTGCTAGAGCTTTTATTTCATTAAACAGAGGTATTAAAAACATTTTTAAGAGAGGTGTATGCTTATGTCAACGAATGGTAAACAGACAATATAGTACGTCACAAGACAACTAGACTTCACAAGAGAGGCTCCCATAGAAGGACACATTTGGGTAGAAGGTCATCCCCCTTTCTCTTTTGTTTACACAATTATGCTTTGACTGATAAATCAGGGGCAAAAAGAGTGAAGAGAATTTGTTGTATTAATTTGGGGCTGGGCACCCCGCTGCATGCTCTTCTATCATTGGATAAGAGGATGAAGCCACTAGTCCAGGGTGTGAAAGTCCAATCAACAAGTGAGACAAAAATTCTCTATTTACGTTCTCATGAGCTAAAACAGGGGCACAAAACAGGAATAATTTTTAGCAAGTTTTTAAAGGTAGCACATGAGAAATTTACTTGGAGTGGCAGTTAATACCACATACATAGGTAGGTATGGTGGACACATTTGGCAAACTGTGGTTTTTGGGAGTTGGATGCACGAGTAGAGCTCATACCCACTACAGGTGAAGGCTAGCAATAGACGGGAGCGACAATCAAGAGAGCAACAACTGTCATAATCATGCTTGCTTCAAAACAAAATTAACAGGGGCATAAAAATGATACAAATACGCTGAGGCAAAATAAATCATCAAGGCTTAAGCGACTTTTTGATTTCAGTCATAGCATGCGTGAGCATGTGCCAAGTCAATTCAAGCGAAACAATCAGAGGGAGATACCAAAATGTCATGCCCTTCTATGAATAAAACAATGCAAGCAAACATTCATATGACATGCAATCTTATATTAATAAGTTGGAACTAACACGTGAGATCACGAACTACCAAGCATCAATTAAATAAAATACACCTTACATGAACGGACTAAGCATGTTCACACAACGAGTATATGTACAAAAATAAAACAAATAGAGTTCATACCAGCCCTCACCACAACTCGGACTGTCATAAATCATCATTACTGCTCTTCACTTGTGGATTGAATAATATACAACTATAATCAAGCTCCAATGGAGACACGGAAGTCCGGTGAACTCTGCAACAAACTTTACAAAACCAAAGAAGAACAACAAATATTTTTGGGTTTTCGATTTAAAGCAAGAACAGAAAGAAGCAAGCAAATAAAGCAAATTATTTTTGGATTTTTGAATACTGAACCGAAACGATAAAAGAAAGCAAACCAACAAAAATAAACTAAAGAAGCAAACAAAGAGAAACAAAAGAAATATTTTCGGTCTTTTTGTGTTTTGGAAAACAAGAACAAAACAATAAAACAAAGAGAAACGAAAGAAGCGAAAGAAAACAAAAACAAACAAAAGAAACAAAAACATGGATATACAAAGAACCGACCGAACATGATATATAAATGAGTGTGATGTCGGTATACCCCCCCCCCAAAGCTTAGGCTTTTGGCCTAAATGGAGATCAATCATGGCGCGGGAAATAACCCCACTGTGGTGGGTCGTCCCTCGCGTGGTCGTACTCGGGAGCCCAAGAGGAAGATGAAGCAGCGGGCGCATAGTCATAACCGGGGTGCTGGTATGGGATCCCAGTGGCGTCGTAGGGCTGGACGAAATCACCATCGTCCCCCTCTCCGGCATCCTCCCCTTGCTGGGGGTGATGCTCAAGGTATGTGTCCAGCTCACTCTCAGAAAGCATCCATCCTTGCCTTCTATTAAGATTAAACAAAATAGGTGCAGGCAAAAGTACTTCCCTTAAAGTTTTAATAACTCTCCACCCGGATCATTTGGAGAAAGTTAATTCAAAAGATAAATTATGTAAGTGAGCATGGGTAGAAAGAAACTTATGTTGAACCATGGAAACAAGATCGAGCCTCTCTATAGGAAACTGCAGGTCTAGAGGGTGTGGCTCCAAACCATGCAAAGCTAGCAAGCACGAGGCAATATGTAACATCCCAGATTTTGGGAAGTTATAAGGATCTAAATTTAATATGTGCATTTTCAAAGCATGCATCTGAAAATACGGGAAATTTTGGCGCGAAAGTTTAAACGAATCAAAGTGACCAATGTTTCACTTGACATGATGAGATAGGTCTAGTTCATCTAGTCAAGAGTACATTTGGAGTGATCTTTATAACAAGTATCTTGTAAACTAAATCATCTGATTAGACAAACCATAGTTGGTTATGACCAACACTAACTTTCAACAACCTTAACCACAAGTCTATAAGTGACTTGGGATAATTCACTAGGTATCTAGAACTCAAAGAGGGGTGAGTACCTAAATCACACAATTGATAATCATACTTCCACCAATGAGTAATACACAATTGAAACATCTCATCAAGAGAGATGTTATCCCCTATAAAAAACAACAACTCTTTAAGTTATCAACCATTCACACAACATTTTTCCAATTTATTTAGTATCTACTGAGTGAACCTTCACAAGTAAATAATAAAGATTCTATAGAACACAAATGATACAAACAAGTGTTAACCCAAGACCCACAAGTGGGAAATGACTTAATAATTGTATTAACACATTTATCTAATATGTACATATCTCATCAACTATAAAATAAGTACCTAAAAGAAGAAATAAATCTTCTTAAACTAATGTTAAACCTTGATCATCACATATGATATTCCCAAACCTCTATATCTGCATTATGAATGAGAAAGGTAATAAAGAGAAGAATATAAAGTAACAACATGAAACCTGAGAAAAAACAACTAACAACTATGACATAAGTCATTAAACCCCAATAACCTTCTCATGCTCATTGTCTTATTCATCTTATACCAGTGAGCATATGAGCTATGAACACATCAGTGAACCATTTTATCAACTTACTATATTAAGTCATCATTCCATAAGCATTCCACATCTCTAACCAAATTAACATTCAAGAACTAAAGTATCTCTGGATACAAGTAATGAATAACAACAAGTTATAACCTCTATTAGAGGAATTGGATTGATAGCTAAGTAAAACCAATCATGTATGAAACAAGTATCTACCTTTTGGGAAATAGAATAAGAATTATATGGAGGGATAATAAAAGCATGAGCTAACTCTTAATATAGATCTTGTTATGTTGCCTAGACTATTCTATCTTGTTTCCAATCTTCTCAAAGTCATTCTCCAAGAGAAGCACCCACAGGAAAAGAGGAATTACCACCCGAAGATCTTCAGGAAGATTCTATAAAATGTTCTAGAAGTGCTACTTCAATCTACTATAAGGGTATTTGTAAACTCTTATATCTTAATCTGATCTCATTAACTCTCTTGAAATAGTGTGATACTCCAATGTTAGTGTTATATAGAAGTAGTTTGGTAACAAGCATGTACATCTTGTTAACATATCACTTTTGTATACTCAAACAATTGAGTGTCATACACCAACAAACAGAAGAATGAATAACCTAGTACATATTAGCCTCTTGTTTATGAAAAGTAATTTGGGGACAAGCCTTCTTATATACTTAAGTCTAACTGATGTCATAAGCTACACCTACACTCCTTTTACCCTTAATCAAGAGAAAGAATAACACTAAGGAAACAAGAAACCACATTATAATCATCCAAGTAAAATCTTAGCTTGGGGTAATTGGTTATCCTCACCACAAGGGTGAGACGGTGAACGTGGAATCCAAGAGCTGAATTTACTTGTTATTGCACAAGGCAACATCTGAAAACAAGTGGCAACTAGAGGGAATAACATCAAGCAACATAAGATCACAAGAAGCAACACTGTCTGAGTAAGGGATCATGAGAAATTATCGAGTGAATCATTAGGATATAATAGAGAACCAATAACCTATGTCAAGCTCATCATAGATGATGAACTCATAATAATATAATTAATGGAAACAATTATCAAGTATGAAATAATAACCAGCCATTTCATCCACATGTCTTGATATGTGGAGGGTAATGGTAACATGCTTAATACCTTGTTTTCCAAATCCTTTTCATAGATAAGACTAACAGATGATAACAAAAATTCATCTACACATAAGCATACAAATGATCACTTGTTTCTATAACAAGCATGGGATAATATTCATACTTGGAACCTGGTGGAAAACAAACAAATAAGATTTCAAATCCACTCAAGTTTCCATTTAATCAAGTACTAAAAACAGCAACCCTTTCATTCACACACCTAAGTAGATGTCAACCAAAGATAGATAAGAGTTTTAACTATGAAAATAACACAGTATTATAAAAATAAAACAAGTTCCTACACCCATTAAAATCAATTGGTGTGATATGGAATAAAATTCCATATTAACTGATTTTATAACAGTGCATAGAACCAGTACCAAGTAGTTTTACTAAATTACTTTCTATAAGGAATTATACTTAAAATTGTCCAATTAAGTTAGATCACCTTTTTAAACTACATGTTCATTGTGTGCTCATGATAATCATGCTCAAAAGAATTTTGAAGCCATTTAATCAATTAAATGGTGAGAAATAAAAAAAACCACTTAATCTAGAACCCTAAATAAAAAATACAAATATTGCTCAAATTCACCAAAACAAAACATGGTGAGGTTGCAAATTTGATGAGCTTTCCAAATATAATTTTTAACAATTTTTCTATTGACAAAAAGGCCCTGAAAACATCACTTCAATTCTGTTTTCGGCCACAGAAGGGTTTATGTCAATTTCCAAATCTTCTCAGGGGGTTATGGGGAAAATATCCCTTTTGTCTTCCTCCAGGACGGCAGAGACGTGGCCGAGCCTCCGCCGCCGTCTACCACCTCTTCGCAGCCGCCTTCCGCGCGGATAAGAAGGAGATGAAGCCCTTCAACTCGTCTTCCTCCTCACTCTCTCCCTCGCAATCCCTCTCTCTGTCTCTCTCTCCTCACTGAACAAAAACCAAACCCTAACCCTAGCTCACTATCGTCGGTCGCCGCCGCTATCTCCGGTCACCCCGTGAAGAACCGGAGACACCATTAGCTCCGCCATCCTCTACTTTGTCTCTACACCGAGTGACACAAGCCGGAGACCGTGTATCGCCGGAATTGCCTGTCGTTTTCCTCTCCGGCCGCCGTGAGGAAGAGCTCTGCGGCGTCCATTGTCGCCTCTGTGAGCTTCCCCGACCACATAATCGTACTCATGGTGAGCCATTGATCCTCGTGGTGTATTCCGTTGAGCAAATCGAGCTTGTTTTCGTCACTGTCCCCGTGCGCTACCGGTGGCCGCCGCGCAAATGCTCGCCGCCGGCCGTCCGGTGACCAGATGGTCATTCCGCCGCCACCTATGAGTTCGCTCTGATCTCCTACAGCTCACTGAAACAACCAATTGAATCAATTGGTACCAAATCGATGGATTGTAGATTAACAGGAGGTATCCCCTCCATGCTGACATCACCTCGACGTGAGCATGACGTCATGGGAGATTTTCTTTTTCTATTTATTTTAATTTTTTATTTAAAAATCATATATGACAGGTGGGACCCACCTGTCAATTTAAAAACAGAATAATCAATAAATCTTATAAATTCAATAACTTTTTATTCATTTAACACAAAAATACAAATAAAATATATAAATGCTTAGAAAATTATAATCTAAATATTTATCAACTTTTCAAAAATATTTAATAAAGTTTAAAATTAAATATTTTCTTTTATTAAATTAAATCATGTAAAAATTGAGAAAAATAATAAATAATTCATAAAATCAGAAAAATACAAGTTATATACCAAAATGCTCCAGATGACTAATGCAAATCATCTATGATGTTTACAAAGTCATTTGACCCAGTTTTCATGTGTGTAATATTTGCCTAGTCATTTAATTCATTTAAAATTTAATAAATTAATAACTTATTCAAATATTTTCAGAAAACATAAAATGTTATATCAAATTAAAGAGAAAAGCATTTCCAACTCAAATATGTAAAACATAAAACATTTTATTTAACTTATAAACTTATTTCTAAATGTATAATAGAATTCTATAATATTCCATTATGACGAGAAATAACTGCCACAACATTATTTTCTTTATTGATAAAACCCTCATGTTTTCACAACTACTAAACCTACCATCACTAGTCATTAGCAAGTATTGTGATGATAGATGTCGCACCCTGATTTCTAGGGGATACTCACCGTACGAACTGGATAGCAGATGTTTGGATTATGGGGCATAACTGCTCCCACGTCCCAGCTTCCTGGTAGGCCTGCGCTTATGCGCGACAACACAAGCCCTGCTATTCCATCGTCGATGTAAACTATCCACTAGAGATCAAAGGCACTTCCGTCGACGTACTTCAAACCATACACACATGGTACGTCAACGGCGTTGAACAACTGATATCACAACAGATCTCTACGACACAAAAGATTGAAATAAGTTGCAACTGGCCCTCACTAGGGCAGAGAATAGCAAATACAATCATTCAGAGGGACACATGTCCCCAACAATTCATCAGTACAATACAGCGGAAGCATTCAACATGTCTGAGTACAGACAAGAACCAAATAGGCCTAAGAGGCCGGAAACGAAACAGACGGAGCCCATCCACGAAGTCTCGGATCCTGCCCGGGTCCGCTATCTACTCGTCAGCAGTCTCGTCATGACTCCACGTAGTTGCCACCATGTAGATCCTCGGAGACGTCGTCTGCGTAAACCACAGCCCCAAAGGGGGTCAGTACATCAACGTACTGGCAAGCAAGACTCACAGTTCACCAAAGTGTAACCCGTCAACACCAAGCACAGATGCTTTGGATTCAACGGAAGGAAAGGGATATAAAAGATGCTGCAACTGGCTGCGTTAACCAACTACAGAGGTTCTATCATGTCCAACTATCAGAAAGGGGATAAGATCGAGGGTTGTAACCAACTGGAAGATAACATCAAACAAACCCATCCTGGATCTCGCCCCTTATCCAAAGAAGCAATCCGAGGATAACTCACACAGTTGGATTAAGATGAATCAATTTATTGGTGTGAATAACCTATTACTAGCCAAGTTATTAATCATTGGGTGAAACATGATTGATCATTATGTTGAAGTTGTCCTGAGTACTTGTTAGCCAGTACTTTCACCAAGTAATCCATAACCGCGGAAAACACGGCTTCTCGAGAAGATTATCCCTGCAGGGTTGCACCAATTTAGCCGTACACGCAAGAATAACCCGCCAGATGGGTGATCACCCCACCAAGCGAGGTAATCTACACAATCCAACTCTTCTTCGCATCAAACCCAAAGCACCTTGGGCGCACGGCTAATCGAGCCCAGAAGAAAATGGACCCTCATAGCACTCTAAGAACGTGTCCCCCTATATGCCGACTACGAAAGTTCCACCCTGGCCTGGGCTCGCAAAAACATGATGCGGCAAATGGAAAACACGAACTAAATGAGGCGATTTGGACGAGATGCGAATCAGGTCAAGTTGAGGGGGGCGCCCATACTCGCTTCCCACATGCGGTTAGTGCGCTCATCATGGATCAGTAGACAAGACCCTTTTCCTATTAGGGTCGACACTAGCAGGCTCCAAAACCTCTCATGGGCCTCCTGCCGGTGCCTTATCATCAAATTTATTATTAATAGTAGCATTAGCATGATTGATTGATTAAACATCGAGCCCCCCAGAACATGATGAAATATAGTAACTGAAAGTAACGGGTAACAGACTCGAGCAAAACAACCTAAGCATGCTAGTAAGACACGGGCTCAAACAATGGTTATAGGTGTGGAGGTGAGGCAATATCAGGGTTAAGGGATTCATGTGATAGGTTCGTAACAGAAACAACTACTCATAGGGCTAGCAGAAATAGACAACGGAAAGTATCGGTAGTCCAAGGTTGAAAGGAACACAGTGGTTCATGTGAGTGATAACTTGCCTGCAAAACCCAGTAGCCTGGTACTGAGCTAAATCCTTGGAAGGGATGTCGTAAGTATCGTCGGTCTCAACGTCGTCGTATATCCGAGAAGAAGCAAACAAACAAGACAGAAAGATAAACAATCATTATCATGGCATAGTGCACAATCAAAGATGATGCATGATAGTTAATTGTTGCATCAATAGTAAACTAGTTGACAAGATAGAAACAGATTAAATGGACCCATATGCAATTGGATTGCATATGGAAAGCCCATGAATTATGGTTGAATTAATTGTTTTACAACTAATCAACTTATGTAAGTGATTAGCATGATGCATGGATGAGGAAAACAGCAAAATAACAACAATAGCACCAAATAGAAATAAGGTTTAACAAGTTTAGAAATTCATTTATTAAGTTATGGAATTTTGGTTTCTTAAAGGTGTCACACAAGCATTTGTTGTTTTCACCACTTTTAATTGTTCAAAATAGATAACAAAGTTTATATTTGAAAAGAAAACAAGATTTTAGTTGGAATACATGTTTCACTTGTTGAAAAAGGATTTCAAATAAATTATTTAGGAATTAAACAAGTTTAAGCAAGAATTAAATTGGAATTAATTCAAGTGTGGATGTTAATTGAATTTTATTTGATCAAAACATTAAACCAAGTTCATATTTGAAAATGTTATGCTTTTATGGTTTGAAAACATATTTTATATGTCCCAAAAGAATTTGTTTTGATCAAGTTATAAATTTAACAATGTTAAATGAATTAAATACGATTTAAATTATTTAACCACTTTTAATTATTCAAAACATGAAACAAAATTTATATTTGGAAAGGTGGTTTAATTTTGCATGGAAAACATATTTCATTTGTGGAAATTGGAATTAAAATGAGCAAGTTATTATTTTAGCAATTTTAAATGCAATAAACAAGAAACAGTTGTTTTCAGCAATTTAAATTATTCAAAACAGCAAACAAAATTTATATTTGGAAAGTACATGAAAAATTGATTGGAAAACATATTTGGTTTGTGAAATTTGGAATTTTTATGAACAAGTTATGAATTTTGCAAGTTTAAGTGAATTTGACAAGTTTTCAAATATTGCACCAATTTAAAATATTCAAAACAGTAAACAAATTTTATATTTGGATAGAACATTTAATTTGGTATTGAAAACATATAAAAAATGTTGGATTTGGAGTTATAATGATTTATTTATGCAATTTACAAAATTTGGGGTAAATCTGCCATTTTTACTGCACTAGGGGCTTAGAAAATATTTTCCAGGGGCTAGATTTTAGTAACAGGGGCCTAGATGTGATTATCTGAAAGTGCTGTGACCAAACAATACAAAAATAAAAAAGTTTGTTAATGTGCAGGGGGTGGGATTTGATCTCCCCACCTCCTGATTCCTGCGCTGAGGAACCCACCAGATGGACTGAACTCGGGTTGTGTTAGACTAGGACTCGGGGGGGAGTTAAGGTGTGGCCTGCGGAATTTTATCTGAACCCAAAAGATGCACGTACTGAACCTGCAACCGATCGCATCACGGCATGGCAGCGAGGGCAGCAGCGGCTGCTCGCCGGAGGGAACTAGGGGGCGCCGTGGGGGGAGGTGTGGGGTGCGGCCTAGGTAGATGGAGGAGGCGAGAGGAGGGGAGAGCCTCACCTCGACTTGGTTCGGTTGATGGAGGAGTACGCTCGGGGAAGAACAGGGCGATGCAGCAGTAGTTCGCCGGCGGGAAAGGAGGCGACGGCGGCGGGGACTCGGGCCCTCCCGTCCCGAGGCGATGGGACGGCGCGGAAGAGGGGACGTCAACGTTTCCATTCCCGCCATGGGGAGCTCCCGACAACCACTCCTGCGACCACGCCAACCTTCTCAAAATTCGGCCATGGTGGGGTTCAGTCAAGTTCAGAGGAACAGAAAGAGTTGGATGAGGAGGGAGAGAGGGTGGCGGCTAGAGGAGGAAGGAGAGGGAAAGGGTGCGGTTGGGGTTAGGGTTTGGAGGGGGAAGAGAGGGGATCGGGGTAGATAAGGATGAGGGGAAAAGGTGGAGCAGTACGTGCTGTCCATGGTGACGACATCATCGTACGGAGGTAGGGGAAGATAGGGAGTGGGCTGAGTGGTTGGTGGGCTTAAGGGAAAGGATGGGCTGGCTGGTCCTTTCTCTCCTTTGCAATTTTATTTTTTTCTGTTTTATATTTTTTTTGTAGATTGCTTTTGGAAGAAAAAGTTAAGGTTTTAGTTAGTAAAAATTACAGAAAAATTAGTTTAGCCTTGTTATGTAATTAGAAACCATATTGTAAGATTGGATTTCAAAAATTGAGATTTGAGATGATAGTTGGTATTGAACCCAAATTTAGAGGAATTTTAATAGTAATAAACCATTAAGAAAACATGCATTTGAATAGGGTTACCCCTAGGATTTTTTTTTTAGAATGATTTAAGGAGGGCAATTGTTTGGTGAGTTTTATGGTTTCAAAAGGTACTGACTTTTAAGGATTGGTTTGAGATGGAAAATGATTTAGGAGTTAATGATTTGAACTAGTTGATTGGAATATTGGTTTGATTAAAACCAACACTTTTATAAGTGAGCATTATGGGATTATTTGGAAACAAATGATTGAAAGGTTTTGCAATTTGTATAACTTTCAAAAGGGGTTGTTGTTTGGTGACTGCTTTGAATTTGGAACCAATTGGGAAAAATAATTAATTGAAATAAAGCACCATTTTATTAGTTGAACATTATGGGGTGATTGGAAAACAATTAAGGTTTTGATTTGGAAACAACTATTTGGATGTTGGTTTGGAATTTCAAATGGAAAACAAATTGAATTTGAAAAGGGTTTGATTATTGGATGCATTTTTATAGAAATAAAACAATAGTTTGGAATCACACTTTAATGGAAACAAATAATTGTTTTATTTTGAAATATCTTTTTAGAAATTGTAACATCACAAGGATGAAACAAAAGGTTTGAAATTTGAGTTGAAATTCAAATAGAAAACAAAGGAAAACAAAGGAAAACAGTTGGAAAACAACTGAAAACAGAGGAAAACAAATGGAAAACAAACAAAACAATTGCAATCAACATGATGCCATGATGCAAAACATAAAATAACAGATAACAAACATTCTAATGGCTATTTTTCAGACTTGGGATGTTACAAAACGCCCCCCCTTGAAGGAATCGCGCCCCGAGATTCCTACTGAGAAAAGAAAAGGTCCGGAAACTTCTTGGGTAGACGTCAGGGAATTTGGAAACCACCGGAACATTTCAAGTAAAGGGGAGAGATTTTGCACCAAGGGTGTATAGCTGGATAGAATTTGATTCATTTGGAGAATAGACTATCTGGCTAGAATGGTGGAACAGAGTTATTGACATCAATGCAACACCAGGAATAATCATCAATGTCAGAATCATCAACATGAGAGTAACGAGGAATATGTGGCCTCTCATTAGAATTGGATTGTTCTTACTTATCTTGGAAGTCAACATTTGAGATTCCGGGGAGTTTTGATTGCTTAGTGGAACCAGAATTGGGTTGTATGTTGTGGAAAAGATTGTTGACACAAAGGAATGTGATGCTCCAGTATCAAATAACACTTTAACTGGATAAGAGTTTACGAGATGAACGGGGAAACTTTGATTAGACGCCGGTAGAATAACTGAAATGGAAAACAACAACAAGATTTCAACGGACGAAAAGGATGTTGAGAAGAACAGAATATCAACATCGGGGAAAACGAGAACAAAACTCCTGAGGTACTATGGAAAACCCATCCGGGCTTCTAAAGGATCAATATCCACTGCTTAAGGAATAGAGGATTTGCTTCCGGGGCTTACACGCCTCCGTTCTCAATCATGAGTAGGCAACATGATAAATCATGTCACAACCACCTCCATTCCTATGGTCTAGTAGATATAACCATCCTAGAGAAACCAGAATTCGTGAAATCCTAACTTGAAAGTTTAGATGAGAAGGGAAAAATCAACGTTGCACTTCCTTACCAGAAAAGGGAGGGTGGGTGGGGAAAGAAGAAAAAGAACAGAATTCCTACTCTCACGTTTCATTTTTCCTGTATAGCTACAAAATAGTTTCTAGACTCAACTGCGACCAGTAAAAAGGGATCCTACAGGCAGACAGGCTCTGATACCATTTGTCGCACCCTGATTTCTAGGGGATACTCACCGTACGAACTGGATAGCAGATGTTTGGATTATGGGGCATAACTGCTCCCACGTCCCAGCTTCCTGGTAGGCCTGCGCTTATGCGCGACAACACAAGCCCTGCTATTCCATCGTCGATGTAAACTATCCACTAGAGATCAAAGGCACTTCCGTCGACGTACTTCAAACCATACACACATGGTACGTCAACGGCGTTGAACAACTGATATCACAACAGATCTCTACGACACAAAAGATTGAAATAAGTTGCAACTGGCCCTCACTAGGGCAGAGAATAGCAAATA
Organism: Alopecurus myosuroides; assembly: GCA_028641055.1. NCBI lineage: Eukaryota > Viridiplantae > Streptophyta > Magnoliopsida > Poales > Poaceae > Alopecurus > Alopecurus myosuroides. The sequence continues at coordinate 251,049,944 of CM054058.1, forward strand.
CAATCATTCAGAGGACACATGTCCCAACAAATACATCAGTACAATACAGCGGAAGCATTCAACATGTCTGAGTACAGACAAGAACCAAATAGGCCTAAGAGGCCGGAAACAAACAGACGGAGCCCATCCACGAAGTCTCGGATCCTGCCCGGGTCCGCTATCTACTCGTCAGCAGTCTCGTCGTCATACTCCACGTAGTAGCCACCATGTAGATCCTCGGAAACGTCGTCTGCGTAAACCACAGCCCCAAAGGGGGTCAGTACACCAACGTACTGGCAAGCAAGACTCACAGTTCACCAAAGTGTAACCCGTCAACACCAAGCACAGATGCTTTGGATTCAACGGAAGGAAAGGGATATAAAAGATGCTGCAACTGGCTGCGTTAACCAACTACAGAGGTTCTATCATGTCCAACTATCAGAAAGGGGATAAGATCGAGGGTTGTAACCAACTGGAAGATAACATCAAACAAACCCATCCTGGATCTCGCCCCTTATCCAAAGAAGCAATCCGAGGATAACTCACACAGTTGGATTAAGATGAATCAATTTATTGGTGTGAATAACCTATTACTAGCCAAGTTATTAATCATTGGGTGAAACATGATTGATCATTATGTTGAAGTTGTCCTGAGTACTTGTTAGCCAGTACTTTCACCAAGTAATCCATAACCGCGGAAAACACGGCTTCTCGAGAAGATTATCCCTGCAGGGTTGCACCAATTTAGCCGTACACGCAAGAATAACCCGCCAGATGGGTGATCACCCCACCAAGCGAGGTACTCTACACAATCCAACTCTTCTTCGCATCAAGCCCAAAGCACCTTGGGCGCACGGCTAATCGAGCCCAGAAGAAAATGGACCCTCATAGCACTCTAAGAACGTGTCCCCCTATATGCCGACTACGAAAGTTCCACCCGGGTACCAAGGGCTCGCAAGATCATGCATGCAGCAAATGGAAAACCCGAACTAAATGAGGCGATTTGGACGAGATGCGAATCGAGTCAAATTGAGGGGGGCGCCCATACTCGCTTCCCACATGCGGTTAGTGCGCTCATCATGGATCAGTAGACAAGACCCTTTTCCTATTAGGGTCGACACTAGCAGGCCTCAAAACCACAAAGGGCCTCCTGCCGGTGCCTTATCATCAAATTTATTATTTAACAATAACATTAGCATGATTGATTGATTAAACATCGAGCCCCCACAACGTAATAGAAATAGTAACAGAAAGTAGCGGGTAACAGACTCGAGCAAAACAACCTAAGCATGCTAGTAAGACACGGGCTCAAACAATGGTTAAAGGTATGGAGGTGAGGCAATATCAGGGTTCAGGGTATCATGTGATAGGTTCGCAACAGAAACAACTACTACTAAGGCTAGCAGAAATAGACAACGGAAAGTATCGGTAACCAAGGTTGAAAGGAACACAATGGTTCATGTGAGTGATAACTTGCCTGCAAAACCCAGTAGCCTGGTACTGAGCTAAATCCTTAGAAGGGATGTCGAAAGAATCGTCGGTCTCAACGTCGTCGTATATCCGAGAAGAAGCAAACAAACAAGGCAGAAAGATAAACAATCATTATCATGGCATTGTGCACAATCAAAGATGATGCATGTCAAGTTAATGGTTGCATCAAAATAAACTAGTTGACAAGATAGAAACAGGATTAAATGGACCCATATGCAATTGGATTGCATATGGAAAGCCCATGAATTATGGTTGAATTAATTGTTTTACAACTAATCAACTTGTGTAAGTGAATTAGCATGATGCATGGATGAGGAAAACAGCAAAATAACAACAATAGAACCAAATGGAAATAAGGCTTAACAAATTTAGAAATTCATTTATTAAGTTATGGAATTTTGGTTTCTTAAAGGTGTCACACAAGCATTTGTTGTTTTCACCACCTTTAATTGTTCAAAATAGATAACAAAGTTTATATTTGAAAAGAACACAAGATTTTGGGTGGATTACATGTTTCACTTGTTGAAAAAGGATTTCAAATAAATTATTTAGGAATTAAACAAGTTTAAGCAAGAATTAAATGAATTTAATTCAAACATGAACTTATTTGAATTTTTATTTGTTCAAAACATTGAGTGAAGTTCATATTTGAAAAGTTTATACTTTTGTGGGTTGAAAACATATTTTATATGTTCCAAAAGAATTTGTTTTGATCAAGTTATGAATTTAACAATATTAAATGAGTTAAATAAGATTTAAATTATTTAACCAATTTTAATTATTCAAAACATGAAACAAATTTTATATTTGGAAAGATGGTTTAATTTTGCATGGAAAACATATTTTATTTGGTGAAATTGGATTTAAAATGAGCAAGTTATTATTTTGGCAATTTTAATTGCAATAAACAAGAAACAGTTGTTTTCAGCAATTTAAATTATTCAAAACAGCAAACAAATTTATATTTGGAAAGTACATGAAAAGTTGATTGGAAAACATATTTAGTTTGTGGAATTTGGAATTTTTATGCCCAAGTTATGAATTTTGCAAATTTAAGTGAATTTGACAAGTTTTCAAATATTGCACCAATTTAAAATATTCAAAACAGTAAACAAATTTTATATTTGGATAGATCATTTAATTTGGTATTGAAAACATATAAAAAATGTTGAATTTGGAGTTAGGATGATTTATTTATGCAATTTACAAAATATAGGGCAAATCTGCCATTTTGATGAATCTAGGGACTTGGAAATTATTTTTACAGGGACTAGAATTAATTAGCAGGGATCTATGTGTGATTTGCAGAAATTCTAGTACCAAAACCTTGCAAAAATAAAAGATTGTTTTATTTGTGGGAGGTGGGATTTGATCCCCCCACCTCCTGATTCCTGCGCTGAGGAACCAACCAGATGGACTGAACTCGGGTTGTGTTAGACTAGGACTCGGGGGGGAGTTAATGTGTGGCCTGCGGAATTTTATCTGAACCCAAAAGATGCACGTACTGAACCTGCAACCGATCGCATCACGGCATGGCAGCGAGGGCAGCAGCGGCTGCTCGCCGGAGGGAACTAGGGGGCGTCGTGGGGGGAGGTGTGGGGTGCGGCCTAGGTAGATGGAGGAGGCGAGAGGAGGGGAGAGCCTCACCTCGACTTGGTTCGGTTGATGGAGGAGTACGCTCGGGGCAGAACAGGGCGATGCAGCAGTAGTTCGCCGGCGGGAAAGGAGGCGACGGCGACGGGGACTCGGGCCCTCCCGGCCCGAGGCGATGGGACGGCGCGGAAGAGGGGACGTCAACGTTTCCATTCCCGCCATGGGGAGCTCCCGACAACCACTCCTGCGACCACGCCAACCTTCTCAAAATTCGGCCATGGTGGGGTTCAGTCAAGTTCAGAGGAACAGAAAGAGTTGGATGAGGAGGGAGAGAGGGTGGCGGCTAGAGGAGGAAGGAGAGGGAAAGGGTGCGGTTGGGGTTAGGGTTTGGAGGGGGAAGAGAGGGGATCGGGGTAGATAAGGATGAGGGGAAAAGGTGGAGCAGTACGTGCTGTCCATGGTGACGACAGCATCGTACGGAGGTAGGGGAAGATAGGGAGTGGGCTGAGTGGTTGGTGGGCTTAAGGGAAAAGATGGGCTGGCTGGTCCTTTCTCTCCTTTGCAATTTTATTTTTTTCTGTTTTATATTTTTTTTTGTAGATTGCTTTTGGAAGAAAAAGTTAAGGTTTTAGTTAGTAAAAATTACAGAAAAATTAGTTTAGCCTTGTTATGTAATTAGAAACCATATTGTAAGATTGGATTTCAAAAAGTGAGATTTGAGATGATAGTTGGTATTGAACCCAAATTTAGAGGAATTTTAATAGTAATAAACCATTAAGAAAACATGCATTTGAATAGGGTTACCCCTAGGGTTTTTTTTTAGAATGATTTAAGGAGGGCAATTGTTTGGTGAGTTTTATGGTTTCAAAAGGTACTGACTTTTAAGGATTGGTTTGAGATGGAAAATGATTTAGGAGTTAATGATTTGAACTAGTTGATTGGAATATTGGTTTGATTAAAACCAACACTTTTATAAGTGAGCATTATGGGATTATTTGGAAACAAATGATTGAAAGGTTTTGCAATTTGTATAACTTTCAAAAGGGGTTGTTGTTTGGTGACTGCTTTGAATTTGGAACCAATTGGGAAAAATAATTAATTGAAATAAAGCACCATTTTATTAGTTGAACATTATGGGATGATTGGAAAACAATTAAGGTTTTGATTTGGAAACAACTATTTGGATGTTGGTTTGGAATTTCAAATGGAAAACAAATTGAATTTGAAAAGGGTTTGATTATTGGATGCATTTTTATAGAAATAAAACAATAGTTTGGAATCACACTTTAATGGAAACAAATAATTGTTTTATTTTGAAATATCTTTTTAGAAATTGTAACATCACAAGGATGAAACAAACGGTTTGAAATTTGAGTTGAAATTCAAATAGAAAACAAAGGAAAACAAAGGAAAACAGTTGGAAAACAACTGAAAACAGAGGAAAACAAATGGAAAACAAACAAAACAATTGCAATCAACATGATGCCATGATGCAACACATAAAATAACAGATAACAAACATTCTAATGGCTATTTTTCAGACTTGGGATGTTACAATAGAGTTAGTTGTATTAGTCTCTCATTTTCAATTAAACTCTTTGTCATATGCTCTACACTTTTTGAATATAAAATAAAATGTGACTGTTATCTTTTCAGTAGTTGTTTTCCATGTGTCATTGTCTTATTGCCTAACCATAAGTTGTCTACTTATAACCTAAACATGATAACAAGAATTTGTTATATAAAAGTGAAACACACATAAGTCTAAAAGTAATAACCACATTACCGCAAGTAATGAAACAACTCACCTAAAACTTGTGTGATCGAGATATCGTATCAAACGTGGCTTACACTTGTAAGCTGGGGTTTTTTCCAGGGTATTTCACGATGCATCTCATTACTATGCATGTATCATCCTTGCCAGTGTTTTGTGTAGTCCTTACTGGGACTACTTTGCTATCTTTCAGATGTTGGGATTTTCTACGCGACCCTTGAACCCGAAGACATGGATTATTATGGTTATTTCAATCGCAGGCAAGTTCATCACTTGCTCATATCCTTTGCAGTACTTCATAACAAACTAATTGCAAAAACTTTATAGTATTACCACCTAGTCTCAAAAGAATGCATGATCCTATTTTTATAATAATATGACTAATTGAATGACTACCCAAGTGGTAGTGTTCTGTTTGGTGGGCGGATGGAACCATTGTAAGATGAATAGGTCAAAGGAAGTTTCCATCTGCATGGGAAAGTATTACCTAGGAATTAATCACAAATACCGTCAGAACTCGGTGCGCCGTAAATACCGCGTTGACCATGGGTCTTCTATGGGGGGAGTAAGTCAGCTGTGATCTTCTCTCGTTCGCATGTCAACGGGCTGCCAGAGACGTACGCTGTAGGTCTTGCGAGACTACATGCACATCGGTGTGATCCCTTAATTCCCACGGACTCTGGGGTCTATGATGGTCTGCCAGGGGCGCCTAGATATCCATCGTGAGGGTGTGCCAGGGACGCCTAGATATACATCGTGAGGGGTGGAATTAGGGGTTCAACCTGCTGGTGGAAATGGGTGGGCATGCGTTGTGCGGAGAAGCATGGTTTGGCTTGGACCAACAACCGGGCCCCACACCTGAGTAGGCGTGGACAGGATCTCGAGCCTGGTTGTGCAACATGGTCTTCGTCGCCCATGGGTAAAGTAACGCACCTCTGCAGAGTGTAAAAGGATGTGGCATGTTACCCCCTGTTCCGGGAAGGAACTGCGAACGCTAAAGGAAAGGCAACTCCATGAAGTTCTAGTCCTGTGATGGTCTAGCGGGCAAAGTTTTCAGTATTAAAAGCAACCTCTTGAAGAAAGATTTACAGAAACCCTGCATTAGCTTATGACTCTTTTGATTCTAAAGCTGTAGTTAGTGCATCAAACCACCCACTATATATCATGAACTTGCTGAGTAACGCTCGTTACTCATTCGTTCCGGTTTGACCTGTCACAGCCCAGTTTTTGGATTCTTGTAATGTGCTTAAGAAGACAAAAATTAGGGCCAACAACTTTTTTTTATATAACAACATGATTGTTTGAACTAACATGTGTTTATGATCTTAATAATATTTGTAACACAAGGTTTGTTTCTTTATAAAACCAATACCAAATGTTTCTGAAAACATTCCTATTATTTTTCCTGATATTTTTCTCTGATGTTTTCCTAATATTACTTGAGTGGATTTTTTCCAAGACTTGGATTATTCTTGGTTGCATCTTAAAACGAACTTTTAACTTTGTTGGATCCAATAAAACAAGTTTTCCAAATGATTTATGAAAGTTTTCTTTTAAGTTTTCTATAGAAAACATTTCCTGAAAATATAGCCAAGTACCTGTTTTCTACCTTTGTTTTCACTAGGCTATAAAATGTTATTTTATGTTTTCTTGACTTTTAATTGATCCTTGATATATGTACTACAAATCCATAAGCTTGGTTTTATTTTTGGATTAATAAAAGTTGTATTTTGCTTGTTGTTTCTGTGGTATAAAATTAAGGAAAAAAAAAAGGCATTTTTGAAAAACAGAGAAAAAACAGAAAGTACACCTTTTTCCACATTGTTTTCATGGCCTTAAACTATTTCAAAATTGTTTTCAAAAGATGTTTCTGAAAGTTTATAACATGGTTAACAATTTCCTACTTTGAAACCAAATTTTTGAAACCATTTGAACCTTGAAAACAAACTCAACTTTTTGATGTTTTAATCTGTTTCCAACACTTAGAAATTTTTCTAAGTCTAAAGTGAATTTTCTGAATTTTTGTGAACAGTAAGAGATACACTTTTGATCAGTTGAATTCTTTGTGTTTCTGTGCAAATTTGGAAGAGGGACCTTGTCTATTGTGTTGTCCAGAGTACCTATTCGAACCAGGATGTTTTAACTTGCTTCTAGAAGCCTTGGACATGAAGAAAAATAAGAGAGAGAAGGTGATGAGGTGGAATGGTATGGAGACCCATACCTTGACCTTTTGACCCAACCCTTGCCTCAACTTGCCTCCAAAGGCCAGCTTTGACGTGCCCCCATTGTGGTCTGTGCCTGGGACAACCAGTGCACAAAAGGAAGTGACCAACCCCCCCCCCCCCCCAGAGCGCCCTCTTGCCGCTCACTGACATGCCCCCGAGCCCACCTGTGACCATTTTGCCCTTGCCCGCGAGTACAAGCCCCTGCCCCCATGTCCCCTGCCTCACACCACTCCTCACTCTCCCACACACTCCCCCAACTCGAGATCTAGCCGAGCCAGAGCACTGGTGGACGCCCGAGCCTTTGAACTCGCCGCCAGCGATCACCACGGCCTCGAGGTAGTACAATTCGACCCGAGCCTCCTCCTCCCTCCCCACTGCCCTGGATAGAACCCCCACCTCCCCTTGACCATCCCTTACATGCCCCCGTGGCCTATTGCTTGCAGGAGCGCCGCCGCCGTCGACCTCGCCGCCACGGAATGCACTGCTCGGCGCCGCCGCTGTACGCCATCCCCGACGCCCAAGGCTGCGCCCCTCGACGCCCTCGACCTCAGCCAGCTCCCCCGAGCCCGCGCCAACCCTCCCCGAGCCCCCACGGTGAGCTACTGGCTGTCGCCGTTTTCCCGTCGTACGGGTGAGAGAGAGAGGGAGGGTAGAGGAAGAAGACGCACGTGCGTCGTTGATCTGTTGATCAACGGGCCACGTTTGAACCGATGCGTTCCCGTGCCTGCGCTCGCGCGCTGAGTGGAACTGGGCCACTCGGCCGCCTAGTTGGGCCGCCCGTAGAGAACCCAGCCAGTGTGACTGTTTGTTTTTCCTTTTTGGTTTTTAACAGAAACTTGAAGGTTAACTTTGGACGTATGAAAATAACAAACGTGCAAAATAAAATCTACTAAAAATCATGAGCCTAACCCTATGAGTTCCTAACCACATGAAAATTTTAGATCTAAGTTTTGGACCATATTTTTCTCACAATGACTGTTTTGCCACAGAGAGTCTATGAACATGTTTTGTACATAACTTTTTGAATCTATAACTAAAATGGACAAACTAAAATGTTTTGGGTATCTCTTGAACAGATCTATCCATGGGACTTTTCCTCACATCAAGGTGAGCTACCAAATGGAAATGACATCCCTTTTGGTAAAAGTCCACTAGGCTCTTCTATGATTTTTAGAGTGAGTTCAAAAATTATTTTTGAAGTAAATCCAACTGGATGAGTTTGATATTGAGTAGATCTATCTAATCCTAGATTAGATTAATTTTTGGATCTCTAGATTATTTTTGGTGAGCAAAACTAGATACAACAGCTTTTCTGTTTTGTTTGTATGTGTGTTTTTGCTTGAAATGAATTGTGTGATTGTTTAAATTTTGTTTCCTACCATGTATAGAGTTGCTATCACTTGTTATTAGATTTTTTCTTGCAGTACATCTACCTTAGAAAGTGTGTGCGTGTTTGGAAAGTTAAATCAAATAGGAATAGCAATTGTTATCTTCTAGTTTTATTATTTGGAATTGTTGTGTGAGCTAGATCTTTGTGTGCTTGATTGACTAAGTTTATGCGATGCTAGAGATGTATCCAGTACCATTTTGGTACTGTTATTTTGAAGTTATTGCCTCTGTTAGCTTGCATGTTATTTTATAGCAAAGCATGTGTAAGTTTTGTTATTTATTTCACTAGTATTGTTTTCACTAGAATGGATAGCCTTGTATTATTTATTTTTGTCATACTAATTTTTTGTCATGTGTGAACAGAGGCTTAGTACATCTTTTGCCTTGGTATTACTGGGCCCATAACCCACTGGTCCCATTGCATTTTGGTTGAGGATAAAAATCCCCAACCAGACATGTGTGTGAAAATAACATGTTTTATCATGTGTTTGATTGTTGTTTTTTCCACCATGGAAAATAGATTGTTTTTTCACTTATGCAAGTGAAAATATTATTTCTTCTTTGAAAATACTAGTATGTTAGATGTGATTCATTTGTTATCATAATATCCCTTAGGGGTATCATGTTAAGAAATGTGTCCCTATTGGTTGCTTAAATTGAGTTGTGTGCTAATGGAATAAATTCCTTGTGATTGGTAGATTTTTTGTGAATAATTTCCAATTGAGTGTTTGGATTTTTGAAAAGGTTTAGACAACTGATTGCATATCTACTGGTTGTGTGGTTTAAACTTTGTGTGCTTGCTATTTAATTAATTAGAAGAGCATGTATTACTAGAATTGGGTTATGCTTGCTTAATAGATGTTTGCATATAATTATCTTGGTATTTGAACCTACTAGAATGTGTAAGGTTTGTGTGCTGTTAGTAGGTATATTTATGTTCATGACTTGCTTGTTCAGAGTTAAGCATCATTGTAGCATTGTTTGCTTCTCTAGTGTTGAGCTAGTGTCACCACAAGAAAATTGTGGTTTTGCTCAAGTATTGTTGTCTTTTATTTTATGAGTGTATGATTTATTCTAGCATATTTAGGAAGTTATTACTTCTGTTAGTATGCCATGACATATTGAGTTGCATGTGCTATAGTGGTAGAATATAAGTATTCCTTATAGCATGCTTGTGTAGAATTTTCCATACTAGTGTGCTAAATGCAGTCCTGTTTTTATGCTTTTTTTATAGGAGTATTATGTTGAGTGATGATTGTGTTTATATTACTTTTATGACTTGTTATCATTGGTTTAGCTACTGTTTGTTTGTTAAATTTTCATGATTGATGGATTCCATAGCTTCAAGTAGACATTAGCATAGTCAATAAATAGTCTATTCATCTGTGGTGTGTTTGCCTGCTGTTTGGAAATTGTCTGAGTGATTTCCTTAGCATCAGTATTATACTTATGTTATTTGTTGTGCTAGTGTTGTTGTTGTGCTTAGGTAGGATCTTGTTATCTAGGCCTTATTATATTAGTGATCTTGTTTAGTGATGATTTGCGTGTGTGTTGTTAATACCCACTTCCATGGGCACAGCTTTAATTGTTTGTTATTATTTTAGTAATCTCACCTTTTGTGCCCACAAGCTATACTTTTAGCTTCTTTGATATCTTATTATGAGAGTGTTACACCCACTCCATATATGATATGTAAGATGTGGGATATGGTTCTCAACCATATGCTTATTTGGCGATAGTTTTGGACCGTGAGAGTTATGTGAGGAAGTTTTCTCGATAACGTTTGAGTGATTGCGCTAGTATAAGTTTGCTTGCTGTATGTGTTGTTTAGTTTAGTTGTTTGGTCTTTAGATCTGAGAGTGTGTCTTTTATTCTTTTACGACGCTAGAAAACGAAGAAGAAGAAGAAGAAGCAGTTGTGGAGTTGTGCGTCAAGTTCAAACTACTTCAAGGCCAGGGACATTAAGAGTTTTAAGGCAAGACATCCTGATGATTGCTGTTTTAATACACTTATCATTATCTATCATGCATGTTTTACTTCTTAAAAGTTTTACAAAACCTTGATTTCCAAAATCTATTTTTGAGTGAATACTATTATTACTATTATATATACTATTACTATGCAAGTAGTTGATACTTGGTGTTACCAAGCCCATAGCCACTACATGGTATTTATTACCATCACAAATATTAGTCCCTAAGTGGACACCCTAAAATGTGTTTTTACAAAAAAAAAAGGCTTTATTGTAAACCCGGAGAAAAGGTTGAGCCTTATTCATCAGAGGAATGTGGAAGTGGTCATTTTGGGGAAAATGGTGTTTTTACAAAAATGACACATAACCTAGTCTTCGCCGGACAACCTTTACCGTACGGCCACCCTGCCCCAACATGGGCACGGGGCTTAACTTGAAGTTTGTTCTTGTTAGTGTGTGTTCTATCTCAATTTTCTATAAGGGTCGTCGAGCCCTCGAACCGATTGTCGCTAGGTGGAAGATACGGGGCATACAAAGTGAGGGATTAAGTTACCCCCCGGTCGCAGCGGTTGAGTCTCCTGTCTAGGTAGGGTGGGACCTGGTGCCGGGGAGATTATACTCAACTGAAGAGATAGACACATTCTAGCTTGAACATAGTGGATGGTTAGGATCTGATACTTACATACTGTTGTTACAGTCCGTGGTTGTTCACGGCGGATGTACTGGATCTGGTGGATGTGTACACCTCTGCAGAGTACAACTATTTTGAAGTAGCCGCGTCCTCGGATATGGACAGTTGAATGGCCATGTAGCTAGCACTGTGTCAATGTTTTCAAAAAGGAGTTTCCAAAAAGGTGTTGGACTTGGGAAGTTCAGAAAGGAGGAAATCTTGTACCGTGGAGGTACCGTTGATGAAAAACCAGAAATTGTTTTACAAGAAGTTTTGCAAAGAGAAAACCTTCTTTTACAAAATGAGTTTATAAAACCTCTTGTACATGTGATATCTACAAGAGAAAGAAAACTATATTATTTTCTTTTGAAGTATCTTCTTCAACGAAGATACAGAGATTTTCAAAATCAACTATGATATGTCTTACATATATCATTGCTAGTGAACCCTATGTATAGCCTACCAATTACACCATATGAGCATACTTGCATTTTGGTGGGCTACATGATGGATGTCTTGCTGAGTACATTCAAATGTACTCATATTGGTTTCGTCCCTGGTATCAACTTGCCAGATATTGAGAAGGAGTCTCAGAAGGAAATCTACGAGGAGGAGTACGGAGCTGATGGCCTTGCAAACTAGGATCGTCTCCCGGTCAGCAGCCTGTAGGTTAAGGCGTGACTTGGGCTCTACTACGTAGTGTGTGTGTTAGTCTTCCACTGTGTGTGTTGTGTGTTTCCCATGCGTGGCAGTTGTGTTAGACTTGGTCATGAGACCATGTTCCTTTGTAAGTGTTTATGCAACCGTATAATGGATAATGTATCTATGTACCAACTTGATATGTTATTCACGACTGGTGTGATCTGGGATCATGAATGTATGCATATCAAAGGTGTCCTTGAATAGTGGTTCTGGGGTGGACCTTTACATGACCCCTGCTTAGAGTTGAAGCCTATGGAAGTCATCCTCGTGAGGCCATCGCTGCCTCATGAAGCCAGGTAGAGTGATCTACTACTTAGTCGATAAAGCATCGTCATCAACCACGCTGGTGGAGGAGAAGCTATCAAGGTGTAGATGGAGTCCATACATGGATTTAGTTTCTTCGAAGCCATAGATTAGGTCTCGCATCAGCCGTAGTAGATTAGGTTCTGAGCTAGTGTAATTATCCAGCTTGGAATTCCGTATTGCTTTTTCTGATGTTTCATTTGCAGGAGATCTTATTGATTCATCAAAGAGATTCTCAAGATTCGGTAATGAAGTTTGTATCCTATAGTTTTGCCTGGACCTGCTATGTTTCTTTTGTACTACTCTGAGGGATGTAATATTCACGGATAAGTCCTTCTGTGAGTATTATGTCATCAACTTGCGCACTACACATGCAGTGGTGTGCTGGGTCACCACACAATAAGCCCTCACAAACTCCGCCCTTCTCACGGTTATGTGAGAGACGGTAAGCAATCAAAGCGCCAAAGTTATAAGACCTATCACATCTTAAGGCAGCTGCAATCAACGCCAAACCATAGACAGATAGCTTGTTGGCCGTTTTTCTAGCTAACACACATTTAGAAATAAAATAGGCAAAGTATCGAATGCTAGGGAGTTGAATTTCTCGAATTTTATCACTCTCCCCTGTGAAGCTTTTGCCTTGGAAAATCTCCTCATACAATTTCGGTAGTGGTTTAGGTTGCCCTCTTATCTTCTCACAAGAACCCCACTCTGGTACCTTGATAGCTGCACAAAAATCACTGAAAGGAAGACTCACAGGTTTATTGTAAATTTTATAATGGACCAACGGGTTAGTTGAGGACCATTTGAAACGAAAATCCTGCACCACAGACATAGTTAGTTTCACATGTTGGATAGGTTCATCCTCAATGAAAGGGTCCAAGCCTGCATTATGCACAAGAGTGTTGAAATCCTGCAAAATTCCCGTAATTCTCATGAATTCTTGACACGGATAAATTGATGGAAACACTCTCTCTTCGCGATGCACGGGAATGACCTCATGCAACTCCATCTCATGCTGGTTTAGTTGATGAACATTGTACTCCATCTCTGAAATGTTTCAACAATCATCATAAAAATTAATCTCAAGCAACTATAAGGTGGAAACTACCATAGGGACTTATATGAGAGCTAAACATACATCAAAACTACATTATTTCTACTCAAATCAAGCATGCAAACTCACATAAGCTGTCACCTACTGTACCAAAATACTCAAGAAATACTTCACCAAATAAAATTCTACTTGGATCATCGGAGGAGTCACATACCGGAGAGCAAATGCACAAAATCTCTGCACAAATGATGGGCTGAAGAAGGAGATCGAAAATCCAGAGGAAGAACAGCAAGAACACAGGTTCCAGGAAATGTTTTCAGTTTGGGAGGTGAGAAAGAAGACTTTGGCGGTGGAGAGAGTAAGTGGAGGGGCAGGCCGCGCCACCCCATGGTGTGCCTGACTGGTGGGTCCCCCTGGGGCCTGCTAGGTGGCTTTCTGCCTCATTTTGACGTAAAAATTTATTATAATTTTTCTGGAATTTTTCGAGAAACTTTATTTTTGATGTATTTCCAGAATTTTAATAATTAATAAAAACCAGGAAAACGAAAGTGAAAAGGTGGAAAACAAAACCAAAACCAGCACTACAGAGGTTCTATGACACTCTAATGGAAAATAAAACAAAGGTGGAAGTGGTGAAAACAAAAGCATGGGTGGTGAAAACATGCATAACATCAGTAATCAGGGTGAAAACGTTAGGAAAACATGCATAAGGATGGTGGAAAACATGATTGTACTCAAGTAGCAATGTGATAACAGGAGTAAACATGGTGAAAACATAATGAGGAAGGTGAAAACATAGTGAAAACATTGTCCTCTTGATTCAAAATCATTTTGTTAACAAGGGTGATCAACTCTTGTTACCAGAACAATTTTCATATGAAGCAAAACTTTGCTAATCACTAGACAATTATGTTACCTCAACCTTGATAGGCATAGTCCCAATCATAATAATTTCATATTCTTTTGGTGGTACTGGAATGGGACTATAAAATTCTCCAATCTTGATGGTCTCCATATCTTCAGTTGAATTTAAACCATATTTTCTATCAATCTTCTTGGGAAAATAAACAGTATGCTCTTTATCATTAACATTAAAAGTTACTTTTCCTTGATTGCAATCAATAATAGCCCCTACAATATTAAGAAAAGTTCTCCTAATAATAATAGACATATTATCATCTTCAGGCATTTCCAACACAACAAAGTCAGTTAATATCAAACAATTAGTAGCAACTTGCATAGGAACAGTCTCACATATACCAACAGGAATAGCAGTAGATTTATCAGCCATTTGCAAAGATATATCAGTATGTATGAATTTTTCAAGAGAGAGTCTCTTATAAAGAGAGAAATGCATAACACTAACTCCAGCTCCCAAGTCACACAAAGCAGTTCTAACATAATTATTTTTAATAGAACAAGGGATAGTAGGAATACCAGGATCTCCAAGCTTCTTTGGAACCTTGCCATTGAAAGAGTAATTAGCAAGCATAGTGGAAATTTCCTCGTTAGGAATCTTCCTTTTGTTGGAGACAATATATTTCATATATTTAGAATAAGGAGGCTGTTTAATAGCATCAGTCAAAGGGATTTGCAAAGACAGAGGTTTCACCCACTCACAAAACTTGTTATAATGTTCTTCTTCCTTTGATTTGTGTTTCTTATTAGGAAAAGGCATTGCTTTTTGTACCCAAGGCTCTCTTTCTTTACCATGTTTATTGGCAATGAAATCCTTCTTAGTATACTTTGCAGTTTTAGTTTGCTTTTCAGGTTCAACTACAGGTTCTTCTTTATCAGAAGCATCACTTTTATCATTACCACTTTCAATTTCAGCATCAGAAATAGATATACTATTAGGATCTTTAGCAGATTCAGAAGATTCTACAACATTTTTATGTTTCTTCTTCTTTTTCTTAGAAGGAGAACTATTTTTTAAGGTTGTTGAGAATCTTGTTCAATTCTTTTAGGATGTCCTTCAGGATACAAGGGGTCCTTAGGAGAAACACCACTTCTAGTAATTATTTCACAAACATGTTTATCTCTAGAAGCATTAGCTAGCATGTATTTTTGCACTTTAGTAAGTTGATCAATTTGAGTTCGAACCATTTGAAAATGTTTAACAAGCATTTTAACATCATTAGAGGTTCTCTCAATAATACCATGCAAATTATCAATAGCTCTAGAGTTTTCCATAAGGTGATTTTGCACTCTCCTATTAAAGTTGTCTTGCTTAACAACATAATTATCAAATTCATCTAAGCATTGGTCAGGTGGTTTAGAGTAAGGAATATCTCTATTATCAAAGTATTGGAGAGAGTGTACCTCAACAGTTGATCGATGAGTAATAGGCTTACATAATCCTTCTATAGGAGGTAAATTCTTCACATCTTCAGATTTAATACCCCTCTCTTTAAGAGATTTCTTGGATTCCTTCATCACTTCATCATTTAATTCAATCATCCCTATCTTCTTGCGTGTTGGTATTGATGTTGGCTTTGGTGTAGGTATAGGATCAGGTATATTCCAATCATTATTTTTGGCTATTTTAGCCATTAATTCCTCAGCTTCTTCTGGAGTTCTTTTCCTGAAAACACAACTAGCACAACTATCCAGGTATGTCCTAGATTCAACAGTTAGTCCATTATAAAATATATCTAGGAGCTCATTTTTAGGTAGAGGGTATCCAAGGCTAGCTCTTATCAAAGAACAAAACCTTATCCAAGATTCAGGCAATTTTTCTCCTTCAATTTGCTTAAAGTTAAAGATGTCCTGCACAACAGCATGTTGGGCACTAGCAGGAAAATATTTTTTAAAGAAAGCATTAACCAAATCCATATGATCATTAATACACCTAGGTGCCAGATTGTTAAACCAAATTTTAGCTCCATCTTTCAATGAGAAAGGGAAGATCTTGGTAACAAAATAAGTACGTATCTTAGTATCATCAGAAAATAAACTAATCAAAGATGAAAGATCATTCATGTGTTCCATAGCACTTTTACTTTCAGTTCCACAAAAAGGTTCCTTCTCAACAATAGATATATAAGATAAATCTAAAGAGAAATCATAATCCTTGTCTATAATGTGTATGGGAGATGTGGCAAACTTAGCATCAAGAGAAGAGTTATATTTCATAGCATGTCTTGCAAGAAGACTCTCAAGAGCACTTGCACCAGTAGTAGCATGAGCTTCTTCAATAAAATCATCACTCAGTTCAATATAGGTTTCATCAAGATCATCAAAAAGCTCAGTTGAATTAACAGATGAAAGCTCATGATCCCTCTAATGATTTTGGTGATGATAACAACATAGGTATCTACTCTCTAACAATGTTGTTTAAGTCTGTGCAGATGATCATTGATATATTCTCATAAAAAGTTTAAAGAGGAGGTTTATATTCTGGATTCACTGCCACGGATTATTCAGTGATTACACCAGAAATTCCGGTGCTTATGGGGCGGAATATCCGGCCCAAGCACCGGAATATTCCGGCCTTTCTGACAACATCGAAACGACTAAGTTATTCTCCCACTGCCCGCGCACAGAAGCTAGGGCGGAAATCTGCCCCAGAAATTTCCGGCGCAAATATCCGGCCCTCTGGTACTTAGCAGAAATTGGAGTTTTTCTCAGATGCCCGCGCACAGAGATGGGGGCGGATTATTGTCCGGAAAATTCCGGGCCCGGAAGATTCAAATATCCGCCCCCGGATTATTCAAAAATCCGGCCCTGGTCCTTAGAGATTTTCAGCGCGGTGCTGGTGCCTGTCACACCCCAGTTTTAGCACACATGTAACACATAAGGGAATCCAATTTTGAGATCCAACAAAAAACTTTTATGGCCCTTGTGTAATCCATCATGATGTATTGAGCTATGACTATCTATGCAAGCAAGTATTTTGATTTAAAAGCCATTCACTTATTTCTAATGTTTTTTACCATTTATGATTTATTTTCCATTTTAATAATATTTGTTACCCTAACTCAAAACTCATGCGGCAATGTTGAAAACAACTTATAATTGAATACTAAATCAAATGGAATCAAGAAAACAAATTAACAAATGTGAAATCAAATGTTTTCCTTAAATTTGTCTAATAAAAACCAACTATGAAAAACAAGCCAAGTAGGGGTTTTTCACCCTTGTTATTCATATGCTAGGAATTCACATTTTGTGTTTTTAAGGCATGGATGTGATCTTTAGTATATGAACTACAAATTGGTTAGCTTAGTTTGAAAAGTTGAATCACAAAAACATTCTTTTGCTTGATGTTTTTATGCTAAGAAAATAAGACAGAAAAGTTGATTTTTGCAAAATAGAGAAAAACTCCAATTACCCCTTTTTCCACCTTGTTTTCACCAAGCATTTGATTTTCAAATTTAGTTTTCTTTTATGTTTTGGAAAGTACATTTGTTGCTTACCAGAACCATGCTTGGAAAACAAACTTTGGAAATTATTTGAGGCCTGAAAACAAATCCAACATTCAGCTAATCATCACTGTAAAATCCAACACTTAGCCAAAATTCAAAAACTGAACTTAACTGAATTTTTTCAGCAGAACAGTGAAATGGTTCAATTTTCGAATGCACATATCTTTTTACTCACTCAATCTTTTTGTGCACGGTTTGGACCTTCTAGAAGCTGAGTCATCCCACCTCATTTTCTTTACCTTAGCCTGCAAGTGGATTGACCAGAGCGTGAGAGAGAGAGAGTTTCAGAGGGAGAAAAACGGGAGGGAGGGATGGGCTCTCTGACAGCCTCACCCTATCCCGAGCCACAGTGGCTCTCCTCCGCGTTCCCGTGTGTTTGCACCGTTTGCAAGTGGGCTTGACCCCCCTCCTAGTGGCCATGGAAGCATCCAAGGGGCCAGGGTGACGTCGTGGCCGTGCCAGAGCGTGCACGGGCATGTCCCCCGGGCGCACGGCCACCCGAGCGTGCGCCATTGCCTCCCCCGCTATAAAAGCAACCCCCGAGCCCCTACCCCATTGCACCTCACTCCCCACCTCTCACTGTCACTCCCCACCTAGCTAGATAGCCCCGAGCCGCCCACGGTGAGCCAAATCGCCGGAAACTTGCCGCGGCCACCGCGACAGGCAGAGGTGAAATACTCTCACCTCGGGCCACCGTAGCTCTCCTATCCACCCTAGATTTACTCCACCCTCTCCGTAGACCAAGCTTGACCGTTTCCACGGCCTCTCGTTTGCAGAGACGCCGGGAACCTCGTCAGAGCTGCCGCGGAGCGCGTGCACGGTGCCGTCGACTGGAGCCATCCCGCGCCCTAGCTGCTGCACCCCTGCACTTCATCAACCTCACGCGACCTCCCCGACAACTTCCCCTTGGCCTGCAACCCCTCTAGGTGAGCCCTGGTTCGAATCTCGCCGCCGGTCTCCCGTGTGCTCGCCGGAGAGAAACAGAAGAGAGGGAGAGAGAGGAAGAATGGCTGTGCGCCGTAGATCTCCAGATCTACGGCCACGCTTAAACCTCGAACCGGTACGCTCGTTCCCGCGCGTTGCGGAAGCGAGGCGGGCCGCCAGGCGCAGTTGGGCCGCGCCACCGTGCGTTGACCAGCCCACTGCCCTGTTTTATTTTGTTTTTGTAAATCTCCAGAAAACTGCTGCTTTACTTTATTCGAAAATGAAAATGCTAAACTCAAAAATAAAATGAGAAAAATTTACCAGAGATGGATGAACGAAATCTTGAACGTTGGCAACTGACAGAACTGGTTTTGGATGAACAGAGAATGAATGATAAATGATAAACTGGACACTGTCTGTGAGAATGAAAATGGTATAACTTTCTACTGGAATGTCTAAAATGTGCAAACTAAAATTCCTAGAGTAGATATTGACTATATATACCAGTAGGACTTGACCTCACCCCAAGTTGAGCTACCATTTTGAAATGGTATCCATTTTGGTAAAGTACCAGTAGCATGTTCTGTGAATTTTAGGATTTATTTTATAGCACCTTTTGATGTGAATCCAATTGGATCTGTTAGATATTAGGTAGATCTATGCTATCCTAGATTTGTGTAATTTTTTGAGCTCTAGAATTAATTTGGCAACACATCTAAGAAAATGCACTTTTCTGTTAGGAATAAAAGGAATAGCTTTGTTTTGTAAATAATTGTTTGCTAGTGTCAATCTATTTTCTAGAATGTGTAAAATTATGTGTTGAGTGTTCTTAAGTAGTTTACTCACAGAGATGCCATGTTAGAAGAATCCATGCATGTTTAGGATTTGTTTGGACATTAAAATAAGCAAGGTAGAAATCCCTAGTTTAATTCCATTTAAAATGGTGATAGAATGTTTAGCTAGATTTTTATCCTAGTTTGTAGAAGTATTTTTCACTTGGATCCAGTACCATTTTGGTACTGGTTATTACATGTTTTCTTCTCTGTAAGTTTGCTTTTACTTCTTTTAGAATGCATGCATAGGTTTAATATTATTTACTAGTGGTATTGTTTTCACTACATTAGCTAGTAGCAATTTTTGCTATGAAATTATTGTGTGTCCACAAGATGGACCAGAGGCATAATACCTCTAAAATGACATGGAAAACCTAGTGGAACACTCACTGGTTCCATCTCATTTGGTGGAAAAATAAATTAGTTCAACCATAGTAGTTGTAGCAATATTAGTGAATAATATTATTTTTGATGCATGTTTGTGTGGGATTATTTTAGGAGCTTGTATGTTATTTTTGTGAGTTCATTGCTTTCTGTATGTTATAGTTGAGTCAAGTTGTTGCTTGGTAAGGTTCTGATAGGATGTCTTTCTTTCCTTTTACGACGATAGAAAACGACGAAGAGATAGTCGGGACGGGAGGATATTATTACCATACTTGTTGTGAGCAAGACCAAGATCCTCATTACCTCCAAGGCAAGCCATCCTTAAAGCTTGCTGTTATATTCCTATTTATCATTATGCATTATCTACTTCTGAAGTTTTCAAAAACTTGATTACCAAAAACTATTTTATTGAGTGAATACTATTACTATTAATATATATATATATATATATATATTATATATCACTTGCCATTAGTCAACTTGGTGTTACCAAGCCCTTAGCAACCATAAGGTATGTAAATACCGTCTAAGAAAATAATCTTGAGTCCCTAAGTGGACACCTCTAAAATGTGCTTTTGCGAAACAAAGATGGTTCCATGAGAAGTCCACGGTGGAAAGGCGGTGATGGAAGGATGTTAACCCGGTAGGCTCATGCCTAGGTGAAACCCGGCCCGAAGGGAATCGCACAAGACCCAGCCCAAGGAGGAGGAGTTTCTAGAAGGCCCAAAGGGGAACGTATGTCTTGTAACCCGTACCTTGGGGGTCACGATTAGGAAACTTAGGGTTGTGTGCGGTTTTCGGGTAGGATTCCGGGTATGTCTTGTATAGGAAGACAGAGAGTCGGGTAATATATAAACCGGCTCCTGGGACAGAGATAAAGAAGAGTTTTTACCCGATATTCGAGTATTCTTGTAGTACGAGAGCTGATAGTTGTAACCCTAGATTGGAGACTCGGCGACATTGCAGCCCGAGCTACCAGATCACCTGATAACATGATTTACCCTGAGCTAAACCCTCTCCCAAACACCAGAGTCGATTTGCCCCAAAGTAAGTTACCCCAGGTAACGTCTGCCGTGATTATCCCACGACAGTTGGTGCCCACCGTGGGGCCTACGTCCAAGGGTGTTTACATCACGGGAGAAGCTCGGGATAGCATGAAGAACCTCGTCATC
Organism: Alopecurus myosuroides; assembly: GCA_028641055.1. Lineage (NCBI taxonomy): Eukaryota > Viridiplantae > Streptophyta > Magnoliopsida > Poales > Poaceae > Alopecurus > Alopecurus myosuroides. The sequence continues at coordinate 251,070,839 of CM054058.1, forward strand.
GGCGAGATTATCACCAACCCTGAAGGAGAGAAGATGGTGGGTGACTTTGGTTGGGGACCAGAGTCGGATCTGCTGGAAACCGGATCTATCATCACGATCGGCCGGGTCAACGTCTTCATCGGTATGGTACGTGCATCTGGTTCTGTTCCTGATGATATTGAATATGATTCTGTGTCAGGAGAAGCGACCTACGTTCATTCGGATGGAGAGGAATCGGTCGGGACAGCCGATCCAGAAGAAGAGCCCACCACGAAGAGGGAACAGTCAGAGGAGCCGGCATGGACCCCGCGTGGCCGGGTCACAAGAGAAGATGATACCGAGTCTATCCTGCACTTGCTTGAAGACCGGTACGAGGAAGATAGCTGTGACGAAGAGGAATACGAATCTTCACCAGGCATCGCGCGCCGGGTCACAAGTCTACACAACCCCTGCAATCAATCTTAATCAGGGGGATGTGTCGACGGCCGCGATCGGAGCGGCACGAGCGCTGGCCCAACAGCAGGCACCGGTTGACGGAAATCCGGTTATAGCCCGGGTCGATGGAGAGTCGGCCTCTGTTACCAGTCATACCGGAGAAAGCGAACGGCAAAGGAACATGTTTGGATTCACAGCAAATAGAACACCGGGTGCGGGAGCCTCGGTTCCGCGAAATCCGGCTCTGTTCAACAATAACTTAATCTTAGATCCCACAGTGTTAGCAACGGTGATAACCCCAGAAAACGCGGCGGCACGTGCCCGAGATCTGGATGTGGCTCGCCGCGAATTGGATCAGCAAAGGAGAGATGTCGAAGCTGAGAAACAAGGGATGGCCGTGTGCCAGCGCGAGTTGGAAGAACTGGAGAATCGTCTTCAAGCTCAGTCGACTAGGATTTACAATCAGAGGCACCATACGAGGTTACCAGCAACCGATGGAAATTTACAGCCAGCTACGTTGTTCGTTACCCCTCAGGATCAACCAATCCCGGTTGTGAATCAAGAAACCGGATATCGAGCTGCAACCCTGGGAGGACATCCGGCAAACGTGCAGGCCGGGTTACCCACGTTGCAAACTGGGATCGCTGTTGGCAATACCGCACCACCACCGCGATTTCATACTCCGCCAGGTCACTTCAATAATCTCATGGATAACGTATATGCAGCAACCTTGGCACTTGATCGCATCCCCGTAGGAGAGTCACCCCATGCAGTGGAGACCCGGCGGGCCATAGACCTGTTACGCACCGCAGTAGCTCAACAGGCCAATTACCCGGATAATAGGAGTGGCATGCATGGAACACCATATGTTAGTCGGCAGAATGGGAATACCGGTTATATTCAGTCAAACTCGGCACGGCGGAGGGCAGAGCAGCAGCAAATGCCGCCTCCTCCCCATAGAACGGCAACACCCGCAGCATCAGCGGTGCAAGCCATTGTGGACAGTTCTCGAGCCAGGCGCGCAGCAGCCGGGTCTGCGGTGAGAGGGCCGGTAGCAGTTGCACCCCCCGCCGCGCCTGCTGCAGGATCGCACGTTTCCCGAGTGAGGCCAGTACCGGCAAGCCTCGCCGGGCCTAAGTGTTTATCGGATGCCATCAGGGCTGAGCCTTACCCGGATATATTCAAGGAACCGGGTAAAGTGGTTAATTATGAGCCGACCATGGACCAGAGACCTGGTTGAGCGGTTACGAGATGGCTATGTCGATTCGCAACGCATCCGAGAATCTCCAAGCCAAATTTATGTACCTTATGATGTCCAAAAGAGCAGCAAAGTTGTGGTTCAATAACCTGCCTGAAAGATCCATCAATTCATGGAGTGAGCTGAAAAATGCCTTCATCAAACACTTTCATGGGACGTGTCGAAAGTTATTCACGATTGACGATTTAGAGCGATGCGTCCAGAAGAAGGGAGAGTCGGCGCGCAGCTGGGTGCGTCGAGTTATGGAAATTCTCCACTCTTCCACTGATATCCAGCCAAAAGATGCATTGCAAGCTATGGCGAAAACGTGCAAATACATACCCTTGGTGCAAAAGCTGACACGCATGAAATTTAGTCGGCACGCTTCGGAGGTTACAATGGGAGAATTGATGGACGCTTGCAATAAGCATGCTGCCACAGACACAACAGAGGAGGATGTTGATGACAAAAAAGCGAAAGCCAACGCAAACAACAACGGAAGACCCGGCAATGGGGCCGCACCGGGTCATAACGGAGGAAGTAATGGAAATAACCAGCACAAGCGCCCATACGAAGGAAATTCCGAGTTTGTTGCTAATACAGAAGCCGGGTTTGCAAGACCCATGGCAGTGGGAAATTTCAACGGAGGAAACTTCAATGGAGGAAACTACCAAGGACCACCGAGGCCGGCTAACCATATAGAGGCCTTCAGGATGCCCTGTCCGCGTCATAGCAGGAACGGCAGGCCGGCTAATCATTCATTGGAGCAATGCGTGGACTTACAGAGATGGAAGAACGAGGAAATACATAAGGCCCTACGAGGTGCAGGCCGGGGAGGAGGACCGGGTCCGGGTGGAAACCCGGGCAACGGGCCACCCCCCGCCGGCAACGCAGGAGGTGGCAATCCGGGTAATGATCAAGGAGGTGCTGGGGGTTTCTAAGCCAACCCGAAACAGTTAGGACAGTACCACGTTCACACTACCGGGACTTCTAACAAAGATAGAAAGATACTTAAAAGGGTCGTAAACTCGGTTTCTTTAGGTGTTCCGAGATACTTGAGATGGTCAGATCAAGAGGTAACATGGAGCAGAAGGGATCACCCGGAAACAATAGAACATCCGGGTGTGTTAGCTTTGGTAGTTGCACCACAGGTCAATGGCTACGAGCTGAAAAAGGTTTTGATGGATGGTGGAAGTAGCATCAATATTCTATATTGGGAAACCTTTCTACGCATGGGGCTCAAGGAGTCTCAGCTGCAGAAAAGCTCTACAGTTTTCCACGGGATTGTGCCGGGTCACTCGGCGTGCCCTGAAGGGAAGATAACACTTGAAATTGCTTTCGGAGAATCCAAGGATAACTTCCGAGTGGAGTGGCTCACGTTCGAGGTAGTGAAATTGCGCAGCCCTTATCACGCGCTGTTTGGAAGGCCGGCTTCCGCTAAGTTCATGGCCAGGCCGTGTTACGTGTATTTGCAGCTAAAGATTCCGGGTCCTAAGCAGACCATCACTATACATGGGAACCGGGTTGTGGCAGCGGAGTGTGATGAAGGAGACGCGGCAATGGCAGAACAGGCTTGCAGGAAGGAAGAGCTCAAGTATTACCGGTCTCAAGTAGACCCGGAAGATAGAACTGCTTTGAAGAGACCGAATACGGAGGACGAGAGCGAAAAGTTTAAAGCGGCCCAGGACACCAAGATGATGGCTTTTGTCGAGGGTGATCCCTCCAAACAATTTGCTATAGGTTCCAACTTAGACAAGAAGGAGGAAGAAGAACTTATCGAGTTTATTCGCGAGAATCAGGACGTTTTCGCTTGGACGCCCAGCGACATGCCGGGTATCCCGACCGAGTTAGCTGAGCACAGTTTGCATGTTGATCCCAGATCCCGGACTGTGAAGCAGGGTCTGAGAAAAGTGAATGAGGAAAGGAGAAAGGCTATAGGAGCGGAGATAGCTCGGCTCCTCGCAGCTGGCTTTATTATGGAGGTTTTTCACCCGGAATGGTTGGCAAATCGGGTTCTAGTGCTGAAAAAGAACAATGAGTGGAGGATGTGCATAGACTATACAAGTCTCAACAAGCATTGCCCAAAGGATCCATTTGCCCTTCCGAGAATAGACCAGATCATTGATGCAGTGGCAGGTTGTGACTTATTATGTTTCCTGGATGCTTATTCCGGGTATCACCAAATAAAGCTCAAAAAGGAGGATTGGGAGAAAACTTCGTTCATAACCCCCTTTGGTGCTTTTTATTATAAGACCATGACATTTGGGTTGAAAAACGCCGGCGCAACGTATCAGCGGTGCATCCAGAAGTGTTGTGAGGATCAAATTGGACGCAACGTTCATGCCTATGTGGACGATGTGGTGATTAAAACAAGGAAAGCTGAAACTTTCATAGATGACCTAAAGGAGACCTTCAAGAACCTGAGGAGATACCAGATGAAGCTTAACCCGACTAAGTGCGTGTTCGGAGTACCTGCGGGAAAGTTACTCGGCTTTATTGTTTCTGAGAGAGGAATTGAGGCAAACCCGGAAAAAATCAAGGCCATCCAGAGCCTGAAAAAACCGGAAGTCCTGAAGCACGTTCAGAAGCTCACGGGATGTGTGGCAGCATTAAGCCGGTTTATATCTAGGCTTGGAGAAAAAGCAATACCTCTATACCGACTCTTGAGGAAAACCGACAAATTCGTATGGGACCAAGAGGCGGACGAGGCATTTGAAGCTCTGAAAAAGCAGTTGTCCGAGGCACCGATTCTGGCAGCGCCGAGTCCCAAAGAGCCCATGTTGTTATACATCGCGGCCGGGCCTCGGGCGGTTAGCGCAGTTGTTGTGGTTGAGCGCAAGGAGGATGGAAAGGATCACCCGGTACAAAGGCCGGTTTACTACGTGAGTGAGGTCTTATCGGAAGCAAAGCAGCGTTACCCGCATTGGCAAAAGCTAGTTTTTGGGGTCTTCATGGCCAGTCGGAAATTGAAGCCGTACTTTCAGGAACACCCCATAACGGTGGTTAGCTCTATACCCATGGCAGATATTATCAGAAATTCAGATGCGACAGGCAGAATAGCCAAGTGGGCCATTGAGATGGGAGATTATCACATCAACTACGAGCCTCGGTCTGCAATCAAGTCCCAGGCTTTAGCTGATTTTATCAATGATTGGACTCACACAAGCATGCCCACAATTATGCCAAGTCCCAAGTCTTGGGTGATGCACTTTGATGGTTCCAAGCAATACGAGGGATCAGGAGCTGGGGTGGTACTTACATCACCAAAAGGAGACAAGTTGAGTTATGTGTTGCAAATTCACTTCGATTGCTCCAACAATGTGGCCGAGTATGAGGCCCTATTACACGGACTACGGGTAGCAAAGGAGATGAACATCAGGCGAATAAGGTGCTATGGAGACTCGGATCTTGTGGTACAGCAGGTCTCTGGAACCTGGGATAGAAAGGATGCAACAATGGCAGCGTATCACAGAGAGGTAGACAGGGTGGCCGGGTCTTTTTCCGGGTATGAGGTAGAGCACATTGACAGGCGAAAGAACGAGGCGGCAGATGCGCTCGCAAGACTCGGTTCGCGCCGCGAGCCGGTTCCGCCTAATGTCTTTCTGGACGAGTTATGGCGGCCCTCTGTCAAAACCGAATCTGAAGAAGAGGTGGCTAATCAAGACCCGGATTTGGAGCTTGTGGCTGCTGTACGCGCTATTCCCGAGTGGACAGAGCCGTTTCTGGCCTACCTATCACGGGGCGAGTTACCACGACAAGAAGTTTTAGGCAGTCAAATCCTGAGACGAGCAAAGGGTTATTCTATCATCAATGGCGAGTTGTATAAGAGAAGTGCTGCAGGAGTCTTTTTGCGCTGTGTAACACCAGAGGAGGGCCGACAGATTTTGAGGGAGATCCATGAAGGTGATTGTGGGCATCATGCCTCCACAATATCCCTTGTGGCTAAAGCATATCGACACGGTTTCTTCTGGCTCACGGCTTTGGCGGACGCGGAGCGCTTGGTGGCAAGGTGTGATGGATGTCAAAGGTATGCTCACCAAACCCATGTGCCGGCTATGGAGTTGCGAACAATCCCGCTGACCTGGCCGTTTGCAGTTTGGGGTATGGATATGGTGGGCCCCTTTCACATGTCGCCTTGCAAAAAGACTCATCTTTTGGTGGCTATTGATAAGTTTACTAAGTGGGTTGAAGTTATGCCAGTCATCAATTGTGAAGCAGTCACAGCTGTCAAGTTCCTGAAAAGGATCATCTATCGGTTTGGATACCCTCATAGCATAATAACAGACAACGAAACCAACATGTCCTTAGGTGAGATGGAGAAATTTTGCGGAAACAATGGCATCCGCCTTGACGTAGCCTCTGTAGCCCATCCACAAGCTAATGGACAGGTGGAAAGGGCAAATCAGGAGTTGCTTCGTGGGTTGAAACCACGGCTACGAGTCCCGTGCCTCAAAGCTGCTGGAGCATGGGTTGAGGAGTTACCATCAGTGGTGTGGGGAATTAACACTACACCTAACAGATCTACCCAGATGACTCCGTTTTTTATGGTTTATGGTGCAGAGGCAGTCCTTCCGAGTGATATTATTCATGACTCGCCCCGAGTGGCAGCTTATGTTGAGGTGGAGAACGAGAAGACCCGGCAGGATGCCGTGGACATGTTAGAAGAGCACAGGGAGCAAGCTTTGGAGAGATCAGCTATATATCAACAGGATTTGAGGTGATACCACAGTCGGCGAGTCAAAACCCGGGTCTTCCAGGAAGGAGACCTGGTATTACGCCTAGTACAGTCAAAGGAAGGAAAGCACAAGTTATCTCCACCATGGGAAGGCCCGTTCGTCATAAGCCGGAATTTGCACAATGGATCATACTACTTAATAGATGCAAGGGAAGAGTCGGATATTATCAATGACACCACCCATACCACTTCATCTATGCAAGAGCGGGAAAGACCATGGAATGTGGCTCAGCTACGTCTCTACTACACTTAGCATAGGCTAGGTTTACAAGTTGAATTGCACGATGTAACAGGCAGCAGGTTTCAGACGTACTCTTTTCCTATCCAGGGTACCTAAGGGGACTGGAGGGTTTTTAATGAGGCGGCTTGCTGACCTAACTTTTCTCATATCAATAAAGAGATGGCTAAACTATGATATTGTTTCTTTTTTATTTTTTGTTAGTTTGTTCTTAATTTTTCTGTTTTACTTTATTCCATATTAGGTAAGTATTTATTGTTTAGTTATAACGCACTAGGTTTAAAATTTCATAGATTGCATATATAGGTCTTGGGGGCTGATTGCTTGAATAGCACAGCTATAATCTCAAGACCCGGCCACGATGCCATTAAGTTATGAGGACCGATTACTTGCAATAAGTACGGTTACAATCTTATAAATGGACAATACAGCCTAACTTTCTTGATTTCTCTTGTTTAAGCTTGATGTGACTCGCAATAATGTGGCGTGTCTTGCTAACGTATAATCACAATCAGTCATGATGCCCATTGGGACTTGCCTGACCCTGTTTTTATACAGTTATAGCAGCACTGAATATCCACGCGAAAGCCGGCTTACAACAAAGAGGATCAAAAGGGTCATCCAAACCATAAGTTATGCGGAGTAAAAGGCTACAGACGGAAACTCACAATGTATTAAGCATAGCTTCAAAATTTATATGGGTAGCTATATACTTTGGGCCCTGGCAAAAACAGGCAGCTCTTTCTTAAAAACCAACATATCCCTAGACTCGGAAATTTGGGTCTTGGGGACTTGGGAATTTGAAAAAAAGCAACAAACTGTTTAGCTATCGAGCTTGAAACCCAAAAATCCGAGTCTTGGGGACTTGGGGACTTGAGAAGCAAAAGTTCAATCAGTCAAAAATCCTGAGATCCGGAAACCGAGTCTCATAGATGTGGAAAAAGAGGAAAGATCAGAAAAGCGGCAAAAAGCTTAAGACTGTAGAAAGCATATCAAGGTGGATGGCCAAAAGGGCCATCAAAGCCATTAAAGTTTAAGCGTGTTACAAACCGAGGAAATAGTATCAAAAGTGCACAGGCGCACTATTAAACAAATAATTGTATCAGGCATATTACAAACATGCCTATTGGCCGAATGAGTGTTTGTGGACAAACTTTACTCGGCATTCATAGCCGAGTCTTCAGCAGCAGTCTTGGTAGCCGGGTCTTCAGTGTTTTCTTCTGTAGCCTTCCCTGCCTCTGTATCCGGATCAACCACGGTATCAGCGCGAGCTGGAGGAGGGATGACCGGAGTAGATGATACTAGCATAAAGCCGGCCTCGGCCTTCGTCTTGGCAACTTCCTCCTTCCACCGGGCTAGCATATCAAAGGGAGCAGGGAAATCAGAAGGTACCGGCTTATCTTCAGCGTTGTACGGAGGGGTAAGCTTGTTCACGTCAAGTTTATCGGCTATCAAGCTTGCCGAGTGACGTATCTGAGTATGGATAGCTTTATAGTCCTTTGTCGAGAATCGAGAGCCGTCTGTGTTGAATTCGGGGAACCCATTCACAAGCGTTGCCGACTCAAGCTTAGGAAAGTAGGCTTTCGCCAACGCAAGGCCACGGGTCACCCCAACCCGGCACGCCGAGCGCTTCCAGTGGTCGATCCAAGCAGGGACCGTTGAGCACGCATCGAGCATTTGGGATACACCGCCATAACCACCAGGCCACCTCACGGCTTCAAGGGTCCACTTGGTCCCCGCAGAAAATTGCCGGATAACCGCCTTCAAGGTCTTCAATTTCTCTATATCATCTTCATCATCAACTTTGTCACCCGGACCTGCAGAACAAAAGGAAAAGTAAAGTGGTAAGATATGGGTCATAGACCTTATCAAATGAGAAACCCGAGTCTTAGTCAGGAAGTTAAGTTCCTTTACCAATTATGGAGCTGTATGTATCGGCAACAGAGGTCGATAATTTCTTCAGTAAATTTTCAGCATGGTGGAGCTTTTTCTTGTATTTCTTGCAATCCTTGGAAAGGTCCTTCACCTCGACCTCCAGCTCCTCTCGAAGTTTGGTCTCAACTCGGAGGAGTTCGTTGGTTTTCGCCAACATCTCCTCCGACCGGGTCACATAAGCCTGAAAAATAGACAAGGAGATATTAGTCAGTTGCAGCATAAAGACCGAGTATGGAAGGTAATATAGCTATGGAAGTACCAAGTAAACTATGTATAGTTCACCCGGAACTTGGGGACTAGGTGAGTACGCAAATAATATCGGTAGAGTTACCTGATGCTCAGCTGCTAGGGATTCGAGAATATCTCTTCCATTGGTCTTTAGAGAAAAAAGTTCATCTAGCATCCCTTCAAAGTCAAGGCCGCTCAGATTTGGCCTGGAGGAGCTAGGGTTCTGGTTACCCGGTGGAGGGGTCCTTTCCTGCTTCATCGGGTCGACTCTGGCGGCCTGGGTGTTAGGAGCAGGGGCAGCCCTCTGTGTTCCCAGAAACTCGACATCAGCGCCAGCCGGTTGATGAGTTGGCAGGGGAAACCCAGTTTCTGGGACAATGGGGTCCTTCAGCTCTTCCTCTTCACCACCAGACGCAGGCTTGGTAGCACTCTCCAGGTCTTCCATGGCCGGGTTATCAATGTGCATATCCTCCGGGTCACTAAGTGTAACCTTGGCTCTGAGAAAGAAAAGGAAAAAGTTAGTAAGTAATAGATGGAATACAAGGAAAATAAAGGTATATTGGTTAATAAGGGAAGCGTGTTACCCGGTATTCACGATGAAGTCGGCTGGGAGATCGTTGCTCGACCCGGAAGATGCTGATAAAGAATCGGAAAGTGAGACCCAGAGTTGTCCGGCTAAGGGATGATTCGGAGATGGAAATTTTCTAGGTATATGGGTTTGATAAGTTGGAGGAGTACCGGCTCGGCGAGCGGGCGACATTGGAATACCCTGGTTAAGAGGATCGTCACCCGGAGAGGTCCGGGTTGCCCATCGTTTGGCTGGAGTTGATTCCTTCAGAGATGGTGAAGTGGTTAGATGCATGTTAAGTTCGCACATATTGGCATAGGAGTATGGCTTGGAGGTCATGGAAGAATATGGCACCTTGAAAACAACTCTATGGCTCTTCCTCTTTGCCCCAACCTCAGTCTCCGGCTCTGCTTCACTCTCTTCCGACTGAGTGTCGTCCTTGTCCTCTAGCACTGGTGAGTGAGGAGCATTGTCGGAAGAAGGAGAAGTTTGGTCTAATAAGCTAACGAAGAAATTATTAAGAAGAGACCCGGAATTACCTTCATCGCCATCAGTCGGCTCCTCCTCCTCCTCTTCCTCCTCTGAGCTTTCAGAGGGGGGAGGGGTGACAATCTTCCAGAATGCGTCAGTTTCCTGAGTAAAAAACACAGAGATACAAGTTAGTATCTATGCATAAGAAGTGTCAGTTGGAATAAAGAGTGATAGCCGGTTCTTACTGGAGGAGCCGTCTTAGCGCGTGTAAAAGGGCAAAACCGGCGATGCTCTTGATAACATCGACTCTCTCAGCCAAGAAAGTCTTCATGATTTTATTTACATCTGCGGCCGGGTAAGTTTTCTCCGAGTATCGGAGAGAGTCGGTGACGTGCCCGGAGTAATCGCACATAAGCTTGGGCCGGATGTTGTTTGCTTGGATCCGGCAGCTGACCCAGGTTTTTATCAGGTTAAGCCCAATAAGCCCTTGGGCGGAAAGCACAGCGAGTTTGTGGAGAAGAGGCCGGATAGACTGTCTATCAGCCTCGGATGCGAAAGAGTTTAGATTATCGGAAAGAGAAAGGACATTATCAGAGAAACCCGCTAGAGGCTTCTCGCCGGGTAAGGATGTGTCTCGGCAGTAGAAAAAAGTTTTCTGCCAGTGCTTCACATGAGAGTGAAGGCTAAGAGTCGGCATCAGAGAGTTTTTACGTCTCTGAATCGAGACCCCCCCCCCCCCCCGCACACACACACAAACCAGGAGGGACCCGTCCGTGCTCTGCATTGGAATATTTCTAAGAATAAAGCCAAGTTTGGAGGAATGCATAAATAAGCCTCACACAGGACTATGAAGTGGCAGATATTTAACATGGAGTTTGGCCCGATATCAAATACCCGGAGTTTATAGTGGTTTAAAAGATCTCGGAAGAAAGGGTGACCCGGGGGGCGGAAACCCCGGATCACGTGATCGAGGAAGACGACTACGTCACCCGGGCGTCCTCCACTGGATGTCCGGCTCAGCGGGCAGGACACCCGACTCAGCCAGCTCATCAAGCTTGGCCTTGGTGACAGTCGATTTCGCCCAATTGGCGGAAATCGACTGACCCGACTTTTGCTTCCCAGACCGGTTTTTGCCCTTCAGCTTAGCGCTAGCCTTGGGAGCCATGGGGCGTAGATCTAAATGAAGGTAAAATGCGAGTAAGCGAAGGCCGAGAAATTTGAAGAGTGCGACTATTTGATGCAACAGGAAAAGGAAAGGTAAACCGGCTAAGTATTTGCGAGGGATATGGAAAATAGATCTAACTAAGAACACATGGAGAAAAAATATGAGATTGGAAATCACGGAAGCACGCCTAGCTAATGGAGAAACGGCGGATGACTACGAGTGAAATTCAATCCAAAGTACCAGCGCAAGATTGAGAAAAAAGGGAAACCTAGATCTAGTGAATGGAGGAGCTTACCGGGATGGCTCGTTGGTGGAGATGCGCGGCGGCGGCGGTCCGTTTCGCGAACAGCCCTCCCCTTCGAAACCCGTCAGTTTCTCGTATATATGGAGGGGTACATCGAAGACCTAGCCGGAGTGGGCCATCTGGGCCCAAAAGGGGTGACCCCACGCGGCCAAGGAATCTGGCCGCGTGTGGGGCCCCCTTTTGGCCCTCGGGTGGCCCCCGGCCCATCTGGTGCTCATTCCCCTTCTTTTCCATAAAAAGTTACGTGGTTTTCGTCCCCTGTGAAAAGTCCTGCGAAAATAGACGGAAAGAAGACTTTTGCTAAAAACAGCGTCAGATTCTGCAGATTTATTCAATTATGGGGGGACTCCAGAGAGAAATACGATGCAAAGTGCTTGGAAAAGTAGATGCATTTTGGGTGCATCAACTCCCCCAAGCTTAGCTCGTTGTTTGTCCTCGAACAACTCAAACGCAGTGCAGAAGCGATAAAAACTTTGGCAAGAACTTTGCATTGCATATGCATCATCAATTAATACTAGCAAATACTCAAGACATGATTCCTTTAACAAGTAGCAAAATACTAGCAAGTGTGCATCTACTCAGTGTTGAAGCATATATACTTGTTGCAATAGAAATAACATGAAGTGTTAATACTGGAATGAGTTTGCTCAATTGTAGACATAAACAAAGGCTTGTGCATCGCTGATGATTGAATCATATCAAGATTTTTGAGATCTCCGATTCTTTCATATGTTGACAAGTAAAATCATTGTGCTTACTACCTTGCTCTCAGTTTTGCTAAAGCATTAATTTTTCATTTTGATTCTTATGCTTGACAAACTACAAGTTGAAAGCCTCATGCCCCTTAAAAGCGAAGTCCCGCACCATGATTACTCAACTCTAGATTCCTAATAATCCTTGTACAATCATTGTAAGTATTAATGACATCATAGAGAGCAGCAATTGGGGTACCTCTTGCCCCATGACATGGAAACCAGCCCATGTCAAAATGGAAAGACAAACAAATGGAATGGACTCATTATCCTTTTTTATTCCATTCACTATATGCATAGCTTCTTATTTTATTATAGGATATGTTGCGGAGTCCATTCTAGCTATAAGTAAATTTCCACCATGATATCGCATGGCTTGGGTTAGCGGCCCAATGCGTCTCTCTAATCATATATACTTACTCATCAAGACTTACTATTCCTCTACCTCATTTTGGCATGACAGGCATCCACAGTTAAAAGAACATGATATCAACTTGAATATAGAATTCTTAGTGCAGCGTTGAAAGTTTTCCATGTGATACACATTTAGACTAACCCCCAACCATAAGTTCGTCAAGCATAAGACTCCACTTTTATCATTCATGAAATTTTCTCTTTTAATTCTTTCCTTGGTTGGCAAGTTCAGTAAGCACAATGGGATGCGTAAACCTTTGCTTAAGGCTAGAATTATTCAATCCATCAGCCAAGTAATGACACTAAACAATATTTCAGTTGCATCAGAATATATTCTACTAAACCACGGAGAAGATAAACAATGGCTGTTATGTCACTAAGTGTTAAGGGAATCATAAGGTGTGCACTTGCTGTTATTAAAAAGCATACATAAGCACGGCAAAGGTGTCATACCTTTCATCCCTTCAAGCACATTATCATATCATTGTTGTTCTCCTCTCCCCACTTGAACTGCTCAATAAAAACTCAAATCTTGCTATAAAAAGTTACTGCATTCAGCAATTTGTTTACCTACCTAAACACCTCAAAAGTTTCTCATGTTTTACAGAGGTGAAGGCCATAAAAAGTTGCGGTAGTGATTAAATTTTCAGCTCAAACGGAGTCACAAGTAAAGATTAAAGCATATAACAGTGAACATACTTCAGCAATTCCTGCAGCTCCATATTTATACTAAACTCAAGAAAACAAACATCTTTTTGTGGTTTTTGATTTTTAGAAACATAATGTAAATAACCAGAAGTAAACTAGCTAACAAATAACAAAAATATTTTTGTGTTTTTCAGATTTAAAGAACATAAAACAACAAATAACATGCAAGTGATATAACACAACGAATGAGGAGGGAGAGAAATACTCCCCCAAGCTTGTGATCAAGCTAGTATCCTGGGTGGTAATCATGTCCACCACTCGACGAACCTCCCTGGAAGAAGGATGGATCCTGCCATGACTGTGCTCCAAGGTGTGGTTCAGGGAAGCCCTAGGGATATGCCATAGGTGCCTGGTATTGGGGCTCCTCCTGTTGTTGCTCTTCTTGTTGTGGCTCTTCTTGCACAATCCACTTTGTCTCCCTATCAAACAAGTCAGCACAAGGGAGCCTAACAGACACAATGTGCCCATTAGAATCCTTATAGCAATATGAAAAATATTCTTTCTCAGCCCTGCTCATATCCATGCGAAAAAGTAAACCAGAATCCAGCAGTCGAGACTCATTTACCATGGTACCCAAGTTATCATTAAAACCTCGTTCTGCCATAATGTATTCATGGATTAAAGTGGCAATGGCACCAACATATAAAGGAGCTTTATCCGTGCCATTCCTACTCACAGCTAAATGCAAAGTTCTAGCAAGTATGGTTCCCAGGTTATATATAGGCGTTGTATTTTCCATTGCACATTTTAATAAATAGATCATAGGACCAGTGCAAGCAGAAGTGTTATCCCTAGCAAGGAATCCTCTAGCAAGAAACAATGCAAAATATCTAAGGCCCGGGTGTTGGATGCATGTGAGCTTGCCTCTATTCATTCTTTCAGGAATATTTTTAGCAATGCTACGCCAGAATGTGACAAGTTCTTCTCGAGAATCAGCATATGTTTCATCCCATAACCCCGTAGTTGGTACACGTATAGCCTTACAGAATTCCTCTAATGACATGACTAAACGCTGCCCCCTCATTGTAAATTTAATGACAAAAGTAGCTGGAGGAGGGTTCTTAGACTTATTTTTCCGGTGCACCAGCGGTCCCTCAAACCTGAATGTAGAGAGGAATTCCCTCCAGAGTTCCACATATGTGTTGCGTGGATGGCGTGAGAACTCAAGCAGCCCCGTAGTTGCAGCAAAGGCTTGGAAATCATCAGCAATCCCCCAATGTTCAAGAACTTCGGGGTCTTGCCATCTTGTGGTATGGACACGCAGATTTTCACCTGCAAAAACCAATTCATCCTCCCATAACTGATTATCATCATGATTGTTGGACACCCTTGATTCTCTTCTCCTTGTCCTTGAGGACATCCCAAGAAATGCCTTTCCCTTGTTCAGCATGTTACCTTGCTGTTCCAAAATAAAATTCAACAAAAATTAAATTGTATCACTCTAAAACATTGCTAAGGCATCCATAAATAGTCCTCTAATCAATATCATGCATCCATATCAACTAGAAAACTTAAATTCATGGAGTTCTTAGACATAATAGGTGACACCTAGTGCAGCAAAATACTTCATACACAAAGCATGGGAGCAAAAAGTAATTGGATGAGTGAAGGAGTTACATACCAAGGAGTGATTCCATCAAACAGATTTGAAAAATCTGCCTCAAATGTGGAGATCGAGGATTGACGGAGAAACAGAGCACGGAAAAAATGGAGGAGATGAACTGGGGTTGGTTTTCGGTCGAAAGGGAGTAGATGAGCATTGGATGGGCCCCAGCATCCACTTGTGGCCAAAAATGGGGTATCCCACGCGGCCAAGGAATCTGGCTGCGTGGAGGTACCTATTTTGGCCCCTGGTGGACTGCTGGTGCTCCCCCACTGGCTGCTGGTCCCTTCGGGCAAAAAACTGACCCCCTAATTTTTCTGGAATTTTACGTGAAACTTTTCTACAGAGAATTTCTAAAACTTCATATTATGTGATTTCTGATTCTAAAATTTTTAATACTATGTCTTACAATTTTAAAGCAAATAACATTAAAAAAATGCAATTTAAATGTTTGTGAATCATGCCTTTATCATTTCCACATTAGTAATGAGGTTGATCAGGTCTCATTAGCAACATGTAAAGAATATAGCTCATGATTCTTATTATTACTTATTATAAAACAATAAATCAAGTTACCTCATATTTGATTGGAATGGTCCCAATCATCAATATTTCATACCTTGGTGCTGGAGGTGGTATAGGTATTTCAATGCTACCAATCTTAATGGAATTCATTTGTATAACATTCACACTTGTGCTCATACTTGTAACATGTTTCTTCTTGGGAAAATAAATAGTGTGCTCTTTGCCTTTAACATTAAATGTCACTTTGCTCTCAGTGCAATTTATCACAGCTCCTGCAGTATTCAAAAAAGGTCTACCAAGAATAATAGATAGATTATCATCTTCAAGCATTTCCAATATAACAAAATCAGTAGGTATCAACTCATTAGCAATAGAGATGGGAACATCCTCACATATTCCTATAGGTACAGTAGTTGTTTTATCAGCCATTTGTAAAGATATTTCTGTTGGAACTAGTTTGTTCAAATTAAGCTTCTTATATAGTGAGAAAGGCATAACACTAACACCAGCTCCTAAATCACATAATGCATATTTCACATAGGCTTCTTTAATTTTGCAAGAAATAGTAGGAATACCAGGATCTCCACGTTTTTCAGGCAATTTTCCTTTAAATGAATAATCAGCAAGCATAGCAGTAATAGCATCAATAGGTATCTTTCTTTTATTAGTGACAATATCTTTCATGTATTTTGAATATGGAGGATTCTTAATAGCATCAATAAGTGGAATCTCTAATTTCATATTCTTAATCATATCATAAAATTGCCCATACCTCTCTTCATCTTTTGTTTTTGATACCTCTTGGGGATATGGAATGGGTCTTTGTACCCATGGATCCCTTTCTTTACCTTTATCTTTATCTTTATTTGGTTTCTTCTTCTTCTTGGTCTTCTCAATAGGAGGCTGAGGATCCTCCTTACCAGCAGCTTCTTCATTATTATCATCCTCAGTTTCAGCATCAGAAATAGAAATATCCTTGTCTTGCTCATTGGAGTCATCATCATGCTCATTTTCATTGGGATATTTTCCTGCAAAAGATTTATCTTTAAGAGCAACTTGCTCTTTTCTTTTAGGATGATCATCAGGATAATCAGGATCCTGGGTGCTTGCACCTCCCCTTGTATTAACTCCACATAATTGTTTTTGTTTATTCAGATTTTCGTACAATTGATTTTGTAAAGAAATCATTTGCTCAACTTGATTGTTCATCATTTCACAATGTTTAACAATTCTTTTAACTTCCCCTACACTAGCATTTAAATTTTCACGGAGGAAATTAATTTTATGATGGTTTTCCATGATAGTCATTCTAATTTTACGCTCCTCAGGATTATCATGATAAGCAAAATTGTTAACATAAGAGACATCAACAGGAGGTGTTACCTCCTCATTACCTTCCATAGGGAGTATAGAGTTCACTTGAATTGGAAAGCATGGTTCATCAGTAGGAAGTTTAATACCCATTTCAGATAATTCCTTGAGATGAGAGGTTTTAATTCCCTTCTCTTTAATATCCTTGGAAGCTTCAGCCATTGTTTCTTGGTTTAATTTGAGTATACGTCCTTTCTTCCCTGGGAGTGTCTCATTTTTATCTATCTCCTCAATGTTCCAATCAGCTTCATTCTCGAGAATAGACTCCCGTAATTCAATTGCTTCATCAACACTTCTGTCCCTAAAGATATTCCCTGCAATACTATCAAGGTAGTCTCGTGTTTCCCCCATTAGTCCATTATAGAATATATCAAGCAATTCATGAGGTTTAAAACCATGACCAGGACATTTCTTACACATTTTACCAAATCTCCCCCAAGCTTGGGGTAGACTCTCTTTCTTATCTTGTTTAAAATTGCCAATTTCAACAGTTAATGCATGTATCCTTTCAGCAGGAAAATATTTATTGAAAAACAATTGCAAGCATTCTTCCTTACTAGTAATACATGCAGGTCCTAAACGATTATACCAAACTCTAGCATCTTCACCCAAAGAAAAAGGAAACAATTTTAAGAATAAATAATGTTGACAGATTTCATCATTTCCAAATGTAGTAGATAAAGCATGCAATTCAGCAATATGATCAAGAGGAGACTCCTCATCCTTTCCACAGAATCTAGACTTCTCAACTATCTCAATTATCTCAGGATTAACATTGAATTCATAATCTTTATCTCTAATTCTAATAGTTGGGCCACACAAATTCCTAGTAGCAGCAAAACAGTTTCCAAGAGATGCATCATCATAAATAGAGAGTTTATCAAGTTTTGTATAATCAGGTGATATAAAGGCCTCAATAAATGCTTCTTCTTCTTCAGAAGAGGCCCCATATTCATACTCTCTATGAGTCTCATTTCTTTCTATCTCAAGTTCTACATTTTCATCTACAGAAGATTCAGGAATTTCAGTTGTTTCATTTGCCTCAGGTGTTTCAATAGTTTCGGGAATTTCAGAAGCTAGTTCTTTGTCTACATTATCAAGTGTTTGATCATTAGATGTACTAGTAGACATTTTTGACAATGGTGATTTGCCAGCTATTCCTTTCTTTTTCTTAGCAGCCATAGTAGAAACAATATTAGGTGAAAAATTTGGTCTACTAGGCAAATCATTACCAGAACGAGTAGTCGAAGGCATTACCTCCTTCGAAGTGTCCTTTCCCTTTCCCATTGTAGGGAACAAGAAAGTGCAGCAAGTAGACAATAACAAGTGGTCTTACCAATAGAGCTAGGCTCCCCGGTAACGGCGCCAGAAAACAGTCTTGATGGCTCCCAAGTGCAGGAGATCAATCGTAGTCTTCGATGGGAAGTATTACCCAAATTTGTAGTTCGACTCAGTGGGAACACAAGAATACCGGTGATACTTTAGCAATTGGGACGTCACTCCCAACCACACCTGTGTATCAACAAACTTGCAGTGAGAGTGGTGAGTGTAATAATGCAGTGAAAGTAAACAAACAGAAAGTAAATGGAGAGCAAGTGTTTTCCCAGTTTTCACCAGAAAAGAGTGAAAGTAAACCAGAGACTAAAACGCAGGCATGAGGTGACAGCGGGGTGTTGCACGGATAAGATTGATCATGTAATAATGTTTTGCTAGCAGCGGGGCCTTTCTCTATCTCAGTTTTATGTAGGTGTGTGTTTCGTAAATTATTGTGCGTACTAACCAAGAGAATTTTCACAAAGCCTATTGTCCTACCTTCCCATTTCACCAAGGCCAATTTGGAACTACAGGTAATTAAGGTCTACCCTTTCGAATAGCCCGGACCAACACATTAACACTCCATGAACACACATAATCCTCAAACTAGAACATATCCCCCTTGTTTTCCCTAGCTGTCACTTTAGGGTTCGCAGGTTCAACATAATAGCAGGTAATACACATTGCATATAGATACCAAACTCAAATATATGATGAGCAATGTAAGTTCAGTACTGAAATCATGCCACTTGGGCCCTAGTAACAAGCATTAAGCCTAGCAATAGTGCATCAACATAAGACATAAGAATTCTCAAGACAAACCCCTAGATCCCGCATACCGGGTAGCAATTACATGATCAATCTCATCCAAAACCCCTCACACCTCACATGCCTACAGCAACTACTCACACATGGAGGGGGTGATGGAGCTCATGGTTGACGGAGATGATGGTGGTGATGATGATGGTGACGAAGCCCCTGGAATTCCACCTCCGGGGGTGAAATCCTGGATCAATCTGACTCCAAAATCGAAGATCGTGGTGGCGGCGTTGCTCCGTTTCGCGAACAGCCCTCCCCTTCGAAACCCGTCAGTTTCTCGTATATATGGAGGGGTACGTCGAAGACCTAGCCGGAGTGGGCCATCTGGGCCCAAAAGGGGTGACCCCACGCGGCCAAGGAATCTGGCCGCGTGTGGGGCCCCCTTTTGGCCCTCGGGTGGACCCCCGGCCCCATCTGGTGCTCATTCCCCTTATTTTCCATAAAAAGTTACGTGGTTTTCGTCCCCTGTGAAAAGTTCTGCGAAAATAGATGGAAAGAAGACTTCTGCTAAAAACAGCGTCAGATTCTGCAGATTTATTCAATTATGGGGGGACTCCGGAGAGAAATACGATGCAAAGTGCTTGGAAAAGTAGATGCATTTTGGGTGCATCAAGTGTTGACCCAGGAAATGATGCCCTGACTTGAAAAAGAAAACCGGGTTATTATATGGACCTCCCAAAGAGCAGGCCTAGCTATGATTAAAGCATTCTAACCCAGTATAGTATGAATTTGAATGTTTATTGTTTTGCAGGGAATAGCGTGCGCTTCATGGTTAATCCCGAGAAGCCCAAGCTATTCTGGGGACTACTGATGGAGGGATGTTAACCCGGTAGGCTCATGCCTAGGTGAAACCCGGCCCGAAGGGAATCGCACAAGACCCGACCCAAGGAGGAGGAGTTTCTAGAAGGCCCAAAGGGGAACGTAGGTCTTGTAATCCGTACCTTGGGGGTCACGATTAGGAAACTTAGGGTTGTGTGCGGTTTCCGGGTAGGATTCCGGGTATGTCTTGTATAGGAAGCCAGAGAGTCGGGTAATATATAAACCGGCTCCTGGGACAGAGAGAAAGAAGAGTTTTTACCCGATATTCGAGTATTCTTGTAGTACGAGAGCTGATAGTTGTAACCCTATATTGGAGACTCGGCGACATTACTGCCCGAGCTACCAGATCACCTGATAACATGATTTCCCCTGAGCTAAACCCTCTTCCAAACACCAGAGTCGATTTGCCCCAAAGTAAGTTACCCCAGGTAACGTCTGTCGTGATTATCCCACGACAGGCGGGACCTTGTTCACCGGGGAATCTGAGAAGATGTTTTTCAAGTGTTTTCCAAAAGGCACATAACCTAGTCTTCGCTGGACAACCAAGATGTACTGCCACTCTACCCCTATATGGGCATGGGGCCTATCTTGATGCTTGAACTTGTTAGTGTGTGTCTCATTCCAATATGCTATAGAGAGGATGATGCTCTGAACCGAAATGTCGCTAGGAGGGAGTAACGGGACATACAAAGTGAGGGATTAAGTTACCCCCCGGAAGCGACAGCTGGGCCTCCTGACTAGGCAGGGAGGGACCTGATGCCGGGGAGACAACCCACCTGAAGGAATGAGCATATACTAGCTTGTGTCAGAGTGGACAGTTAGGATCAATTCTCTGGTGCTTGCATATCGCTGTGTCGATCCATGGGTGGTCCATGGCAGAGTTTTGGATCTAGTGGAATGCGTACTACCTCTGCGGAGTATAACTATTCATAATAGCCGAGCCCTCGGATATGGGCAGTTGAAAGGCCATGTAGCTAGTATTGTGCTGAGTTTTCAAAAGATGTTTTCAAACAGAAGGCTTGTACCTGAGAGGTACCGATGAAGTTTTGGACCTGTTGTTCCAAGAAGTTTTGCAAAGAAAAACTTCCTTTTAAAAACAAGTTTATAAAACCTCTTGTACATGCGACATCTACAAGAGAAAGGAAACTGTACTATTTTCTTCTGAAGTATCTTCTTCAACGAAGATACAGATTAATATGACTGCAACTATGGTGTCATCTTATATGAACATCATTGGTAGTGAGCCCTATTTATGGCCTACCTATCCACCATATAAGCATGATGCATTTGTAAGTGTATAAAGGATGACTTGCTGAGTACATTCAAAAGTACTCATATGGTTTCTCCCCTGGCTATTTACTTGGCCAGACTATGAGGATATACAACCTGAGGAGGAATATGAGGAGGGTTGTTTTTCTGACGACTACGCGAACTAGGCCCGGCTCCCGGTCAGCAGCCTGTTGGTGATGGCGTGACATGGGCTACCTACGTTTGTTTTCCTCTGTGTTAGTTTGTTGTAAGACTTTGTCTGCCCCGCGTGGCAGTAAATAAAGACTTGGTCATGTGACCATTGGCTTGTAAGACTGCTATTATTCATGTAATGGATAATGTATCTGTGTACCATTTTCATATGTTGTTCACGACGGATTTGCCTGGGATCGTGAATGTATGCATATGAGGGGTTCTGTACCTCCCGGTTTGGGGCCTCTACAGTGCCCGCGCGCAGAGATGGGGGCGGAATGTTGGGCGGAAATTTCCGTCCCCGGAAGTTTCAAAAATCCGCCCCCCGGACTGTTCAAAATTCCGGCCAGGATAGACCGGAAATTTCCGGTGCTAACACCGGAATATTCCGGCCCTAGCACACTGCAACGGTCAGAATTTGGAGGAGCCTATAAATAGCTGTCTTCTTCCTCTAGATAGGTAGCTCGTCCATTCCTCTCTCTCTCCTCCATTGTTCAAGAGCTCAAAACGCCCCGATCTCCCTCCTCCTCCAACCAAACTCGATGCCCTTCAAGGATCTCATGGAGGAGGACTAGATCTACCTTTCTACCAATCCAAAAATTGTATTCCCGCACCATACCTCTTGGGATCTTGTAATCTCTTGGTTTCTTTGTCATCCAAGGGAAACCCTAGTGCTTGTAGCTTCCACCTTGTAGCAAGAACCTTCGGATTGTTGAGAGCCTCCATCTCACTTGTGGAGTAGCCTCAACCACTTGTAAAGGTTTGGTCAACGCCTTCAAGTCGACCTCATAGTGGAAACGAGTATCTCCCTCACCGGAGAAGCTCAAGGAGAACAAGGTGTGCACATCCGTGCTATTGAGGAGCGCCTAGGTGGCTCCCCACCTCTCCAACGTAGACGTACTTCTTTCAAGAAGGAACTACGGGAAACATATCCTTGTCTCCGTTTTTTTCACTTGTGGTTATCTTGTGCCTTGCATTTACTTCCGTTGCTACTCGTTATTTGTCACATAGGGTGTCTACTTAGTTGCACATCTAGATAACCAAGTTATTATCTTTTCAAAGCCCCCACTAAAATTGAAAAAGGATTAAAATTTGTAGGTCACCTATTCACCCCCCCCCCCTCTAGTTGACCTTTGTGTACTTTCAATTGGTATCAGAGCCTCGGCTCTTTTATCGGGCTTAACCGCCTAAGAGTATCATGGTCAACGGAGATGATCTCGAATCTTCTAAGGAGGAGCTCTCCAAAATGGCCGACACTATAGCTAACCTAGAGACAGCGGTTTGTACTATCCAAACCCAATTGTCCAAGGTTAGCTCTAGTGTAGGCTCGGAGGTTTCCTCCATCAAGAAGATGTTGGAGAACATGATGGGTAAACCTAAGGGGCCATAGAACTCTCCCCATGTCTCCGATGAGGATAGTTCGGAAGAGGAGACGATTCCTGACGATTCCCAAATTGAGGAGAACATTGCCAAAGCTAAGGCTAAAGCCACACAAAAGGCTAAAGCCAAGGCAAAGGAGAGTTCCGGTGGCTCCAAGTCTCAAACGGCTAATGGTTCCGGGGTCCACGCACAAGTTCCACCTCCTCCAAATTATGACACCATTCACCCAATTGTTTCCATGCCACACATTCTTAATGTTGGACTTCCTCCCATGCTTAATGTCGCACCCTGATTTCTAGGGGATACTCACTGTACGAACTGGATAGCAGATGCTTGGATTATGGGGCATAACTGCTCCCACGTCCCAGCTTCCTGGTAGGCCTGCGCTTATGCGCGACAACACAAGCCCTGCTATTCCATCGTCGATGTAAACTATCCACTAGAGATCAAAGGCACTTCCGTCGACGTACTTCAAACCATACACACATGGTACGTCAACGGCGTTGAACAACTGATATCACAACAGATCTCTACGACACAAAAGATTGAAATAACTTGCAAATGGCTCTCAGTAGAGCAGAGATAGCAAATACAATCATTCAGAGGGCACATGCCCCAACAATACATCATTACAATACATCGGAAGCATTCAACATGTCTGAGTACAGACAAGAACCAAATAGGCCTAAGAGGCCGGAAACGAAAAGACGGAGCCCATCCACGAAGTCTCGGATCCTGCCCGGGTCCGCTATCTACTCGTCAGCAGTCTCGTCATGATCCACGTAGTAGCCACCATGTAGATCCTCGGGAACGTCGTCTGCGGAAACCACAGCCCCAAAGGGGTCAGTACATAAACGTACTGGCAAGCAAGACTCACAGTTCACCAAAGTGTAACCCGTCAACACCAAGCACAGATGCTTTGGGTTCAACGGAAGAGAGGGGATATAAAAGATGCTGCAACTGGCTGCGCTAACCCACTACCGAGATTCTACCACTTCCGGCTAACAGCAAGGAGATAAGATCGGGGATTGTAACCAACTGAAAGATAACTGCAAACAAACCCATCCTGGATCTCGCCCCTTATCCAAAGAAGCAATCCGAGGATAACTCACACCGTTGGATTAAAGATGAGTCAAGTTATTGTGTGAATAACCTATTACTAGTCAGGTTATTAATCATTGGGTGAAACATGATTGATCATTATGTTGAAATTGTCCTGAGTACTTGTTAGCCAGTACTTTCACCAAGTAGTCCATAACCGCGGAAAACACGGCTTCTCGAGAAGATTTTACCCTGCAGGGGTGCACCATAGTAACCGTACACGCATGAATATCCCGCCAGATGGAGCGGCCACTCCACCAAGCGGGGCACTCAACACAACCAACCCTTCTTCGCATCAAGCCCAAAGCACCGCGTGTTGTGCGTGCGCGGCTAATCGAGCCCCCCGAAGAAAAGGAGGACCCTCATAGCACTGGAAGACCACGCCGCCCTAAATGCCGACTACAAAAGTTCCACCCTGGCCTCGGGTTCGTACCTGCATATGATGCAGCAAATGGAAATCCCGAACTAGTACGGCGATTTGGACGAGATGCGAATCGAGTCAAGTTGAGGGGGGCGCCCATACTCGCTTCCCACATGCGGGTAGTGCGCTCATCATGGATCAGTAGACAAGACCCTTTTCCTATTAGGGTCGACACTAGCAGGCCTCAAAACCACAAAGGGCCTCCTGCCGGTGCCTTATCATCAAATTATTATTAACAGCAGCATTAACAGGATTGATTGATTAACATTCGAGCCCCCGGAACGGTAACAAATGATAATAGCACGATAGTAAAATAAGTGACCGACAACAGGCTCGAGCAAAAGCAACCCTAAGCATGCTAGATAAGAACAGGCACAAGCAATGGCTGTAGGTAGGGAGGTGAGGCAATATCATGGTTCAGGGTATCATGTGATAGGTTCGTAACAGAAACAACTACCACTATGGCTAGCAGAAAAGAACAACGGAAAGTATCGGTAACCAATGTTGAAAGGAACACGATGGTTCATGTGAGTGATAACTTGCCTGCAAAACCCAGTAGCCTGGTACTGAGCTAACTCCTTAGAAGGGGTGCCGTAAGTATCGTCGGTCTCAACGTCGTCGTGTATCCGAGAAGAAGCAAACAAACAATGCAGAAATATAAACAATCAATACCATGGCATAGTGCACAATCAAATATGATGCATGACAAGTTAATAGATGCGTCAAAATAAACTAATTGATATGATAACACAATTTAAATGGACATATATGCAATTTTGAGTTGCATATGAAAAGCCCATGGGTTTTGGTTAGGTTATTTGTTTTCCAACTAAATAACAGGTGCTAGTGGTTTATTATGATGCATGCAAAAGTAAAACAGCAAAGTAACAACATTAGAATCAAATTAAAATAGGGTGTAGCAATTTAGAATTTTATTATTAATTTAGGGAATTTTTGGGTGCCTTAAAGGTGACACACAAGTATTTGTTGTTTTCAACCATTTAAAATGTTCAAAACAAATAACAAAGTTGATATTTGAAAAGAACATCAAATTTTAGTTGGATTACATGTTTCACATTTAGAAATTGGACTTAGGATTATTTAATTATGAATTAAACAATATTAAACAATTTTTAATTGCATTAAACAAGATTTAAATGGTTTAGGCAATTTTAATTATTCAAACCAGGAAACAAAAATTATATTTGGAAAGGTGAGTTGAAATGGTATGGAAAACATATTTTATTTGCATTTATTGGATTAATAAATAATTAGTTATTGATTTTAGAAATTAGCATGTGAAATATTTAAGTTTGAATTTTAAATGCATTTGTAATTGTCAAAACAGTACACAAATTGAATATTTGGAAAGATTAGGAAATTTGGATCAGAATTCATATAAAACTTGCATTTATTGGAATTATAGAACAAAAGATATTAAAGGTTGAAATTTTATACTCAAATCTGTTATTTAAATGGATTTTTGATTTACAGTAATTCGCAGAAAACTTTTGTGACCGCAATGGATTGCACACTAGTCACTGCCCGTGGGCCAGGGGACCAGCGGGGCGCTGACGTGGCCACGGGCGCCTATGACTGGTGGGGTCGCTGATGGGCTAGCGAAGGAAAAGAAATTGCGCCGGAGGGGGGTCGAACCCGCGCCCTCCGGGCTGGGCGTGCGGTGCGCTACCAACTGCTCTGCGTTTGCGTTTGTGATAGAAGGGAAACATGCGGGGTTTTAAGGGGTACGTGCGGGGCTAACTGAATTCTCGTGCGTGCAGGTTCAGGTGTCGAGCGTCAGATGCAGAACAGAGCGAGGGCGGACGACGAGCGACAAGCGATCGACGGCGGCTCGCTGCAGGGGGTGAGCTGCCGTGGTGGCCGGTGGGCGGTGCGGTTGCTACGAGCTGGGGCCGGAGAGGCAAGGAGCGGGAAGATTGGGGGGCTCACCGGGTTCTGTCGGGGGAGCGGCTGCTGGTCGAAGCTGTTGACAGACAGCTGCGAGGAAGAAAGTCCGGCGACGGCGCGGCCACCTCGATCACTCCCAGCGTGAGGCGATGGGACGGGGCGGATGCTGGAGCAACCCCGTTTCCATTCCCGCCCTCGGGGATCCTCGGAGAGGGCCACCTCGGCGGCGCCAAGGAGGCAATGTCTCGGCCATGGGAGGGCTCGGTGGTGTTTCAGTCTGTCGATCTTTTTCAGAGCAGAGGGAGATAGCTTGGTGGCGATGGGAGATGGCGGCGCAGAGCTAGGGTTAGGGGCTAGGCTGAGGTAGGTAGGTGGGTGGTAGGTACTTATGGAGAGAGGAGGGTGGTACGGCAGTCATCTTGGAGGGGGAAGGAGGATCGGATGGCTGGGTAGCTGTTCGTACCGAAGAAGAAGACGACAAACAGGAGAAGGGTAGCGGGCCAGAAAGTTTGGTGGGCTGGGGAGAGAAGGAAAAATAGGGGGTGGGCTTTAGGGAGAAAGAGGATGGGGCTGCCCCCTCTCCTTGGCTTTTATGTTTTATTTTTCTATTAGTTGAGTTTTTTTTTGTAAAGAATAAGAGGGAGAGAGAGATAGAAAGGGTTAGGGTTTTCTTTTTAGTTTATAAATAAATTTTGTTATTTTGCAAAACAGCACATAAAAGTAAAGTTAATCAAAATTTAGAATGTTAATTTGATTTCTACTTTGTTATTGGAATTCCAAAATAAGGTTGGGGTGTTTATTTGATAGTTAGATTTTTATTAATTTGCAAAACAACAACAACAAGTTTGTTAAAAAGTAATTTCAATAACTTGAAACTATTAATTGGATATCAATAGTTAGGTGATTTTTCAAATAGGGTTTGGTTTGGAAGAAGAAGATAGTTTTTAGTTTAGTAAAAATTCTAGAAAAATTAGGTTAAGCTTGTTAGGTCAAAAGCAAACAAATGCCAAGGTTTGTTTTCAAAAGTTGAGATTTAACTTGCTGTTTGTATTTGAACCAATATTTGAAAGAATTTTAATATTAATTAAACATTATGAAAACAAGCATTTTAATAGGGTGGCCCCTATGGATTAAATTGATTGAATGAGTATAATTGTTTGGTGAAGTTCATAGATTCAAAAGGGGTACTGATTTGAAGAGTTGGTTTGAATTTGAGAATGATTTAGAATTAATTGATTGAATTAATGGTTTGATTAAAACCAACAATTTTAATGAGTGATCAACATGAAAGAAAAAGGAATAATTTGGTTGGTTTCATTTGTTATTTTTATTCCAAAGTTGTAACAGAACAAGTATGAAAACAAAGCATTTGAAATTGTTTGAGTTTTATTGTGAAAACAAAGAAAAACAGATGCAACACAAAATAAACAAATGCAACAATATGATGACATGATGCAATACTTTAATAAACATGCAACAAACATTCTAAGGGGATGGTTTTCATACTTGGGATGTTACACTTAACACTAATGAATTCTTTTCTTGGAAGTTTGAAATGGAGTCTCATATTTCTGGATCGTGCACCGCATTGTGGAGGAGTGTGATTCATGGATTTCATCTGCATGACCCGAGCAACTTGACTCCAAGGGAGGATGTGGAATCTCAACTCAACAAGACTGCTCTCGTTATTATCCAGAAGGCTCTCCCAAGGGAGCATCTCACTCACATTCGTGGTTGCAAGACCGCCAAGGAAGCTTGGGACAAACTTGACACCTTGTTTCAAGGAAATGCTAGCATTCAATCTTCCAAGTATGATGTGGCCATTGACAACTCCGAGAACTTCGTCATGCAAGAGGATGAGACTCCCGAAGAGCTCTATAGAAGAGTTGTCACTCTCGCCAACCAATTTAGAGACTTTGGAAAGGAAGAGATCTCCGATGAGTGGATAAAGAGGAAATTTGTCAAAGCCATCACACCCTTTGAGAAGAATCTCTCCACTAGTATCCGGACAAGAGCGGACTACAACACTCTCAACTCCATTGGTGTTCTTAGTGAGTTCATCGACATCTCTCTATCACACAAGAGTGCGGATGATGCTCTAGATCGCTCTAGAGGGATGGGACAGTCACCCAACCTTGCATTGAAGTCAAAGGCAATGGCTCGAGTTGATGAAAGTGAAGAAGAAGATGATGATGAGGAAGACTATGAAGACACCTATACGGGAGCTCACAAGTGCATTGTTCTCGCTATGCATGGATATTGGAAGAGATGGGAAGCTCACAAGGCCGGCTCTCCAAGACCTCCACGAAACAAGAACTACAAGAAGAAGGGGGAGCGCCCAAGTACATGTTACAACTGTGGTAGCGCAAACCATTTCGTGAAGGAGTGCCCCTTTGAGCCAAGAGAAGAAAATGAAGGCAAGCTTGTTCGCAAAAACAAGGCCAAGGCTCCACAAAACAAGAACTTCGCTAGAAGAGTGCCAAGGGCCCTCTACGTTCAAGAAGGGGCGGTTCTAGAAACCTATATCTCCGGAGATGAAGGAGAAGATGAAGTGGTGGGATTGTCCCACGTCGCCGTTGCCACTGCGTCGTCTTCATCGATTTCTCTATTCGAATCCCCCAATGATATTGTGGCTACCCGACCTACATGTCTTATGGCAAAAGCCACTTCGGTATGCTCTCCTAACTCTAAGACCATTACCACTAACCCTCCTTCATTATTGGATTGTGTCGAGAATGTTTGTGAGGAGGATAGTGAGGCCAAAGAGTTAGGCATTTGGCTAGCTAGCCTCAAAGGTGAGACTAAGGAGAAAGTAAATGCCCTCTTATGGCAACTTGATGAGGCTAACTCTCTTGTAGATGAAAAGGAGGAAATTATCATGGCCTTAGAAAGCCATGGAGGTCACTCTTGCAATGACAAAGAGCTAGAAAAGGCTCTTGAAAATGAGTGTTCCATTCGTGCATCTCTTGAGGAGAAATTGTCTAGTCTTGAAGAAAACTTTGCCATGAGTGTCTCTAAGCATAGGAATGATAACACACAATCTCTTGCGATAATTAAAACTCTTGAACATGAAGAGTTGAAGCTAGGAATTGTTCACGAGGAATTAGTTGCTAGTCATGAAAAACTAAAAAAGGAGTTCATGTCTCTTAAAGAAATTTATGACAAGCTAACCAAGTCTCGTGACAATCTCGTAGCTCAACAATCAAACAAGCAAGCTATGTCATCCTCATCTACTTGCATGAATACATTGCCTATCATCTCGTGTAGTGCAACTAATCTTGTAGGAAGTGAGAAGAATCTCAATGATGTGACCCCTCAACAGGTCACAAATGGGAAGGAGGGACTTGGCTATGTAGCCAAGTCAAAGAAGAAGTACAAGAAGAAGAACAAGAAGAAGGTCACCTCTTCCTCACAAAGAGTAAGATTTGTGAAAGAGGGAGAGGTGGCCAAGGAAAAGGAGACCAACACCATTGTGGGTGGTGACACCTCTAGGGGGAGCACCACTCATAATGACTTTGCCGGAAAATACAACCCATCTTATGTTCTTATGAAATCTAGAGATGGTCATGTGTATGCTAAATATGTTGGTACTTCGTATGGTGATGATTATCATTGGAGTATTTGGGTTCCAAAGACCCTTGTAGCTAACAAAAGAGGACCCATTCAACAATGGGTACCTAAATCAAGACACTAATCTTTTGTAGGGGAGTGCTTCCGGTTCGAACAAATGGACGGTGGATAGTGGTGCATCCCAACATATGACCGGAAGCAATGACGCAATGAGTGATCTACATCCTCCATTACCTCATCTCAATTCCGTCACTATTGGTGATAACTCCGAACTAAAGGTATTGGGACGAGGCAAGGTGGCAATCTCAAATGACTTGTCAATTGAGAATGTTCTTCTTGTTGAGTACCTTGGCTATAATCTCATATCGGTTCTTCAACTTGCTAAAAGTGGTCGTACCTCGTTCTTTAATAAAGAGAATGTTATTGTCACTTGGGAAACGACTCTTAAAGTAGCTTTTGTTGGGCATGTCAAGAACAGCATGTATGTAGTGGACTTCTCTAAAGGAGACACGTGTGCCGCGACATGCCTAATGGCTAAAGTTGATGTGGGTTGGCTATGGCATCGCCGGTTAGCCCACACAAATATGAGGATGTTGCATGACCTACAAAGTGGAAATCATGTTCTAGGACTAACAAATGCTAAGTTTGCCAAAGATCGTGTGTGTAGCTCTTGCGTTCTTGGAAAACAACATGGAGAAGCTCACCCAACCAAGACAAACATCACCACCTCAAGAATCCTCGAGCTCATTCACTTGGACCTCTTTGGTCCTCTATCATATGATAGTCTTGGAGGCAAGAAGTATTGCTTGGTGATTGTGGATGACTATTCACGATATTGTTGGGTGTACTTCTTCAAGAGGAAGAGTGAGACTCAAAAGCGGGTCATCGAGTTCATCACTTTGGTGGAGCGCCAACATAATACAAGCATCATGGCTATCCGAAGTGATAATGACTCCGAGTTCAAGAACTACACCATGGAGGGATTTCTTAGCGAGGAAGGAATTGCTTATCAATATTCCACTCCCTACACCCCTCAACAAAATGGTGTGGCGGAGAGAAAGAATCGGACTCTTATGGATGCGGCTCAAACCATGATTGCGGAGTTCTCTTCTCCTTATAATTTTTGGGCCGAGGCCGTCTCCACCGCTTGTCACGCTAGCAACCGATTGTATCTCCGCAAGATCTTGAACAAGACCCCTTATGAGATAATCACGGTCGAGAAGCCGGATGTTTCATACTTCAAGGTCTTTGGATGCAAGTGCTTCATTCGCAAGAGAGGTAAACGCTTGTCAAAGTTTGAGACTAAATCTTATGAGGGTATCTTTGTTGGTTATGCCACGAACGCTCACGCCTATAGAGTCTACAACAAGTCCACTGGACAAGTTGAAGAAGCTATAAACGTGGTGTTTGATGAGGATAATGGGTCCTGTCGAGACATCGTAGTAGTTTTCATAGACTGGGGTGCCATGAGACTACGGTAGAGACGTGGGGTAACGGGATAGCGTAGTAACACAGAACACGGGATTTACC
This sequence comes from Alopecurus myosuroides, assembly GCA_028641055.1. Taxonomy (NCBI): domain Eukaryota; kingdom Viridiplantae; phylum Streptophyta; class Magnoliopsida; order Poales; family Poaceae; genus Alopecurus; species Alopecurus myosuroides. The sequence goes on from CM054058.1 coordinate 251,101,830, forward strand.
CAGGTTCGGTACGTCGCGACAGTACGGCGTACCTACTCCTGCACTTCTCACTATGTGGGACTAAAGCCCGTATAATAAGGTTACAATATAAGGGAATAGATCTAGCTACTCGTCGAGGATGAACTTCCCGGCGAGTTGCGTAAGGCTTAAGCTTGAACCTAGAACCTTGGAACTAAAGGAACTTATCAAATCTATCTCCCGTCCGGCTTTATATAATAGCCGGATTAGGGCTTACATAACCAGAAACCTAGAAGACTACGTTTAACTTGTAACTTGGAAAGTAAGGAATCCGTCTTCTCCTCCAAGCCAGATCACGCGGGCCGTGATCCGGGTTCTTCTAGAATCCGGCTTCTGCGCGTCGGACTACTGGGCCGCCCAATGGACCTAAGCCCATTACCATGTAGGCCACCCTGGTAGTCCGGCTCTTTTGTCTACCATCTTCTATACCCCTATTCAGTATATATCCGACAGTAGCCCCCAGGAAGGATCAAAACTCTGAAACTCCACCTTTCGTCAAATACATTTTGTCCGGGAAAACTTGATTCAGCAGTCTTGATTCTTTCTTCTTTCCTTTTGAAGGAGATGGTAACATAAAACTCGGAACTATGAAAATCCGGCTTTTCTTCTCGCGATCCTTCGCGGAAAAAGAACCTATGACATCAGCGCCTCAATCACGCTGACGCAAGCGCCGCTTGGTTTCACGCGGGAAACCCTGCAACGTATCTCTGACAGATTCTCACGAGAAACGAGGAGATAGCCATCATTCCTCTGTCGTTCCGTTTCCCGGATTTTCCGGCGAGCGACACGCGTCGAACATCCAACGGTCAAAAGAGCCGTTGGCGCGTATCTAGAGGTTTTCAGGCTATAAATAGTCGTCCTCGTCGTCATCGGAAATCTTTCCTCACTCCACACTGCCCACGCCATTGACGCAAACGCGAGCACGAGAGCACGAACGAGACCTTGCCCCGACGAGCCCTTTGCACGCCGGAGCGCTCCCTCTCCACCGAAAAAATGGCCTCTCCGTCGTCCTCACCGGCTCGCGCCTCCATCGACGAGCTTTTGGGCGACCTAGATCCACAGCTGGGGTCGCCCAAGCATGCCGGCGGCGGGCCGGAAAAAGCCACGGCATCCGCGGCGGGCGGAGGAAATGCTTCCGCCGCCGCGGACATAGCGGGCCCAAGCACCATGACCACCCCGCCGTTCGCACCGGAAACGGCGGAGGAGAAAATCGAGCTCCTTGGCGAAAAACTTGCCGCCGCGAAGGCCGCCGCCGCCGCTGCCGGAGCAGAAGAGGAGGAGGAAACTGCAGGCAACTGGAGTGCCTGCAGTATTCCCCCGGCTCTCCTTCCCAACTTGGAGAAGGAGGGTTTGGTGCTGAAAAAGAAATGGCGGCTCCCGGAAGAGGAGACTGAACCCATGCCACAAGAGGGCGAAAGGGTGCTTTTTGCCTCCCACCTTCTACGAGGTATGGGACTGCCACCTTCCTCTTTCTTCCTCCAGGTTCTGTCACACTACAACATCCAGCCTCATAACCTTCCTCCCAATTCTATTCTGTACATGGCCGGCTTCCAGGCCTTGTTCGAAGGTTACCTAGGAATAGAGCCTAGGCTAGATTTTTGGCTGTATTGCTTTGGGGTGAAGCGTAACTCTTCGGAGGGCGCACTCCCAAATTGTGGAACCATTTCCTTTACTCTTCGGAGGTTCCGAGAGGATTGGTTCCCCAAAATCAAAACCTCAGAATCCGTCAAATTTTGGACGGGTTCTTTTTTCTATCATCCCGACGTGCCTTTTCCTAAAAAGGCCGTCGGGGTTCCACCTTTTGTGAACTCCGCCGCTGTTCCCCAGGACAACTGGGTGACAGAGGCCGTCCAGGTTCTGCCTCCAGATCTGCTAAGGATCAAGAGGCGCATCGCCAAGCTCACCTCCTCCAAACCTCCTCTGACCGGTATGGACACGGTCTTTTGCTGGCTGGATAGACGGATTCAGCCATTAGCAAACCACGGAGGCCGTCTCCTGTGCGAATACACAGGAGCCAAGGATCCAATGCGGACAACCGACAAGGATTGGCCCGCAAAAGAGCTTAGGCGGCGCATCAATCAGTTGGTCGCATCGCGCGACCAATACACGGAGAGTCGGCCAATGTACACGGCCGACAACCCCGCTCCTAAGGTAATTTTTCCGTTATTTGGGTATAATCTCACTTCCTGGATAATCTACCCTTTGAATCTGATTGGTTTTTCCACCAGCTTGTGGATCTTCCAGACTCGGAGTTAGCCTCCGAGGCCGAGCTGGATGCGCTGCGCACCGCCGCTACGGGTGGGCGCAAACGCAAGAAGATAATTTCTTCGGATGAAATTATCGACCTTGACGGAATCCCCGTCGCCACTTCCAGGTTATTTTCTTCTGGGTTTTTTCTTTTATGGGATCTTTTTCGTCCATCTTCGGTGTTTTAACCTTTTCCGGGTTTTTGGTTTTTAGCTTACCCCCCTCCAACTTGAAGCCGAGAAAGTTGAAGAAACTCAGAGCTTCCTCCAACCGAGGCAGCCAACCATCTCCCGCCGTCGCCCCGGACACGCCGCAGACAATGGCGGAAGAGCCTACTGCAACCACCACCACCAAGCCCCCAGAGCCCAGCCAGCCCGTTGTGTCCGAGTCGGACACGAGGGAAAGGGCGGCTCCAGAGGTGGGGAAATCTTCTCAGACTTTCGACGAGGAAATCCCCACCTTTGACAAGGATTTTAAGGCTATAAATGACGGCTTGAACGCGGCCGAAAATCATTTCGCGGAATACGCGAAAGAATTCCGAGAAAACTTAGCAGGTTTGCAGCGCATGAGCCAGGTATGTAACTCTAGCCCCCAAGCATTAAACAAAATGCATGCTTTTTTGCTTTGATGTTTTTTGTTAACCATACTTTTCCTTGCTGTGTTTCAGCAAACCTCCGAGGCCATAAACCTGGAAGTTTTCAGGAAGCTCACTATCAAGAATAAAGAAGTTCGAAGTCTTCTTTCTATTCTTGAGGAGAGAGAGGCGGAGCTGGAATCATCTCAGCTTGCTTTGACGGAAACGAAAGGTAAGCTTTTTCGTTTTGAAATTTCCGATTTAAGACTTTGTCTAAGTTTTTTCCCGAGGAATTTGATCAACTCGGATTTTCCCTTGCTTTTCAGCTGCCTTAGCTGAGGCTAAACAAGCAGCGGAAGATTCTGGCAACGCTGAAATTCTCCGCAATGAGAACATTGAGCTTCACAAGAATCTTGTGAAAGCTCAGCAAGACCTGGAAGCCAGCAACCTGGCCCTTGGAATGGCTAATTCCAAGGCTTCCGAACAGGCGGAGAAAGACAAATCCACCATTCAGGATTTGACTGAAGCTCTGAACCTTCGCCTGGAGGAAGTTTCCGAGATCGACAAGCTCATCGGTAAATTTCTTACCCTTTTCCTCATCTTTCCATGTTTTGCTTTCTCTGTTTGTCTCCTTAACCCTTTTGTATGTTTTATTGGATCAAACAGGAGACACCCCAGATGGCACTCGGGCTGCAGGCATCCGAGCTTTCGGGGAGACATGGAATTTGGTGAAGGCTGCTGCAACGCAGCTAGTAGGCAAGTTTCTTCCCGATAAATCTGGGGAATGCTCGGAGGTTGAAAAACTTCCGGGTATCATCATGGAGGTGGCGGAGTCCAAGGAGTCTATTCTCCGCTCCGCTGCACGGGGTGGTGCGCGCATGGCCTTAGGCCTTATGCGCATGCACTACCCAAGTGCCAAATCCTGGCGTGTGGCCACCGGTGTCCCTCAGGGATACACGGATGCGCAACGATCCACCATTTTTGGTGAAGTTAAGGGCCACGCCACCCAGATTACCGCCATGGTAAATGTCGCCGTCAACTATCCAGAAGAGGAAGCTCCTCCAATCCCCGATGAAGAAAGCAGCGAGGAGGAGTCGGATTCTTGAAGGGTTACCTGGATCCTGGATAGAAAAATTAGACAATAGGAGCATTACTGTTCTTTCATTTGTAATCCAAAATGTAATGCTTCTTATGTATTAATGAAAATTCCGCCTTTTGCAGTTTAAACTATGAAATTACTTTGCAAGTTGTTTGTATTTTACCATTCCTTTATCTTCTAAGTTCTCTGGTGTATATGCTTTAACTGTCCTTAGTGTTTGAAATGGCTCAAATAGCATTATGAATCGTTATGCCGAGTAACTGGGGACGAACCAAGCAGTTTTGAAACTCGAAAACATGAATCATGCTAAAGGCATTTTTACTAACTAGTTCCAGTAACCCAGCATACGCACGATCAGATAAGACTTAGAGAAACAAAGAAAGTTTTAAGTGAAACTTGGGCACGCAGGCAATTCAAGTTTCCTTTAGCCGTTAAAAGGCTGAAAAATCATTCAGTTATGTAACGCCGAGTACGCAAGCACAATTCGGGTTAACATTGAGAAATTTGTAAGATCATTGGGAAATAGATGAGACGGAAACACTTTGCACTTATAAGAAATATGGATGACAGCATTCCGACAACTTTATTTCATGATCTCAAAAGATGTTTACATAGATTTGAACTGAGTACAGAAGGGGACATAACTTGCTAGGTGTTCCCAGGCTTCCGCAATCCACTTGACCTTGTCAAACTTCTCCAGCATTTTGCTAAATGGTAAGGTTTTAGCCCCCAGCCAACTAAGAAATCTTTTTATGGCTGTGGCGGAACCCGACAATTCTGGGACATCTTTTTCACACGGAAATTCTGAGATGTTCGAGACTGCCTTCATCTTTTCCGGGTTAACTTCTATTCCTCTATGAGAAACGATGAAACCCAGAAGTTTTCCTGAGGGAACCCCAAATACGCACTTAGATGGATTCAACTTCATCTTGTAAGTGCGCAGGTTTTCGAAGGTTTCTCGCAAATCCTCAAGGAGTGTATCTTTTTCCTTGGTTACGATAGCAATATCGTCCACGTAAACATGGACATTTTTTCCAATCTGACTATGCAAACAACGTTGCATGCAATGCTGGTAGGTTGCTCCTGCGTTCTTCAGGCCAAAAGGCATGGTTACGTAGTAATACGTCCCGTACGGGGTTATAAAAGAAGTCTTGATTTGATCTTCCTTTTTCATGCGTATTTGGTGGTACCCGGAGTATGCATCCAAAAAGCATAAAAGCTCGGAGCCTGCAGTGGCATCTATTATTTGATCGATTCGCGGCAGCGCAAACCTATCTTTCGGACATAACTTGTTCAATCCTGTGTAATCTATACACATTCTGAGGGCAGTTGTGTCTTTCTTCGGTACTAATACCGGATTTGCGGACCAGTCAGTATGGATTACCTCCCTGATGAAATCCGCTGCTAAAAGCCGGATAATTTCCTTGCCAATAGCCTTCCGTCTTCTTCCGTCAAATCGACGGAGACCTTGTTTGACGGGTTTTGATCCGGGAATAACCTTGAGTTGGTGCTCAGCAAGTTCCCTGGGTACGCCTGGCATGTCAGCTGGACACCAGGCAAAAATATCCCAGTTCTCACGGAGGAACTTGATGAGCTCGCCTTCCTATTTGTCGGTCATCCCAGTCCCTACAACGACGAATTTTGTCGGATCTTTGGGATCTAGGATTACCTGTCTTGTATTCTCGCATGCCTTGAAGCTATCTGTTGGCTTCCGAGTTTCTTTTCCTGCCGGCATTTCTTTCGGCGATACCTCCTTGGCTAACTCCTTGAGTTCTTCCTGAGCTATAACTCTTTGAGCGCAAAGGGCGTTTTGCTTCTCCAACTCGTTTGCCAGCTTGAAATCACCGGCAATGGTGATTACTCCTCCTTTGGGTCCTGGCATTTTCAGCTTGTTGTAGATATAGCAAGATCTTGCCATAAACTTGGCGAAAGCCGGACGTCCGAGTATTGCGTGATACACGCTCTCGAACGGCACAACTTCGAAGGATACTTTTTCCTGCCGGAAGTGATCTTTATCTCCGAAGGTGACATCTAGGGAAATTTCTCCTAGGGATCGTGCTTGCCTGCCAGGAACGATGCCATGGAAGCGTATATTGCTGTAGTTGAGCTGGGACTCGGATATCTTCAAGTGCTTCAGTGTATCCAGGTACATTATATTGATGCTGGATCCTCCGTCCATCAGCACTCTTCTTAGCCTAGTGTTTTGAACAATAGGGCTTACAACAAGAGCTTGTGTGCCGGGTTCCGGGATATTTCCGGGGTGATCAGACTGATCCCAGATTATCGGTGTGTTGGAGTACTTCAAGAATTTTGGGGTTGCAGGAACAACCGCGTTTATTTCTCGAAGTGTCCTTTTGGCCACCTTTGCTGACGGGGTTGCTAGGAAAGTTAGCATTGCTTCTCCGTCAACTCTCGGAAATTTAGGTTCGCCTTTTCGCTGTTGTTCCTGGATTTTGTCATCAGTGTCCGATTCACTGTCTTCTTTTTCAGCTTCTGGCTTTTGTTTGGCAGGTTTCCTCTTGGAACCCTTCCCTTTATTTCCGGATCCTGCATTGCCTTTCATATGCTTGTTTAGCCGGCATTGCGCGTTCGTGTGGGTTGGTTTCCCAAACTGAGAGTGGTGGACGCAGGGTTCCGACTTAATTCTCTCCCATTCCTCAGGAGTGTAATTGATGGGATCCGGACTGCGGCCTTTCCACTTGTTCCCTTTTTCTCCTCCAAAGGCTAAGTTAACCTCCTTGGGCTTTGTTGTTGACTCCAGAGTTCCTTTTTTATCAGAACGAGGTGTTTTCTTGGCCAGTATTAGTGACTCAATATTGCCTCCTCTTGCTCTAATATCATCTTCGGCTGCAGCATGCTCATTAGCGGTTGTAAGCATAGATCCGAGATCTTTGTGCTTTTTAGAACCAACCATGAACGGTACAAGTCCGGGTTTTAGGCCATTGACGAAAGCATGCATTGCTTGTACGTCAGTTACTCCAGAGCAACTATTCTTCATTGCAGTCCATCTGGAGATGAAATCCACGTATGGTTCGTCTTCAAATTGGGTGCAACGGTTCAGCTGGTTGATGTTATTTGGGCGTTTGTATGTTCCCCTAAAATGATGGGTAAATACTCTCGCCATATCATCCCAACTGTCGACAGTTCTTGATGGTAAACCATTAATCCAATCTCTGGCTCCGTCTAGCAACATTAGGGGAAGAAACTTGACAGCTTCCAGGTCTGTCCCGTTGTTGATCTGGACGGCTGTGTAATAATCTGAAAGCCAGGTATCCGGGTTTGTACTGCCGGTATATTTTTGGTAGGTTGGACCAACTTTGGCGAAGCCAGAATGTAGGGTTATCCTTCGGATCCTGTCAGTAAAACACTTAGGACCAAAGTATAGATCATCCTTTTCTGCTCTATCAATATGTGCAGAATATCTCCCGGCTGAATGGACAGAAGGGGATCTGCTCCTTTCTTTTCCATTGTTGCGCGGACGCGTTTTTCCGAGGTTATCTCTATCTCTTCCGTTGTCACGCCCTCTGGGATTAGGTGGAGTCCTCCTCCTGTACCTTTCCTTATCTTTGGGCGGTGTCCGAGATCTTTCACGTCTGTGAGGTGTATCGTATCTTCCAGCTTTTTCAGCTGGGTTTCTCGGAGGTGGCATTATTTTGCCGTCATTCCGGTGTTTGTCTTCCCGATCGTGTGGTTTATATCCATCTTTCGGGAGATGAGGTCCGGTTCTAGACGCTGCGTCCCGGTTGTCGGGGTTTTTCTTGTCTTTTCTCGGATCCTCTTTTTTATCCGAATCTCCGGGTTCTTCCGGTCCAGGTGCTCCAGCAGCGCAAGTAACAGTTTTGCAGAGGGCGGAATTATCATGCAGCCTCCCTGATCGCTCTTGTCCTCGCTGTTGCTGCTGTAATGCTTTTCCTAGGAAAGCATACACCCCTTGGAGTTTTTCCCCGTTGGAGTACAGATCATTGTTCAGGATGGCGAACGCTGCTTCCGCGTTTTCAGCTGCGGTTTTGTATATTGGTTCGCCCTTGGCATCTTTGCCGTTTAACTGCTTTTGCCAAGATGGGTTATAAAACCTTTCTTTCGGCGGCAGTTCTTCCGGTTTTGCAATTCCGGGTAACCTCGTAGGTTTTAAGGCAGATCTATGCTTTCTCTCGTACTCCTCAATTTCTTCCTTCATGATTTTGATGTCATTATGGGTTTGTTGGAGATGTTGCCGAGATCTAAGCAGTTGTTGCTGTTGCCGTTGGAAAGCTTGTCTCCTGGCTTCCAGCATCTCAGGGGGTTCATTGGGTCCCACTAGAGTTTGTAATAGTTCTTGCTCTTCCAGTTCTGTCATTGGCGGAGCAGTGATTTCCTTAGATTTCTTTTCCGTAGGCTTTGTGCCACTAATATCCCCAACTTCCAGGTTTTCATCAGCGAGATCAGCTGACTTTTTCTTCCGGAGTTTGTACTGGAGTTTTTTAGAAGCACGGTGTTTTTTCTTGGAAGACGGAGGTTTTTTGACAGGTTCATCCTCTGTCATCTCCTTGACATTAGGGAATATCGGAGAAGTTTCTCCGTCTTCCCTCTCTTCCACTGGCGGCGGGGTTTTAGGGCTTTCCTGGCTGTCGGCACCCGTTGTATCAGCTGGTTTTGCCATTAGCACTTCATGGAATCCCTCTTGAAAGGACTTAACTTTTCTTACGAAGGCATCATCATCTTCGTCTTCGGATTCGAAGTTATCCGATCCGGTTTCCGACTCCAATCTTGCCTCAATGGCGGCAAGCACGGACTCTGTTTCCGAGTTCATCGTCTGGTTGACGGATGTCGGATCTTCCGTCTCTGTGACGGGTATTGGTTCTTCCGTCTCTGTGACGGGTGTATTGTTGTCTGCCTCTTGCACGGGATTTCCGTCATCCGTGTTTTCGGCGATCTCGGACTGCACCATGCCGATAAAGTGCGTATCACTGTTTTGTCGGTGATCTGAGCAAAATCCGGCATCATAGTCGTCTTCGACTGGGTATAGGGCGGGTGGGAGATAATTGCTTTCACCGCAAAACCCCATTGCTTCCGCGGTTAATCCGATAAAGATGTTAGCAGATCCAATCGGTAAAACGCAGGCACTTACCAGGTGGTTTTGCGCCGGTATGTAGGATCCGTTGTCGAGGAAGCGCCCGACGTCGTCGTCGAATTCCAAGCTTCCAACAGTGATCGATCTTCCGATTCCGCCTAGTATCCCAGATCGGAACTTCACGCCTGACGTCGTTTGCCCCACGGTGGGCGCCAACTGTCGAGACATCGTAGTAGTTTTCATAGACTGGGGTGCCATGAGACTACGGTAGAGACGTGGGGTAACGGGATAGCGTAGTAACACAGAACACGGGATTTACCCAGGTTCGGTACGTCGCGACAGTACGGCGTACCTACTCCTGCACTTCTCACTATGTGGGACTAAAGCCCGTATAATAAGGTTACAATATAAGGGAATAGATCTAGCTACTCGTCGAGGATGAACTTCCCGGCGAGTTGCGTAAGGCTTAAGCTTGAACCTAGAACCTTGGAACTAAAGGAACTTATCAAATCTATCTCCCGTCCGGCTTTATATAATAGCCGGATTAGGGCTTACAGAACCAGAAACCTAGAAGACTACGTTTAACTTGTAACTTGGAAAGTAAGGAATCCGTCTTCTCCTCCAAGCCAGATCACGCGGGCCGTGATCCGGGTTCTTCTAGAATCCGGCTTCTGCGCGTCGGACTACTGGGCCGCCCAATGGACCTAAGCCCATTACCATGTAGGCCACCCTGGTAGTCCGGCTCTTTTGTCTACCATCTTCTATACCCCTATTCAGTATATATCCGACAGGTCCCAAGGGGTCCGTATAGATCATGGTATTGTAGGAGATGCAATTCCTCCCATCGTCATAAGAAGAATGGGGATTGGTGAAATAATCCCCATTGAGGGTTACCGGATGACGGAGGGAGAAGGACTATGCTCCACTCAAGTGGAGCCATTGACTACATCCATTTATACTCAAGCTACCCAACAAGATGCACCAAACCCTCATGTTTCACCACAAGGCCAAGATAACAATCAAGATCACTCGATCAATCAAGGCCAAGCTCATGATGAAGGCCAAGATCACGATGAACGACAAGAACAAGATACACATGGTGATGATACAACTCGACACATGAGGGATCCACCTCCCGTTGATGAACGAAATCAAGGTGGAAAAGGCTCCGATGATGAAGGTGATGATCAAGTGCTATCCAAGGAAACTTTGGAGGAGATGCTAGCTCGTAGGGCAAAGAGAAGGCTAGATAATCTTGCTCGTGCCGGTCACACGGAGGACATGATTCTTGGACAAGTTCGTGGAAGGGTCGTCACAAGGAGGCAATTAGCGGATTTTGGCAAGGGCTCATGCTTTCCTCTCTCACATTGAGCCAAAGAAGGTCTATGAAGCTCTTGAAGATCAAGATTGGATTGAAGCCATGCACGAAGAACTCAACATCTTCGAGCGTAACAAGGTGTGGAAGTTGGTGCCAAGACCCAAAGATTGCAAGAACGTCATCGGCACCAAGTGGATCTTCAAGAACAAGCAAGACAAGGACGGCATCGTCATTCGCAACAATGCTAGATTGGTAGCTCAAGGCTTCTCTCAAGTCGAAGGTGTCGATTTCGGTGAAACATTCGCTCCCGTAGCTCGTCTTGAATCTATTCGCATCTTACTTGCATATGCTTCTCATCACAACTCTAAATTGCAACAAATGGATGTTAAAAGTGCATTTTTGAATGGTCCCATCCACGAGTTGGTCTATGTCAAGCAACCTCCGGGTTTCGAGGATCCCAACCACCCCGATCACGTCTACAAACTCGATAAGGCACTCTATGGACTTAAACAAGTTCCACGTGCGTGGTACGAGCACCTTAAAGAGTTTTTAGTGGATCGTGGGTTCAATGTTGGTTTAATCGATCCCATCCTTTTCACCAAAAGGGTTGGAGGTGACTTGTTCATATGCCAACTCTATGTGGATGATATCATCTTTGGTTCTACTAACATCACATTCAATGATGAGTTATGCAAGCTTATGACGGATAAATTCGAGATGTCTATGATGGGATAGTTAGAGTATTTCCTTGGCTTTGAGATCAAGCAACATCCCGAAGGCACATTCATCAAGCAAGCCAAGTATACTCAAGACATGCTCAAGCGGTTCAACATGCATGATGCCAAACCTATGAAGACTCCCATGTCCACGACTATTGACTTGAAACCCGACCTGAATGGTAAAGAGGTAGATCAAAAGGTATACCGCTCCATGATTGGCTCTTTGATCTACCTTTGTGCATCTAGACCCGATATTATGTATAGCGTAGGTAAATGTGCAAGGTTTCAAGCCTCCCCGAGACAAAGTCATTTTGAAGCGGTTAAGCGCATCTTTCGATATTTAGTTCATACCCCAAACTTCGGTCTTTGGTATCCCAAGGGTTCAAGCTTTCAGCTCATTGGGTATTCGGATGCGGACTATGCGGGAGAGAAGACGGATAGGAAATCCACATCCGGAGGTTGTCAATTTCTTGGCCGCTCATTGGTGTGTTGGTCTCCTAAGAAGAAAAATTGCATTGCTCTCTCTACCACCGAAGCCGAATACATCTCCGCGGTGAGTTGTTGTGCTCAGTTACTTTGGATGCGGCAAACATTGAGAGATTATGGCATCGACTTCGACAAAGTTCCCCTCTTGTGCGACAATGAGAGTGCCATCAAGATCGCCTACAATCCCGTTCTTCACTCCAAGACGAAGCACATTGATATACGGCATATTTTATTCGGGATCATGTTGAGACGGGTGATATTGACCTCTCCTATGTGCCAACCAAGGATCAACTCGCGGACATCTTCACGAAGGCCCTTGATGAACCAAGATTTAGGGGTTTGAGGAATGAACTAAATGTTATTGATGCGTCCAACTTATCTTGAACCCTTGCATAATTACCTTCACTATATGTGCTATCAAGTTTAGATGTAGGCATGGACATAGGGGGAGCGTAGTTCAACTCATAAACCAACACTCCACCTATCATGCGCGGCATGCATATCTATTCATTTTGTGACTTATTGTGCCTAAACGTGAGTCATACTTTTGGGTCCAAGATACATCTTCGCGACTCCTTGGTATCACTCAAACACGGTGGCTTCGGCCACCAACATTTCTCTTTGTATTTGATTTATTTGTGTTTTTGTTCGTGTTTGTTTGTTCATCATCGTTGGTCCGTGTTTTTGGAGGCTCACTTCTTGTTCCATTTTCCACGAAATTCTCGGAAGGCATGGCAACCCCGGAAATTCCGGCCTAGGGCCCGGAAAATTCCGGCCTCCAGACATTTGCCTCAGAAATTTTCACCCATTTCCAAGGTGCCCGCTCACAGAAGGCACCTTGGAAATTTGGGCGGAAATTTCTGGAGCAAATATCCTGGGGCCCGGAATATTCCGTTCCTTAAGCCCCGAAAATTTCCGGGGTTCGAGATTGACCAGAATCTTCCCCCAAAATATCCAGCGTGCTCGCTCGCAGAAGGCACACCGGATATTTGGTAGGAATATTCCGGCCCAAATCTCCGGCCCCGGAATATTCCGGCCTTAATACCGGAATAATACGGTCTGTCTGGCTGGGGGCTATATAAGGGCGATGGGAGGGGCAGTTCCAGACTGCTCTCCCTCCCTTCGCCTCCTCTTTGCCTCTAGACGCAGCCGCCGCCTCCGAGACCTTCGGGAGGCCCTCTTGCCTCCCCTCTTCATCATCTGATTCCCCTTTGCGGATCAAGAGACCGCACATCCTATCCTCCCCATGGATCCCGGTATGTGCTTCGTTTTCTCCGCAGTCTAGGATTATTGGTTGATTTGATCTCACGTCCTTTGATATTCCGTGTGTTTTTTAGAGGAACATCCACATACTAGTATAATCGATCCTCTAGGGTTCCTCCCATTGCACTTCATCGTAGTTTTAGATTCATTGGAGGCCACAGATTCAAATCTGTTTCGAAAATTCTGAAGGCCGGAAGTTTCCGCCCCAGGACCGGAGTTTCCGCCCCCAGAAATTTCACCTGAGGCCGGAATTTCCGCCCCCCGGAATTTCCGCACCAGAGACCGGAATTTTCGGCCTGCCCTGAATCTCTAACTAAGATCTGTTTTTCCACTTCTACGAGTTGTGAGCCCCCGTTTTGATTTATTTTTGTTTGTTTTCTCTTTGCGTTTTTCCTTGCTTTCCTTGCAGATAGTTCAAGCTCTAGGCCTGCCAAGTTGACTAGCTCGCGCAAGAAACTTCGTCATTTGAGGGAAGATGCTGAGGGGACTCTCGTGGATGAGGCGGAGACTCGTCGCTGTGAGAGGGATGCTGAGAAGGCTTATGAGCGTGAACGTGATGCCTCCAGGGCAGCTCGCAAAGCCAGTAAGCAGCAGGGGAAGGCAGCTCTCAACCTGGCCACCATGTCTGTTCCTGAATTCAAGGCATGGAGGGCCAAAGCCTGGTACACTGCGGGTGCTCAAGACCCAACCATCGATTCATGCTTCTGGCACGTTGAGCAGGAGACGCTCTTCAAGCAGGTGTATACTGTGATGAGCAAGCAAGTCTGTCCCATGAAGTTTATCAACTTCGCACATCTGGCTGCCAATCCAACATACTTCAACAACTCTGTCCAGCTGGCTGAACTACTAGGTTTGCGCCATCTCATGGAGACCAAATGCTCATACAACGTCACCTTCATCCAGCAGTTCTACTCCACATTGGTCTCTGATGAGTCTAGGGATATTGGGATGTCTGGACCTTATTTGCTCACCGCCAACTTTCATGACTTTGCTGCTGAGCTCGGGTATCACTTTGCTGGTCTTCACAGTCCTCAGGGTCATCGCATGCATGTTCACGGGATGGAGTATGAGAAGAACAGACTGTCTGAGCTGTATGGTTCCACTGGTGTTATTGGCTCTGCCAAAGGACTCTTCCCCATCTATGACATCCTGCTGCGTATGTTCAGGGAGACTATTGCCCCGAGTGCGGGAAATAATGATGCTATTCGTGGTGGCCTAGTTAACCTCATGTACCACGCCTTCTTGACCTTCACTGAGGGTGACTTGACTGATACTGAGCGCCACAAAATTGATGTGATGGACTTCATATTCAATGAGATCCACTTTGCTCTCTTCCACCGCAAAGTGCCCCCATATGCTCCTTACATCATGAAGCTCATCAAGTCTCGCTATCCTGCTGAACTCCATGAGGACCTAGAGCTAGACTGTGACGAGCACAAGGATGTCACTCTATACAAGAAGGCCGCCCACACTCAGCAGGTTGCGCATGATGTTGGCACCACGGGTCAGGGTCACCGTGATCCTCGCATGCGTCCTCCTTCCCCCTGCACCAAGAAGCGCTCATGGCTTGCTCGTGCCATAGAGAAGGTGATGTGCATGAATGTGTGCATCCACAAGGAGAACTACAACGCCTATGTTGAGCGCCGCAACATCCAGGAGAACCAGCGCACCATCATGACTACTCTCAACATTCCAGATGTGCCAGCTCCTCTCCCTCCTAGGATTCTATACAAGAACTGGAACAACCGCGACATTGACTGGGATCTCGGAGTGGATAATGATCAGGACATTGCGACGGCTAGCGAGGAGGAAGAAGAAGCAGATGATGACACCAGGCCTAGAGTTTGCTCCATGGGACATAGTGCTCTCTTTTCTCTTTTTGGTATCCTGATGCCAAAGGGGGAGAAGATCTAGATGATTGCGGGGATTTGCTAGGGTGGGGTTTCGTTCTTCCTCGCCTTTTATCGTTTCGTCTTTTCAAACTTCGTTATTCGTGGATTTGCTCGTGTGAACTATTATTATTAGGAGGCATGTCTCCTATTTATGCTATCTATGGTGTTTTACTTTCCATCGCATGCATTGTTAGTTTATTCCCTTGCAAATACCCGTGTTGTCATCACTCACCAAAAAGGGGGAGATTGAAAGCTCATGATCCCTCTAATGATTTTGGTGATGATAACAACATAGGTATCTACTCTCTAACAATGTTGTTTAAGTCTGTGCAGATGATCAGTGATATATTCTCATAAAAAGTTCAAAGAGGAGGTCTGTATTCTGGATTCACTGCCACCGGATTATTCAGTGATTACACCGGAAATTCCGGTGCTTATGGGGCGGAATATCCGGCCCAAGCACCGGAATATTCCGGCCTTTCTTGCAACATCGAAACGACTAAGTTATTCTCCCACTGCCCGCGCACAGAAGCTAGGGCGGAAATTTGCCCTGGAAATTTCCGGCGCAAATATCCGGCCCTCTGGTACTTAGCAGAAATTGGAGTTTTTCTCAGATGCCCGCGCACAGAGATGAGGGCGGATTATTGTCCGAAAAATTAAGGGCCCGGAAGATTCAAATATCCGCCTCCGGATTATTCAAAAATCCGGCCCTGGTCCTTAGCGATTTTCAGCGCGGTGCTGGTGCCCGCGCACAGAGATGGGGGCGGAATGTTGGGCGGAAATTTCCGTCCCCGGAAGTTTCAAAAATTCGCCCCCGGACTATTCAAAATTCCGGCCAGGATAGACCGGAATATTCCGGCCCTGGCACACTGCAACGGTCAGAATTTGGAGGAGCCTATAAATAGCTGTCTTCTTCCTCTAGATAGGTAGCTCGTCCATTCCTCTCTCTCCTCCATTGTTCAAGATCTCAAAACGCCCCGATCTCCCTCCTCCTCCAACCAAACTCGATGTCCTTCAAGGATCTCATGGAGGAGGACTAGATCTACCTTTCTACCAAGCCAAAATTTGTATTCCCACACCATACCTCTTGGGATCTTGTAATCTCTTGGTTGCTTTTTCATCCAAGGGAAACCCTAGTGCTTGTAGCTTCCACCTTGTAGCAAGAAGCTTTGGATTGTTGAGAGCCTCCATCTCATTTGTGGAGTAGCCTCAACCACTTGTAAAGGTTTGGTCAACGCCTTCAAGTCGACCTCATAGTGGAAACGAGAATCTCCCTCACCGGAGAAGCTCAAGGAGAACAAGGTGTGCACATCCGTGCTATTGAGGAGCGCCTAGGTGGCTCCCCACCTCTCCAACGTAGACGTACTTCTTTCAAGAAGGAACTACGGGAAACATATCCTTGTCTCCGTGTTTTTCACTTGTGGTTATCTTGTGCCTTGCATTTACTTCCGTTGCTACTCGTTATTTGTCACATAGGGTGTCTACTTAGTTGCACATCTAGATAACCAAGTTATTATCTTTTCAAAGCCCCCACTAAAATTGAAAAAGGATTAAAATTTGTAGGTCACCTATTCACCCCCCCTCTAGTTGACCTTTGTGTACTTTCAACGGGTGTACCAATATTTTCAGCATTTTTCATCTGTTTGGATCTACCAATAGTAACATCTAGGAAAGGACCTAGAGAACCAGTATCATCAAGCACGGTAGAAGCATCATCAAAAGTATGAAAAACATTCTCAGACTCAGCAGAAGCAACAGTACGTGTACCATGTGGTGGAGTAAGAAGTTTACTCATAACAGACGGTGCATCAAGAGCAGCGGAGGTGTTCAGAGTTGTACCTCTTCTTGTAGTGGATGGTAATATATGAACTTTTCCATCACGAGTCTTGCCCATGATGAATGGATTGCAGCAAACAATATCACGATCAAGTGAGCAAATAAATAAAGCTATGCTCCCTGGCAGCGGCGCCAGAAAATAATCTTCATGACCCACAAGTATAGGGGGTCGCAACAGTCTTCGAGGGAAGTAAGAAACCAAATTTATTGATTCGACACAAGGGGAGCCAAAGAATATTTATATACCTTAACAACTGAGTTGTCAATTCAGCTGCACCCGAAAGTTGACTTGCTCGCACTAATTTATCAGTGGTAACAATTTAATGGAAGCAGTAGAAATAAAACAACAACAGTAGTAAAATAGTAACAAAAGTATGGGAAGAACCGTAGGCATAGAGGGAATGGATGTACGGGCGTTTTATGGATAACATAGGTCATGTAATAATCTAACACGGGCATTGCAGATAATAATAATAAATCATCAAACATGTAGGCAAACCATAGGCATGTGTTCCAATATAGTCGTACGTGCTCGCAATGAGAAACTTGCACAACATCTTTTGTCCTACCAGCCCGTGGCAGCTGGGCCTCTAGGGAAACTACTGGTAATTAAGGTGCTCCTTTTAATAAAGCACCGGAGCAAAGCATTAACACTTCGTTAACACATGTGATCCTCACATCACAACCATCCCCTACAGTTGTCCCAATTTCTGTCACTTTGGGGCCTCGAGTTCCGGACAATAATGTGTGTAAAACAACTTGCAGGTATGATCAAGAAACAATATTATACTCATGAAACAATAACATGTTCATATTTGAAATCATGGCACTCGGACCCTAGTGACAAGCATTAAGCATAACAAGTTGCAACAACGGTAGAAAACGCTAACAATGGATACTAGGCACTATGCCCTAACAATCTAACATTATTACATGATCAATCTCATCCAATCCCTTCCATCCCTCTCAGCCTACAACGGTGTTTACTCACACATGGACGGGGGAAACATGGATGGTTGATGGAGAAGGAGTGGCGATGTCGATGGTGATGATCTCCTTCGAATCCCCGTCCCGGCAGGGCGCCAGAACAGGAACTTATGATCCCCAAATCGAGGTTCGGGGTGGCGGCAACGCTCTGTTGTGTTTCTATGGAATATGACGAACCCCCTCGCGTTTTAGGGTTGAAGGCAATATGTAGTCGAAAGGAGAGTCCGAGGGGGTGTGGGAGTGGCCCACACCACCAGGTGGCACGGCCTAGGGGGGCGCGCCAGGGGGTGGTGTGGCCCCCCTCTGGCCCCTCTACTGGGCCCCTTCTGGCTCCCGGGGTCTTCCGGGTTTTAAGACCAATGGGGTCTTTTCTGGGAATTTTCTCGAAAGTTGATTTTTCTGCACAAAAACGAGACACCAAGGTAATTCTGTTGAAAACTGTGTTAGTCCGTGTTATTTGTATCCAAAACTCACAAGTTTAGAGGAAAACAATAAGAAAAGTGTTCGGAAAAGGAGATACGTTTTCGACGTATCACTTGTCCCCAAGCGAAACTAAACTCAGTAAACATGACCATAGGTTTATGGAGTGAGGTGTCGATAAAATAAAATACGGACAAGAGGCATCACATCTACAAAGAACAAGTCATTTTAGACAACAACTCCTCTCATATAATCAAACTTGAAACAAGTAAAGTAACAACAAAGGTGCAAAAGGTAAATCATAATTGGTGAAGGCAAACTTCATTCTTGGTCAGAGAACAATTAACAATGTACTTATCTTTCGATCAGAGTCTTTTATACTAGAGCTATTAAATTGCAGAGTTTATCATGCTCAATTATAACGGTCTCTTTGCAAACATTGGTAACTTTCAAAGTGGTATTCAAGCAGATAAAAGCATTTGCAGAGACAAGGAAGAATAAAGAACATGATTGAGTAAATCAACATGTAGCTGGATGAATCACAACAACTCAAATGCTTGCTTAGATAGAAAGAGGTAGGTTTACCGACTCAACATAAATGTAAAAGATAGGCCCTTCGCAGAGCGAAGCATTGATCACTCATGTGCTAGAGCTTTTATTTTGAAAAACAGAGGTATAAAAGTTTGACACTCCTCCCAACCTTTCTTACACGAACCATGGCTAACCGAATCTTCGGGTGCCTGCCAACAATCACAAATTGTGGAGGAGTGTCTAAATTTTGAGAGGTGTATGTTTATGTCAACGAATGGCAAACAGAAAATACAGTACGTCACAAGCCAACTAGAATTCACAAGAGCGACTCCCATAGAAGGACACAACTGGTATAGAAGGTCATCCCTATTTCTCTTTTGTTTACACAATTATGCTTTGACTGATAAATCAGGGGCAAAAATAGTGAAGAGAATTTATATTATTATTTGGGGCTGGAAACCCCGCTGGCAGCTCTTGTAGCATTTGGATAAGCGGATGAAGCCACTAGTCCAGGGTGTGAAATCCAATCAACAAGTGAGATAAAGATTCTCTATTTGCATCCTCATGAGCTAAAACAGGAGCACAAAACAGGTGTAATTTTAAAGGTTTTAAAGGTAGCACACAAGCAATTTACTTGGAGTGGCGGTGAAATACCACATATAGGTAGGTATGGTGGACACAAATGGCAAGGTTTGGGGCTCAAGGTTTGGATGCACGAGAAGCATTCCCTCTCGGTACATGTTTTTTGCTTGCAAGCATAAGAGTTGAAGCAAAACAAACAAAAACATATATGATAAAGCCAGTCATGCAATCTTCCTTGAAGGTGCAAACAAACTTATTTGAGAATACTAGGCTTATGAGCTAACAAAGAAGAAAGATCATGGAATAATATATCTTCATGCAACTCCCTCTTTTCTACTTAAGTCTCAACAAATTGTTGCTACTGACCAATGCTAAGTTTGCCAAAACCAACTAGATTATCTAGAAACTCCAGAATTGATACCAATACTAATAACAAGATCAATCACATAACAAAATTGCAAACTAAAATAAAGTGAAACAAGTAGATGATGAAACTTCTCATTAATATTTCATTACAGCAACTCAAACCAAAGGATACAACGATAACCAACTAAGCAGCAACACTTCCATACTGCAAACCATACTATATGATATTTCCTCTACTCATGATATGACTCTACTAAAAGGTAAAAAGGGTAAAAGATAAAGGTGATACCGCGGCACTCCCCCAAGCTTGGAACAAGACAAGGGGATGCCAGTACCAATGACGAATCAATTCTTCAGTGGTGGTGGTGAATCCTTCTCATCCCCAGTCTTCCAAGATAAAGGCTCTCCATCCACAAATGATGTCCTGGTCTCCAACGTCCTGAAACTAGCAGCAGAGCTTATACGTTTAAACATGTTCTCATACTCACAGTTCTGGTTTTGCACATCATAGAGTTGTGCTTGCAAATCGTTGGTGGTCTTCGTGAGTGAGAAAATCTCCTCCCAAAG
This sequence comes from Alopecurus myosuroides, assembly GCA_028641055.1. NCBI lineage: Eukaryota > Viridiplantae > Streptophyta > Magnoliopsida > Poales > Poaceae > Alopecurus > Alopecurus myosuroides. Next base: position 251,121,785 of record CM054058.1, read on the forward strand.
CTTCAAATTTTCCTTCTTGTATTCAGTGATCTGTTCTGTCTTTATTCTGTGGATGATCTCAACTTCACGCTCCACCATCTTCTTGTACCTAAAAACTTCTTTCTCCGGTTCTTCCATCCTAACTTCCAGACTGCCTTCTCCTTTAGGGCCCCGAACATCTTCAATCTGCACCTCCCCATCCTTGATCAGTAATTCCTTGGGATGCATCTTCAACTCGTTCATGTACGGGTTACGACGTTCTCAAAGAAACTGTCTTTGGGAGATCCAGGAGAGGATATTGTAGCTCTAGATATGAAGATTTAACCTGGGAGAAACAGCTCGAAACAGAAACACGACGAGAAAATGATATACGGACCTCAGGGGGTCCGGGGGGTTATATAGCAAAAATATGCGTAATGAAAGGAAAGTCTAGGTCGAAAACGAGTCGGAGAGGGGCTCCGAGGCGCCCACACCATAAGGTGGCGCGGCCAAGGGTGGGCCCGCGCCCCCTCATGGTGTGGTGCCTCCGGGCACCTTCTCCAACTCCTCGTCGGCTCGGTATTTTTTATATTTTCCAAAAACTGATAATTGATAACTAAAAAGGTATTTCGCGAACTTTTTATTAACAGAACTGTTACCTATTCCAAAACAGACTCTGCGGATTCTGGAATCTTCCCCCTAATGAACTTCTCTGGAGTCATTACTTGAATAACATCCACATCTTCATCATAGGAATCCCCAGAAATATAATGTTTGATTCTTTGTCCATTTACCACTTTTGTAGTGTTATCTTTGAGGGAAGAAATTTTGATTGCACCCGAACTATACACTTCTTAAATAATATAAGGTCCTTCCCATCGGGAGAGTAATTTTCCTACAAAAAATCTGAGACGAGACCGATACAGTAGAACTTCCTCACCAACTTGAAACTCTCTTTTAAGAATTCTTTTATCATGCCATTTCTAACTTTCTCTTTGAAGAGCTTGGCATTTTCATAAGCTTCACATCTCCATTCATCTAGATGATTCAAATCAAGCATTCTTTTCTTACCAGCAAGTTTAAAATCTTTATTTAATTCTTTCACTGCCCAATGAGCTTTGTGTTCTAATTCTAAAGGCAAGTGACAAGCTTTTCCACAAACCATTTTGTAAGGAGACATACCCATAGGATTTTTATAAGAATTTTTATAAGCCCATAAAGCATCATTCAACTTATCTGACCAATTCTTCCTAGATTTATTAATAGTCTTTTGCAAGATAGATTTAATTTCTCTATTTGATAATTCTACTTGCCCACTAGTTTGAGGATGATAAGCTGAGGCAATTCTAAGATTAACATCATATTTAGCAAGGGTCTTTCTAAAACCATCATGAATAAAATGAGAACCTCCATCAGTCATAAGATATCTAGGCACACCAAACCTAGGGAAAATAACCTATTTAAGCACTTTTATAGAGGTCTCACCATCAGCACTTTTAGTAGGTATAACTTCTACCCACTTAGTAACATAATCAACAGCAACAAGAATATGAGTATAACCATTCGAAGGAGGAAAATGACCCATAAAGTCAAATCCCCAACAATCAAAAGGTTCAATAACAAGAGAATAAATCATAGGCATTTCATTACGTCTAGAAATATTCCCTACTCTTTGACATTAATCACAAGATAAAATAAATTTACATGCATCTTTAAAGAGGGTAGGCCAATAAAAACCTAATTATAGAACCTTCTGTGCGGTTCTATCTCTAGCGTGATGTCCTCCATAAGCACTACCATGGCACTTCTTCAATATTTCATGTTGTTCATGATGTGGTAGGCATCTTCTCATAATACCATCTACTCCTTCTTTATATAAATGTGGGTCATCCCAAAAAAATAATGCCTCATATCATAGAAGAATTTTCTTCTTTGTTGAGCTGTAAATGTTGGAGGCAAATACTTTGAAACAATAAAGTTAGCATAATCAGCATACCATGGACTATCTTGGGGTTTTACCTTTATTACAACCAACTGTTCATTTGGAAAACTATCATTAACATGAATAGGATCAAAAGTAATGTTTTCCAATCTAGACAAGTTATCAGCAACAGGATTTTCAGCACCCTTCCTATCCACAATATGCAAATCAAACTCTTGTAAAAGCAACACCCATCTAATAAGCCTAGGCTTAGCATCTTTCTTTTCCAAAAGGTATCTAATAACACCATGATTAGTATGAATAGTAACTTTTGAGTCAACAATATAAGGTCTAAACTTATCACATGCAAAAACTACAACTAAGAACTCTTTTTCATTAGTAGCATAATTCTTTTGAGCAGCATCAAGAGTCCTACTAGCATAATGGATAACATTCAACTTCTTATCTATGCGCTGTCCAAGAACAACACCTACAGCAAAATCACTAGCATCACACATAATTTCAAAAGGTAAATTCCAATAAGGTGGTTGGACAATAGGAGCAGTAGTTAAAGCCTTCTTTAAAGTTTCAAAATCTTCCTTACGATCATCATCAAAAACAAATGGTACATCTTTTTGAAGAAGGTTAGTAAGAGGCTTTGATATTTTAGAGAAATCTTTAATAAACCTCCTATAAAAACTAGCATGACCAAGAACACTACGAATACCTTTGACATCCCTAGGATAGGGCATTTTCTCTATGGCTTCCCCTTTAGCTCTGTCAACTTCAATACCTCTTTCAGAAATTTTATGTCCAATAACAATTCCTTCATTAACCATAAAGTGGCATTTCTCCCAATTAAGAACAAGATTAGTTTCCTCACATCTCTGCAAAACTTTATCAAGGTTGTGCAAACAATTATCAAAAGAAGTTTCATAGACGGAAAAATCGTCCATGAATACTTCCACAATTTCTTCACAAAAACCACGAAAAATAGCAGACATGCATCTTTGAAAAGTAGCAGGAGCATTACACAAACCAAAAGGCATACGTCTATAAGCATAAGTACCATAAGGACAAGTAAAGGTTGTTTTCTCTTGATCTTGTTTCCTAACAACAATTTGAGAAAACCCAGAATAACCATCAACAAAGCAAAAATGAGTTTTCTTAGACAACCTCTCTAACATTTGATCAATAAAGGGCAAAGGATAATGATCTTTCTTAGTAACTTTATTAACCTTCCTAAAATAAATGCACATTCTATAACCAACTACTACTCTTTGTGGAATGAGCTCATTGTTTTCATTAGGCACAACAGTCATTCCTCCCTTCTTAGGGACACAATCCACAGGGCTCACCCATCTACTATCAGCAATAGAAAAAATAATACCAGCATCAAGAAGTTTTAATACCTCATTTCTTACCACTTCCTTTATCTTAGGAATTAAACGACGTTGATGTTCAACTACTCGCTTTGTATCAGGTTCAATATTAATAACATGCTGACATATAGTAGGAGAAATTCCCTTCAAATCATCAAGCGTATATCCAATAGTTCCTCAGTGTTTCTTCAGAGTTCCCAATAATTTTTCTCTTCTTCACCTGAAAGTTTAGCACTAATAATAACAGGATATATTTTCTTATCATTAAGATAAGCATATTTAAGATCATCAGGCAGAGGTTTTAAATCAAAGACAAGATCCTCCTTGGGTGGTAATGTTGTACCCAAGTCTTTCACAAGTAAATTATATTTCAGTATCATGGGTTGACGACGAAGAATATCGTCAATCTCATTTCGATCTTCCATAAAGACATCACTCTTGTGGTCCTCCATATATTGCTGCAAAGCATTGTTAGGAGCAAGAGCAATAGAAGCAAGTTGTTCAACTTTAAAAGTCTCATCAGGCAAATTAGATTCATAAGGTGCTCTAGCAAATATAGAGAAATTGAACTCATAAGATTTTCCATCAAATTTAGTCAAAATATTCTCTCTTTTACAATCTATAATTGCACCACAAGTGTTCAAGAAAGGTCTACCAAAAATAATAGGACAAGTCTTACTAGTAGCCCTACCAAGTACTAGAAAATCAGTGGGATATTTAGTTTTACCACATAAAACTTCTACATCTCTAACAATACCAATCAGAAAAAACAGTTTCTCTATTAGCAAGCTGAATAACCACATCAATATCTTAAAGCTCACAAGAACCAATTTCATGCATAATTTCTGTATAAAGCTCATAAGGTATAACACTAGAACTAGCACCCATATCACACAAACCATAATAGCAATGATCACCAATCTTAACAGAAAGCACATGAACACTCGTTTTCTTAGGTCTATGAGGATGGGAAACAATATCAGAGGCATCCTCACAAAAGACAATGTGTTCATCCTCCACATTTCCACAAACAAGATCTTTCACTATTGCTACAGCAGGTTCAACAATTATTTGTTCATAAGGTTCAATAGATTTATTATTACTCTTATTGACCACACAAGCCACCATGGAGTGTTCTTTCACCTTAGCTGGGAAAGACATTTTTTCAACATATGACTCAGGAACAACAGGATTAACAACATGCACTTCTATATTACTAGCAGGAACAATATCTTTATAAGGTGTATGGTACTTGTGATAATTATTTTTAGGAATATCAAGATAGGAGGCAAAATCTTTAAGACAGTTTGCAAAGATTTGAGAATCAAGACCACAAACAACACTAACATCGTAGAAATCATTGGTTCCCATAAAAGATTTAATGCATTCATAATCATAATTTATATCTGACTTTCTACCTTTGTCGTTCTCCCATCCTTCAGTGTTTTCTTGAATACGGTCAAGAAGATCCCATTTAGCTTCTTCCTTCATACGTGTGAATGATCCAGAACAAGAAGCATCCAATAAATCCTTATCATGAAGAGAAAGCCTTGCATAAAAATTATTGATAAAAATATTTCTCGGGAGTTCATGAACGGGACATTTAAGCATTAATAACTTCATTCTCCCCCACGCTGCCGAAAAAGGCCTTCCGCCCCGCTTTATAAATAAAGCAACACCAACCAAGTTCATACAACACACGCTAGAGAGGAGGAGAGGGGAGCACAAAGTAATAGTTCGCTGGGGCAGCAGCACAAATAAGCCCAAAGTAACTGGAAGCAACAACAACATGAGCAAAAAGAAAAGGAGGGGAAAAGAGAGCTAGGCGAAGCATAAGACTCCAAGCGCCGTCGCAGCCTCGGGCTCAGCTCGAAGGGTTAGAGGAGGCGGAGATGCGACGTGCCACCACCACCAAACGGTCCAGCATGGAGTCCAGCTGAGCCCTGTCCCGCTGGCTACATAGCGGGTGCCACTGCTGCAGAAAAGCAAGAAGTTTGAAGATCGAGTCAGAAGCGCGCCGAAGAAAGATCCGCTCTATCACCATCTTATTCCTAATAGTCCAAAGGGTCCACGTCATCCCAGCGAGGATGACCCAGAAGAGGCGACGCCCCCTCCCGGTCTTCCTCGCCTGGCATTCCAGGAACCCGGCAAGGTCTGAGGCCCTCCAGTCGGGCCCCAAGCCTTCATACACGACGTTCCATAGGAACCTGGCCGCGGGGCAAGTGAACAAGATATGGGTTTCCGTCTCCGGAACCCCACACAGCGGACATTTGCCATCCCCCGGACCCTGACGCTTCCGCACCTCCACCCCCGAAGGAAGGCGGTCTCGCAGCCATTGCCAGGTAAAGATCTTGATCTTCAGTGGCAAAGGAGCTTTCCACAGGCCAGCGGACCACGTTTGTCCCGGCCCGAAGAAAAGACTGCGGTAGGCCGATTTAACGGAGAAGGCGCCTGAGGGGGTTAGGCTCCACGTAACCTGGTCCGTGGAGTCCCCTAAGGGGCCCGGTAGTAAGGCGTTAAGCTCATTCCAAGCTGCCGCCTCTGCAGGGCCAAATGTCCTTTGGAACGAGATGTTCCAAATTCCATTCGGGGCCGCTTCGGCTACAGACATCATCGGAGATGCGCAAATCGCAAAGAGATTAGGAAAGGCCAATTGGAGTGGTCTATCCCCTAACCAAACGTCTATCCAGAAGAGGGAGTTTCTCCCATTCCCAACGCTGAACCGCGCCCCTTTCCGGATTTCACCCTTTATGGCTTGGATGGCTCTCCAGAATTGGGAGCCTTCCCGGCGATCGCAAGACAGTAGTGGGCACCCTCTAAGGTATTTCGCTTTGATGAGCTGGAGCCAGAGCCCACCCTCGTCCTGCAGGATACGCCAAACCCATTTAAGCATCAGGGCGGTGTTCATCTTCCGGGAGGCCAGAATACCTATGCCCCCAAAGTCTTTGGGGGCGCACACATGTTCCCACTTGACCATATGGTACTTCTGTTGGCCGTTGGAAGCCGACCAAAAGAACCGTGAGAGCTCCTTGTCGAACGCCTTATGGGCCCCTTCCGTTCTCCCCCACGCTTGGGAAATACTATCTCCCTCACGAGGCCATAAATTATAGATTTGATTCCAGTCTTTATGAATCTCGCTAAGAGGATAAAATTTAGAATAAAAGAGAGGAACAATTTCCTCCCATCCAATAGAATCACTATTCTTCAGTAGTTTGAACCATTCAGAGGCTCTTCCTTTCAGCGATAAGGAAAGTAATTTCCTTTTAACTTGATCCATTGTAATACCTGCACACCTGAATAACTCGCATAATTCATGTATAAAGGGCAAATGATCACCAGGGTGGACAATTCCATCACCGTAATGGCAGTTATCCATAACACGTCCAACAATTTTTATAGGTATTTTATAAGGATCTAATTCAACAGAAGATGGGTTACCAACTAACCTAGTAGCAATGGTAGAAGTACCCCTAAATAGAGAACCAAAAGTGTTCTCCATAATGAAATAAAACAACAGACAGAAATAAAAACAACACTCAGAGTAAAAGTTTCTCTTGCCAATTCCACTTACCAATAGCGCTTCACTCCCCGGCAACGGCGCCAGAAAATAGTCTTGATGACCCACAAGTATAGGGGGTGTATCATAGTACTTTCGATAAATAAGAGTGTCGAACCCAACGAGGAGCAGAAGGTGTTGACAAGCAGGTTGGATAGAGGATTCACTGTAAACACTAGCAAACGAGTTTTTGGAGGTTTTTGATATAGCAGATAAATAAAGTGGGAGTAAATAAAGCGCGGTAAATAATATTGCAGCGAGTGGCCCAATCCTTTCGAGATCAAAGGACAAGCCGGTTGTATCACTTATGACTACCAAACGTTCTCGAGGACACATGAGAATTTCGTCAAGTGCTTTCGCTTCATTACGGTTGATTAATATCTATTGGTTCATGAAGTGTTGTGTGGGTGAACCTATGCTAATGCACCGCCAAACTAGGACTAATACATACTTGTGATTATACCCCTCGTAAGCATCCACAAATACAAGAAAGTAATTAAGATAAAACTAACCACAACCTTAAAACTGCGGGATTCTACGCTCCCTCGTGCATTGGTTTCCTAACGGGGGTTTAGGTTTCTGTCACTCCGGCAACCCCACAATTAATAGCCAAATACACAATGCATCCTCCTAGGCCCATAAAGGTGAAGTATCACATAGTAGACGTTCACATGACACCACTAGAAGAATAGCACCACAACTTAAATATCGAACCCCGAGATATTACTTCAATATAACTTCACTACTAACATCATGACTTCTCCCATGTCCTCACGACCTAAACAAACTACTCACAAGACATCATATGGATCATAATAAGAGGTGATATAATGGATGATAACAATCTGGTCATAAAGTGCTAACACTGATAAATCTCACAAGCATCAACTACTAACAAGTAATCCACACCGGGAGAGAGATCTAATGTAAACCAACGATAGAGTCCCCTAATTGTTACATCGGGATGACGGTGGATGATGAGGGTGATGGTGCTGGTTGTGATGATGATGACGATGACGATCTTGATGATGCCCGGAGTGATGACGGTGACAATGACGGTGATTTCCCCTCTCCGGAGAGGAATTTCCCCAGCAGATTTCTCCCTGCCAGAGAGCTTTTCTCTCTCGGGTGTTTTTCGCCCCGAGGCGGCGGCGAAATAATTCTTCGATGATCGTATGGGTCTTAGGGTTCCCTGGGGGTCAAGTACGCGAAAGATATCCACGAGAGGTGGGCCAGGGTGGCCACACCATGTGGCGGCGCGACCAAGGGGGGGCGCCACCCCATGGTGTGGGCCCCTGGTGGCCCCCTCCGGCTCTCCTCGTGGCAGGCTCCCTATTATGAACTTCTAAGATGCCTCCGGTGTGCCCCCTCTTCTTTTGATCTTCTGAAATAGGGTATCTCGACGGTGCTTTTTCCATTAGATTTCTGGTTCCGGTGTTTATTCTCCAAAAATTATGAAACATGCAAAATAAGATAAAATAACATAAGGGATGCATCATAACATAAAATATATCGATGAATAACAGAAAATAACAACATAAAATAGTGATGCAAAATGGACATATCAGTGACTCCTGCAGATCTCCGCTCAACCGACGGCGATTGTCTTCCCGATTTCGCCAACAATTACCGCTCGGTATGTGACTCCTAACACATTTGGCCACACGGTGGGCGCCAACGGTTGTGGTATAGTCTCTGCAGGTAGGAACCGAGATGCCCTAACCATCATGGATGTCGAAGAGGACATGGGTGTTAAGGGGAAGGGCTCCGGTGATGGGATTGCACACAAATTACCCAGCTTCGGATCACGTAACGGTGTCGAGATCCTACATGCTGATATAAATCACTATAAGGCGGATATGTCGCCGAGTTACAGGAAGTGTATGCAAAAAGTCTTCTAGATAGTCTCTTTATGAGAGATTCTAACTAAGCCCTAACGTTGTCCGCATGCCGGCTTATAAAGACGCCTTGCCTCGGCTTACAAGGAAATTCCTAACCGACTAAGTATTGGAATCCTATCCTAACACGACATAAGCCGGAACTTGCTCCCTAAGGCGGTCGTCTATCTTGTTTCATGTTGGGCTCTTCATTAGTCGGATTAGTCCTTGTCCTTACACTTTGACCTGTTGGGCCGCCCGGTAAGCCTTGTTCGCCTTTACCACCATGCAGACCACCCATGCGGGCCGGTTTATTACCATGCCGATGATACCCTATTCGGCATATCCCAACACTATAAGAGGGGTTACACTTGTTATTCTTGACGAGGGAATTAACAACATTCTCACCTGCAGTCTTGCTCGTGAGAGTTTGCAACAGGCTTTGTCGAAAACGTCATTGACAAACACCGGTATTTCGCTGCCGATGTTTATAAGTACTAGATGATTACATGTATGGGCGTGCTTCGTATCTTCATAGTTGATCTTGGCGGTTGTGCATGACGACTTTTTTTATAATTCCTGCACGCAACCCAGAAATATCTCCTCGCGATTAGACAAGTCTAATTGCGGGGATCGACTACGTCTACTTCCAGTCGACGTTTTCATCGACAACTTTCACTAGTTTGATCTACAAGGGTTTGATTCGTTGCCCCTCCCTCTCGCATATGATTTTGGTTATGCGCTAGAATTTTTTGTTTTACGTAACGCGTTCCCCAACACGCTCGTCGTGCTCCATCTTATTCTCATCACGAGTCTAGCGACACCTAAGTAGAACCAGATTAAAAACTAACAAAACTACAAGTTGGCACATGATAGGACCATGAGAAAAACATGTTGCCATCGACATTAATTACCTTCTTCTCCTCCTCCACAGTTGTTTATATCATAATGCTCTTGGATAAATTTATAATACACATTTTTTTTTGACTAGTGTTGAAACAATAATGCAAATATACGTGAGATACATACACATTTGATGTAATCACACTCGTAATTAAAAAAAATATTTTTAGATCCATTTAAAAAGTTGTTATGAGATGACATATATTTGCTATCGACATTAAGTACCTACTTAATTATGCATACACCTTATATGATCTTCTGGTACCAGATATATCAAAAAAAATGCTATAAGATCATATATTCATCTAAAATTTACATTCAGACTGAAGATGTCATTTCAATACCAAACATCACATACACAAGGTTTAATTTATAAAAATCAAACATCACATACACAATGTTCATGGAACTAAAAAACGCCACCACATCCTAATATAATTATTTAACATATTTTTTCCTTTTATTTTACAACTATAAATAACATCTAATGGAACCTACAAATTTAACATCCACCAACAAATAGTAGCACATAGTTGCTCAGCATCTATCCAACTAATGGAACTTTAAATTTTAACATCTAATGGAACCTAAAATTTTAACATGTATCCAACTAATGGAACCTATTTTTTTAAAATAACATCGGTTACATGTATTAAATCTCATTCATCTATCCACTAATAAAATGAAGCAAAAATCAACAAAAACTTGCAAAACAAGTGTTACATAGGTCCGAATTTGCTCAAAATCATCACAATGCGTTGATTCTAACCAACCAAATCAACAAAAAAGGAAGAGACTACTTTGTGTGATGAGGAGGCGATTACCACAAAAAATAGCTTCAAAGATTAGAGAATTTGGTGAAAACTTGAGGAGGGGAGATAGAGGACCACTCGTCCCTTCTGTTTGTCCTTGGGAGGAAGAGGATCGACAGGTGGTTGACTTGTGTGGTGGAGCTGCCCACCCGTGGCCCTAGCCTTTAAGGGCTTCTTTGAACCGAAGGAAATTCATAATTTTTTTTGGAGGACTCCAATACGTACGAATTTTGACTATGCAATGCTTTTAGATCATAGGATTGAGTACGTCAAATTCCTAAGGAATCTATTCATATGCCCACTATTTCATAGAATTCACCACATCTCATTTTAGTTTTCATTTGCAAAGTCCAATGCACTCACACTCTATCACTCTCCTTTTTCTAGCAATTTTTTTTTGTTTGTTTCCCGTGCACCATCCAAAGACATGGTTTACAAAAACCTGTCTTAAAATCTTGTAGAAATTGAAGTGCATGTTATCTTAACCCTTTTTTTTACGTTTTCTAAAAACCTTACAATTCAAAGAGGCCTTAATCCTATCAGAAGCATGACGGCCATGGTTGTGTAGCACGACACGGAGAACGGAGGCACCATACTTCATGAGCCCGGGCTTAACGCTTTGTCAGGAAATATGCATTGCGTAGCGCCATGCAATGAACGCCCATTGGGCGGGCACAACAAAAAAGATCAGGTTATAAACACGGAAGCTCTGTCTGTCAACTATTTGGGTCTTCCAGCAATAGTGGGGGCAGATAGAAGTGATTGTTTCCTTCATTTCGTGGAGAGGATCATTCAAAGAATAAAAGGTTGGAAGGAGAAGCAATTGCCAGTTAGTGGTAAAGAAATTTTACTCAAGGCTGTTGCTCAATCAATCCATGTATATGCGATGTCCGTTTTTCTGCTACCTAAAAGAATCTGCAAGAAAATTACTGATGTGATAGCGCAATTTTGGTGGGGAGATGATGATCATTGGAAAAATAGGCACGGGTTCGCATGGTGGAAGCTTTGCTTCCCAAAATGCGAGGGAGGGATGGGCTCCCGAGACTTTCATGCATTTAACCTTGCCATGCTAGCCAAGCAAGTTTGGAGGTCAATTACTAACCCGGATACCCTTTATGCTCAAATTTTACGAGCTAAATATTACCCACCAAGGGACATTTTGAAAGCTAGCCCGAAAATGGCAACTCCTTCAGATGGCAAAGTTTAGTTGCAGGATTACAAACCTTCAAACGTGGTTATATTTGGCGAGCTGGAAACGGCACAATTAACAACAATGTCATGCACGGTATTATACCTACAAAGGCAATATTACTGAAGCCCTAGCGATGGAATATGGCCTTGATCTTGCACATCAGAGGGGGCCAATATGCTTAAAGCGAATCAGATTCCACTGAAGTTATTTAGTATTGTTCAGACCAACAAAAAATGTGGAACAAGGCAACAACAATTTATGCAGATTGTATTTCGACAGCTGGAGCGATTGGAAGAGTGGAGTTCAACCATTGTAAAAGAGAATGCAATATGGTAGTGCATGATTTAGCTAGGCATTGCTGTCAGTGGCGGATCCACCCTTGAGCTGTGGGGTCGGCCGACCCCACAGCTTTTTGGCAAATCCTTTGTATTTGTGTATATTTCATATAGAAAATAATTTAAAACTAGAGAAATCTAGTGATGATTTTGGTATTTGACCCCACAGGTTTAGCTTCCTGGCTCCGTCGCTGATTGCTGTACTTCCAAAACCTCATGTAATTGGGTCGATGAACCTCCTATCTTTCTCTTGCAACCTCTCCTGAACGATGTAACTATTGGTTGATATCGGGGCAACAAGTTACTTATGCACTCTTTTTCTAACTAGGGTATTACAAGATTTTTAATGAGACGGCTTGCTTGCACCCTTAATATTTAAGTGGTTTACATTTTTCTAAATCAGCTAATGAATGATTTCCCGAACCGGTTCATTTGGGGCCAAAATCGGGTCAAATTAATCGTTTCTCACGTCTCGGAAGTCGCCGGACCAAGCAGCCCGTCCTCTCTCGCTGTTTCTCTCCCCTTTTCGGCGCCCAAACCGATCAAAACATAGGCGACGCACGCACGCCGACCGAACGGCGGCTAGCCGAAACCTACCTACTCTGGCACGGCACGGCACGGCCCCCGCGTGGGTTTCTTTGCCCAGTCCGTCCGCGTCCCGCTCCGCGACGTGCCGCGCCGGCCAACCGAGCCTCCGAATTTAACTCGACTCCACCCCGCCCGCCGGTCAGTCAAACTCGCCCCCACCATCCAACGGCGGCAGTTCCCCCAATGCCTCCGCCCCGCTCCTCCCCTCCACGTGCCTACCGGCTACCCGCTCCTCCCTCTCGGTCACGGCCCACGGGCCGGCGCTCCCCTCCCCTCACCTCGCCGCCCGTCCGTTCCCTTCCTCCTCTTTTATTCCCCTCCCCTCCCCTCCTCGTCGCCAGCCGCCCCCGACTCGCATCCATCCATCTAATCTCCAGCCAGAGACCGACAGACTTCTAGGGCTTCGTGAGATCCGGGACCAGCCATGGACGGGAAGCTGCCGCCGCCCAACCCCAACCTGCCGTACCGGGAGGACTGCTGGAGCGAGGGCGAGACGGCCGCGCTCGTCGACGCCTGGGGCTCGCGATACCTCGACCTCAACCGCGGCAGCCTTCGCCAGCCGCAGTGGCGGGAGGTCGCCGAAGCCGTCAACACGCGCCCGGGTGCCTCGGCGCGCCGCCGGCCCCCACGCACCGACATCCAGTGCAAGAACCGCGTCGATACCCTCAAGAAGAAGTACAAATCCGAGCGGGCGCGGGGGGCGGCCTCGCCCTGGCTCTTCTTCCGCCAGCTCGACATCCTCGTCGGCCCGACCCTCTCCGCCGCCGCCGCCAAGAAGCCCTCCCCGCCCCGCGCGCTTCCCATGCTGCGGAGGCGCCTATCGCCCGAGCGATCCCAGTCGCCGCCATCGCCCCCGCCGCAGATGACGGCGCTCCCCTTGCCCAACTACCACCGCGGCTCCAACCTCCCGTCCTCCGACCTCTTCCGCCACAAGGCCGCGGCCGCCGCTGCTGCGGCGGCGGCGGATTCCGACTCGGACGGTGGCTACAACAACAATAACTACGACGAAGACGAGGGCTCCCAGCAATCGGCCTCCCGCTCTGTGTCGTCTCGCTCTGGTGGTAACGCTGCTGCTCCTCTTGGCGGCGATGGTGCTGGTGGTGTCGGGAACAGCAACAAAAGGAAGAGGGGCGGAGCTGGAGGGTTTGGGGACCTAGCCATGGCAATGGAGACATTTGCTGAGATGTATGAGCGCATGGAGGCTGCCAAGCAGAGGCATGCAGAGGAGATGGAGAAGCAGCGGATCAAGTTCCTCAAGGATCTGGAGCTGAAGCGGATGCAGGCTTTCGTGGACATGCAGCTTCAGCTCTCCAGGGTAAAGCACGCCAAGAATGGAGCCTCGGAGATGCTCATGTCTCTAGCTGCACTACCATTCCTAAGCAACCCTGCATACCTATGATAAACACAAGAGCTAGGTAAGAAATCTGGCTCTATTAGAATGTGATTACCATAATATTCTCCATAGTAGATTGATTGATGGTGTGTTGTTACATGTGTAGTAATTATACAATATTGCCTTTTGTGGAATCATTGCAGATGTTGTAATATGCTTAAATTTCACAATGCATGGTTTACGTTTTCTTAGATGGATGGATGCTTACCAATTGCGAACATGTTATTAGAGATGTAGCTTACCTTATTTTGGCACGGCATGCTCAAGTTATTTGGCAATCACATTTGATTTGGCAACTTTGCCTGATGAGAGGCCCAGGCTTGACTTATGATGATGGCAAGCTAGAAGATATTAGTCAAACTATAGACCCCTGATATTGGGTACTGGTTTCTTTATTTGTTGGTGGCGGAATGTCACATCCTCTTTTAGTATGCAAGGAAACAATAACAATGCATCACATCTTCTGTTTGTTGGGCAAATTATGTTATCAGGTCTTCTTTGATCTAATTTGATAAGTTCAAATAGTCGACTCTATGTAGCTTGTTTAGAATTTGTGGCATTAGCATTCTCTTGGATATAAGTTTTCTATTGGTGATTAGAGAATGATCAAAATATTTTCTCTGGTGTTATGCTAGCTTGATGTTGAGTTTTTGGCTTGGTTCTGAATGGTGGCATTTGAAGATGTTCTCCTGTACTGGGTTTTTATGCTTAATTTAGCTGGTCATGAACTAAATTGTTAGTGAGCTTCACATGGTAGAATGTAATGCTTTCTGATTACCTGAATGTTATGCTTTCCTGATTCCCATGTATTTGTTGTTTCTCTTTGCTTTGAGTTGTTATGCTTAGCGGCTTTGATTGTGTGATACTTTAAAGTTGTTCATTTTTTGGTAATGCTGGCCTTCTTTAGTTGTTGGCAGTGTTTTGTTATTTGTTTGTTTATCGTTACAGTCCATTGAGATGCTTGGTCGACATTTGTACTCCCATTGTGAGGGCCATCAACTCTTGTGAGAGAAAAAAAATGGGACATCTGCATAATTCTCAATTTGATAACTAGTGTCCAGACTACTTTAAGCATTTGTTTTCTTGGTTATAGTCGACTTCCATCTATCTTGTTGCGAGTATCATCATCCAATTCTACATTTTTTCTGTAAAGCTGTCTTGTCACATAATCTGGTGACTATAGAACTTTTGGTTTCGTAAGTCCTGGTCAGACCTGTCTTCTAAAAAAATCATGAAAAAATTGATTCGTTCATGTTTGCTTGCATCAAGTATCAAATATCCCAAATTGGTCCTCAATGACTGTTGATTGTTCTTCATCGTTGATAGCCGATACATGTTCTTGTGATCGTCATAGCTGCTAGCATTGTGTACTGATATATTTATTTCTGTTTTTCCAGATTTCTTGCGGTCAAGCGGGGTATGATGCTGTTCTTTCATGAAGATCTAGGTTTATCGGTAGTTTTTGGTGTATATGCAATGGAGTCCGGTAGTGTAAAACAATGCTTCTATTCCAGCCAAGAGCCTGCTTTACCCAATTTTCCTGGACTACTAATTCCCACGGCCTTTTGTCCGAGCATGATGTAATGTGAACAGACATTTTTTTTTGTTAAAGTTTTCTTTTAGTTAACATTACTTACACGGTTTGTAACTAAATTCTGAATATAAATCAGTTCAAGCTAAGCTTTGAAGCTCTTCATGCCCTAGTTTTTGATACTGTATTGTTACTTTCATCTATATGAATTTTACACACAGCTAATTAATGATTCTGAAGTACTTCCTGATGATGAATCCATAGATGTCGGCTCGTGCAACAAATCTAAAACGGATCTTCTTTGGTACTAAATCCAAGTATGGTACCGGCATTTTGACATGCACTTTTGGCTAGACCTCTATGTGTATGGTGCTTCCAACTAATTTGTGGGCATATCTTTGTTTTTGCGATAGGATGTGTATCAGGCGTCGTTAATGCGGTTTTGTATATACTCCTATCTCTTTCGTAAACATGTCGTTGATGCGGTTTTGTATACTCCTATCTCTTTCATAAACACTCAGAGTAATTCTAGATCCGGGTCTCCCTAGATTGGACGATGACAACACTTGAGGTCATGTTTCTCTCTTGGGGCATCGTTTTGGAGTTTCATTGGATGAAGGGTCGGTCATGGTGGCAGCCCTGATTTTCTTGGCGTGCAGGGCCAACGTGGAGCGGCGTTCTCTTGTTTGGAATCCGAGGAGAACTGATTGGATGTCATGGAACGATTGGGGCACGCGAAGGCCCCTTCCTTCGAAAGAAAAAAAAAGAGCTATGCTATTGACGGACCCTTTCGTATTTGTTTCGAATCAATAGGCATATCATTTTTCATGAGGCAGGCCAAATAGAGAATGAAATGCAAAAGAATCGAGACAGGGGGGTGTCGTCCATCAGCCCAGCCCCCCCCCCCCCCCCCCCCCTTTACAAATGGGCCGTCCCCCTTACTGAATCGAACGGTCCTTCGACCCTTGTTTTGATAGTCTCGCGGCGTGGCGGCAAACGCGCGCGCATGACGGTGGTTCTGTCGTTGTAAGGGCCACCCTTTTTGTTAAATAAATGCAGCAAATAATTGCAAAATGGATGGCCGGGAACTCCCCTTTTTAAAAAAAATCCCTCGGATGAGAATTTATATGCAAAGTAATTTGAAACGTTTGGAGAAGTACAGTAGATCGGTCAAAGAGAAGAGCAGTCAATACTTCCAAGCGGACACAGGCTGCAAGGGAAGGAAGAGCTTTCTATTTCCGGGCAGACACCCCATTCACCGCGCACCGAGCTCCTCGTCTGCCTGAAAACCAAAATCAAGAAAGCCAAGAACCACACCCTCCTAGACGCCTCCGCCGCCTCCCCATCCGCTCGATTTGAGCCCTAACCCTAACATTTCCGCCTCCCACTCCCTTGTTTCATCGGCTGCAGGTATGCCTGAATTCGAGTGCTTTCTCCCTTCTCCGCTCCCCTTTTCTTCTACTATTTCCTTTTCAGATTGTTTGCGCGTTTCTGCGTAGGCGGTGAATATTTTCCCCGTTCATTCATCGACGATTTAGTAAGCGCCACGAAATGAAATGTTTCTTCTGTCGATTTGTTGAGGACCGAGATCAGTTAAATCTTGAATTCGTATCCCACGCCTGCAGTTTCCCGCTTTTTCGTACCAATCGTAGAAACTTGGAAAAAAAATACCTATTTTGTGTGTGAAGAGAAGTTGCAACATGCTATGCTAGGTATGCTGACCGATTTTTTTGCAGGAAATGGTGGAGGTGGTGGATTTGGTGTCGTCCGACTCCGAGGACGAGGCGTGCGTGCACTCGCCTGACCGGAAGCGTCCTGCCTGGGAGCCAGATCCATCCCACGGCGCCGGGAGTTCCTGCGCAAGAATTGGGGGGCACGTTCCTGATCACGCCAGCAGAATGGCGAGGCCGCTGCATCAGCCAGGTGAGACGGTGAAAAAGGATAAGGAGAAGGTGGGCGAGGGGGAGAGCGCGTGGGAAGCAGCAGCAGCTTCTTCGCTCACTGGTCGTACCTCGGGAGATTCATGGGGTGCACGTGTAAGCACATCTTCAGAACGAAACAACATGGACGAGGCTGCGATGCCTGGACACAGCTCAATGGAGATCCCTTATATTCTCAGGGAAGATAGTCCCTCGTGGCTGTCCAGGATCAAGGGGCTCCATTTCCCACTTCCTGATGAGCACCAGTTGAGGGCCACGCAAATTGAGACGGACGAACTGCTTGCCCTCAAGCTTCAGGAGCAGTTCAACGAGGAACACCAAGGCTCTCAAAATTCTCAACAGGTTGTTTCTCTTGGCTACTGCACAGTCATGTTGTTCCCTTTTAATGGAAGTTCCGTTCGTCGGTTGTTTCTTCTACCTGTACCTTTCTCAGCTTCTGATTATTCACTTTTCATCTTACAGGTTGATGCGACTCTAGCCCGGGCATTGCAAGAGGAAGTTCAAGCCGCACGTGCTAGAATTGCAGCCAGAGAGGGCCAATCGAGTTCTGTAAGTTGCCGCTGTGGCTTGATGCATCTTTATATGCATAGTGACATGGTTTCAGTTATGACTGATGAAAACTGATACGGTGATGCTCATAGCCCTCAATTAAGCTGCCGGAAAACCATAGCTACCATCTCTGTTTCATGATGGAGCCTCTGGCACTTTGCATAGCTGAAATATGAATTACGCTGTACCAACTGAATACTTAGGCTGCGCTTGGTTCACGGTATATTAGCAGAATCCCCCGGTAAAAATTACGGACCCGTCTAGGTCCTGCTCAAAATACGGAGGCACAACGAAGAAGCTCCGGAAATAATTTCGGGTCCGTATTATGAACCGATCATCCAAGCGAGCCCTTAGACAAAATTTGCAGGGCATCATATCTTCCTGTAGGCTGTAAGCACTTAGAACCGGTTGTTGGGTAACTTAACTTGACACGATACTCAGAATTATTTATATGCTGTGCGTATTATGAAAAAGCTTAAAACTCAATTATGCCCTGTTTCTCTAGAGTTTTGTGTTCTTGACTTGTATTTCAACCTCATTATAATTGTGCATTTTCCCCTGCTGTCACCTATTGCCTATGCCATTCCTCGTCTTGATTCCTTTCCTCATATCTCTGCATGCCCCATCCTTTTCTTTCGAGATAATTATAAGTGTACTGTTGTTCTCAGAGCCAGAGGGATCGTTCGATGGCGCATTTGTATTCATATGGCCACCGCTCGCCAGCTCAAAGTTCATGGTCAGGGAGTCACACCTCGGCTCAAATTGCAAACAGGAGGTGGCTGCCAAGAAACTTCAGTGGCCCAGAATCGGAGCAGCAAAACGTGGGACTCCTTAATAAGCTTATTATTTCAAACTTCACTTAACTGTGCACTGACATTTGCTTGTTCTCAGATGATTATCTCTCAGTTGGCCAGTGGATGCTTCGGGCATGAAAAGATGGATCTTGAAATGGTTAGTCTTTACCCTGTATTCTAGAAATATCATCACTACTTTTGAATGTTGGGGGCCTTTGTATAGTTGGCTACTTCTCCAACTAAGCAGCCTACTATTCTTATCCTGAACTAACTTACTAGCTGGACCAACTAGCAGTTAACACACTGCATCTGGAAGGCATACAAGTAGTAGCCTACTACGAATAGTTCACGACAACTACCAATTCATGGTATCCTTAAGGGGATACATTGTAGCACATCAAACATGCATACTTTGAATAACTTGTCTCCTGGGGAGCATATCTTACTAATACTCCCTTCCTCAGTGCGCATGCCTGAGGCCTATGAGCCACCATCTTTGCTGGCATAGCATTTAACCCTGTAATGAGTCCACTACAGTCATGGTTTTGTGTTTTAAAATGTAGAAAATGGCCGTACTGGACTCATTGAATGAAGCACTTGAAAGCTGTGGAGACACATTTGCTCCAGAATCTGATGAGTAAGTGCTTACCGTTTTAATACCATTTTCTCTTTATGCTATGCACCGTTGTTTGATGGAAATTTCTGTAGCAAGGCATAAAGTTACTGTCATAGTTGCATAGTTGTCCTGATTTTGCTATATTGATTTACATCATGTCTTGTTTGTGTCGTCTTACATTCTGGACTGTTTCATATTGCTGAAGTGCTAGTTCCTTCTTTTTTCTTCCTTTGAATGGAAGTGCTAGTTTTAAAACAGCTTTATCTATCTGCACAGTAGTTACCCGGTAGGTTAACTTAGATGGCTATCCCCACACTCCCATTAATCTTCCAATGCATATCTATTCTCAGTTTCTGAGTAACTTTAGTTTCGTGTTTGTCACATATTAGTGATGATTATGAGAACCTCATAGCACATGATAGCAACAACCATCACAGAGGAGCTACTGACGGTGAAATAGACAGCCTACCGCTATCTGTAGTCGAGGTTTGTATTATGTTTCTTACTCAAGATGGATATGCGGTATTGTTTTGTGTTTGGAAGAGCTAATGTGCTACTCCCTTGTTTCCATTTCCAGGGAGGAAGCTGCCGCGATGATCTCTGTCCTGTATGCCTGGACGCCCCTGCTGATGGTGCTTTCGTCCGGCATTTGCCCTGCGCGCACAAATTTCATAAGGAGGTACGGATGGAATTTACGTACTCCCTCCGTCCACTTTTATAAGGCTCACTTCTTACTATTGAAATGCTAAGAAGTGTGCCTTATAAAAGTGGACGGAGGGAGTATTTGGAACTGTTCTGGGTTTCAAATCTCCAGTTTAACATCTTTTTTTTTCTCTTTGTGTGATCTTTTTTCTTCCACAGTGCATTGACAAGTGGCTTCGGATGAGGACTTCATGCCCAGTGTGCAAATCCAATGTATTCTGACTGGACGCTGCTCCAACTAGTGTCAGGATAGCATGAAGAATAGATTAGGAAGCATTTTCTGGTGCCGCAGGCAGCGGCATAAACAACTTTGTAATGTTGTGTCAGTGTCACACTATGCTGGGTGGATCTCTCTGAAGAGAGAATATTTGAGCGCCGCGGAGCCCCTCCCTCTTGCTGGCTGTGAGAAAGAGGGCAACACAAGTGTCGTTTTTTGTTTTTTGCGGCAATTTTTATGTAGGAGAAATGTGCGATATGGCTTGATTTCCATGCCATGTGCACCACTCTTTGACCCTGTTATATATATAGGCCGAGAGAAATGAGAGGCATATTATGTTGCAGACTTGTAGTCCATCTGTTCTGGAATTCTGAATCGCTCTCTTTTAATCTAGTTATTCAGCTGCAAGCATCCGACCTGGTTCTATGTTGGTTTCCTTCAGTAATTTTCCGTACTTCCGTACACTCTCATGCCTGATAATTACAGTACGAGTTTGAATCATTTTTTTTTTCCAAATGTCGTTTTACCTTGCCTGATCAAGTCTTTTTACTCTTGACGCCATCAGCTGTTATGTTCGACGCATACACGAGAGCATAGTTAAAATCAGTGCTAGTTAATTTGGCCCAAATAATTCCGAGATGGCAACTGTAGATATTTTTCTGGCAAAATCACGATATCTAGCGAGGGGTCTGGCCGCGCCACAGCACCACGCGACGCTTCTCTCCCGTTCACCCGTCCCAGTTCCGGATCACTGTCTCTCCTCTCCACTCCCCACCGAGATATTTCACGCCACCAGGCCGCCATGTCGCTGCTCGCCGTCGTCGCCAGCCGCGCCGCGGCCGTGCGCCCACTTCGCGCCTCGGCGGCACCAGGAGAGACGGCGGCAGCAGCAGCAGCGGGGGACCAGACGGCGGAGCGGAGGCCGGTGAAGATAATACTGCCGAAGAAGAAGCCGGAGAAGTGGTCCACGGGGATGGAGCCAGGTTCCTACGGCGGCGGGCCGACGACCATCAAGCCGCGCAAGTACTGGATGGGGAAGGAGGACCGCGACCCCGTGGGCAACAAAGACGACTTCATCTGGAACAAGAACTTCATGCCCCACATGGAGCGCGTCATCGCCAACGGCGGCACCGACACGCCCGCCACCATCGCCCGCGTCACGCCGGTAAGATCATTCCCGGAGCGAGCCAGCCCGCCTCCTATTTGATTCCACTCACGGATTGACTGAACCAGCCCTCATCGTATCATTTGCTTCGACAGTGGTGGCTGGTGTTCCAAGTTTCTAACCAAGCAATTCGTTTGAGCAGGTGGACGAGGAAACGGCCTCAGGTTTTCTAAGCATCAACCGCGCAATGAGCCTTGACAGGTTACTCTCATCTCATGTCACCTCGTCTGCTCATCACTTGCATTTGGTGCCCCCACAATAGTTTCGCAAGAATATAGCAGTAAATGTAGGTTGTGCACTGTAGTGTGGATGTTGATCTGAGCAAGGAGCTCCAGGGGCCAACGAAGTCAATATTGCGGACCCAGGTCGAGGCTGCCCGCCGTGGTCGATCCACTGGTGCCGAGGTTATTCCCTTGCCCTCACTCACAATGTAACCTTATTCTCTTCCCTCTTGGAGATGTCAATGAGTTGGGTTCTTGGAATTCGGATGTAGGCCGTCAACAGATCCACTTTCATTAGATGGAAGCTAGCCCCAACTCGACGGGAGCAGGAGCAATGGGACCGGGCGACAAGGGCAACCACCGGTGGCATTGTAAGTTGCTGTAACTCTATGACTCACATGTTGTCGTCAATAATTTCTAAATAACTGTCGACGTCTACATGTTAACAACCACGCTCACATTTATAATACATATGATGGTGTATACTTCTTTTTCGAATTTACGCTTCCTGATTTTGGTCCCCTTTTAGGATGTCATATTAAGGGAGTCGCAGAAAAAAGTACAGCAGAAAGTAGACCCTAAGGTTTCCTCAGCTGAGGCCAGAGAACAGTATCTAAAGGTATATATCTTCTAAGTCAGAATCAGGATTCAGTACTGCTAGTTTACTCCTTGTTTTCCTTCACAATATTAACTATTCTTTTCGGTGTTGTGTCCATTGTTAAATTTTCAATGTCCAGGTGTTATTCAAGAACGAAATATGCACCCATTTTTGTTAGTATTATTATTGACAATAATGGTGTTTTTTGTTTCGCAGTTGAAAGAGAGGTTACAGTTGCTTACTTTAGGTATTGGTGGCGTCGGCTTGGTTTCTGCTTACGTGTCATACACTCCTGAAATTGCTGCAAGGTAAGCCTTTTTTTCCACTTCTGCTTAGTGCTCCCTCTATGATCGTTGAGTTGTAAGACTATACATTTCTAAAACTATGCAATAAAAAGCCGTGTGCATCGATCGATGCAGAACATTTTAAAAAAAAACTTATAAGCTGGTTCATTTGTGTATCTGAAATACTAAGCACTTGTGGCTATTATATCTGGACAAACTTAAGCACTTGTGGCTATTATATCTGGACAAACTTTAAAAGTGACCTTCATATATATCGCTTGTTAGGACTAGTTTGCTTCTCGTGCTAATATCATTTATTCTCCAGCTTTGGTGTAGGCCTGATTGGATCTGTGGTGTATCTACGCATGCTTGGAACCAGTGTGGATTCTCTAGCGGGTGGAACAAAAGCAGCTGCCAAGTAATATTTTTTAGCAGTTTCTTACAAATTGACTTTGGCTTTGACACTCACAACAATTAAGCGTCCAGCTGTCTATACTTGGTTTAGTTTTGAGATAGGCACGCTGTGCTAAACCTAGTTTGTAATCTCATTCTTTAGATTGTAGTTTATATTGTCAAATTGACTCCTCTAGTTCCATGATCTGTCTGTCTGACAGCTAGACAAACCTTCAAGCAAATATATTTTTATTATTTTAAGATCTTTCCAAAGTTGGGTTTTATTCCCAAAACTTCTTCTATAAATGCTTTTCCGAATGACCAGACTAGATTGGTTTGCCTGAATTCTGAAAAGCTTTTATAAGGTCCTTGGCAAACCAGTCAAGTCTTCTTAAGGACCTTATACATGGAAACTTCTTCTGTAAATTCTTTTCAGAATTCAGGCCTGTCCAAACATGGTTCTGTTTCCATGTATAAGGTTCTTGGCAGTTCATCATTCATAACCTCCAGTCTTTTCATGTTCAAGCTCTTCCGTCGCAACTCTTTACGTTGCTAATCTGCCTTCTGTTAGGGCCTTAGGGGCTTAACCCAAAACGAAGATGAAAACTGACGATCTTCATCATCTGAATATCCTTTTCCAAAGTCCAGCTCCCTGAGTATGAATTATTCAGTGGATATTTTTTCGTTCACAATATAATGTCCTTCACCTATATTGATCACCCTCCATCTGTTCTGAAACACACTTGCAACATATTGTGCCCTCGTTCAGAAAATGGTAGGTAGCTTGTAAAACTTGTTTGCAATAAACGATTTCTAAATTTATTCTGGCATTCCTGCAGGGGAGCGGCTGCACAGCCAAGATTGCTTATTCCAATGGTTCTTGTGATGATGTATAACCGATGGAATGCGTAAGTGTCGACCAAGTATTTTTAAACGTTTTCTATTGAAACGTTCATAATATGTTAAGCAAAAAAAAAAAAAAAAAACTTCTTACATGTTTGTCCTTGCTGGTCTGCCGCAGGATATTGGTTCCGGAATATGGCTTGATGCACCTTGAGCTGATACCCATGCTTGTTGGGTTTTTCACCTACAAGATTTCTATGTTTACTCAAGCAATTCAGGAGTCTATACCTGATGTAGGAAAGCGTGAAGTTTGAACACAGGTCCGGCTAACAGAAAAGGTTGTTGCCCTGAGGGGAAGACTGGTCTGCATTCAGCAATATAGTAAGGTGACAAATTTTATCCTTTCTTCCACACGATAGCACAATATATGCCCATGTCACGTCAAACATAATTTTAGTTCTACCATCAGCGTGATCCTGACAACTGAAGAATTTTAAAATTATTTATGGTCATCGGTGGTTCAGCAGCATTAGTGTAGGCACGCAGCGCACGCTTGATTTTACAGGTTTTTGATATGAAGCACCTTGTTTCTGTTTAAGCAAGTCCATTTGTTGCGATTTCACAGGTCGTTGGGGTTTTAGAAGAGTCTTAACATGGAGATGTCGTGAGGTACATAAGATGCGGGCTGAGGATACTGTATGAAAAGATATCGACTGATTAAAAGCATTCCACCGAAGAAGTTCACTACTGTGGAAATTATGAATCCCTAATTATCTGTTGTATTGCTTGGCCCTCATATGGGGTATATAAAGGAGGTACAAGGGGGAGAGAGACTTGGACTACAAGTTGATCTAGAGTCCTAATCTATTTCCAACGCATCTCGTATTCCTATTCTAACATTCCCCCTCAGTCGTAGCGGGAGTGAAGCGGACGCTTGCGACTGAAATTGAAGTCTTGCACTTCCGTCGCTCCTCCTCTCCGTCATCATCATCTCTTCTCTCTTCCCTCCCGCAGTCACAGCGGGAGTGACGTGGACGCAAGTGACGACGCGGACGCTGTTGACTGGAGTTGCCGATGTGTTGCTGTAGACGTAGCCCGTGATGTCGATGTCGAGGTAGCCGATCGTGATGTAGCCATAGTCGATGTAGTAGTGGTCGATGTAGTACTCGTCGTAGTTGTTGTAGCCGCAATGCCGGAGGCGCAAAAAATTGCGCGATGTGTATGACGGTGCTGCAGTTGTGTTTTTTTTACGACGTTTCGCACCTTGAGAGGTACCGTCGCGGGCGTCAGAGGACGCGGTCGTAGGTCATAAGTGAGTCCACCAGTTTTGCCAGGACTGGGAGAAGCTCACCAAGCACACATGGTTTTGCCAGAACCGTGTGCGCGGTTGTAGGGGCTTTCACCGTAGTGATGCCAGGTTGTTGATGCAGTCTTAGCCGTCGGACGCGGTCAATGCCGTCGTCGGTGTCGTGGCGTCTTGCAGTTGTACTGTCAGAGGACGCGTGTCCAGCCTTGTGGACGTCGTAGTTGTAGCGGCAGCGGCGGTGTGTTGACGAGATTGTCGATGAAGACCACGTGATGTAAACCTTGGCGATGTGGTGTCGGCGATAAGGTAGTAGGCGTGATGTGGTACGTCGCTTGGAGGCGTCCCTCGTGACGACGATGATGTAGATGTCGTGGTGTCTGAGAAGTCGACAAAGTTCCACACCGGCCTGGCGTGTGGTGGATGTCGCTTCTTATGGATGGGCTCGACGAAGATTTTGGCTCGTAGCCTGGCTTAGTCTTACAATGTCGTAGCTCGGCTCGGCATAATTTGGCTCGGTTGTCGCGATGTCGACGGGTGCAGCAGGTCGCCCTCCCGTGGTCTGGATGTGTCACACTAGCAAAAAAGAAAATAAAAGAAAACATCTCCAACATGTAGCCATGACGGTTCTTTCCTGGTAACATGTTAGCATCGGACTTGTTGCTGCTGGATTGATCGGCATGCAACGCACGATTGCTTGGACTTGCTCCGGACGACGCTGACGATGGCCGACGATGGCCACGCGTGGCGCGGCCTACAATGCATGGTTACGGATGTAGAGCCTGATGATAGATGCTTGGCGTCCATGAGGCATGAGCAGACCGTGGTTGTTGGGGCCCAACGCTGCAGCGTGGAGTCCTGTGCGCTGCTGCTTGCTGTCATGGACTCCTGGCGCTCGGTTCCGCGAGTCCTCGACCGACCGGTGTGCCTTGCCTTCTCTGTCCACGCGGGTTGCGTGGTGCGTTGTTGCAGTTGAAGCCTGAAGACCTTGGGGGAGCGATTTGTTGATGGCGTAGATCGGAAGAAACCTAGATCGGAAGGAAGCCGGGTTGTCGAATCTAGCTTGTGCAGATCGGCCACGGATGCGGTCGCGCACGTCACCGTGGCCGCAGATCCTCGTAGGCATCGTCGTCTGGATGGCGCAAGGATCTTGCACAGAATTTCACCGGAAGCTCGAGGATCATGGAAGTAGGGATTTATTTAGTGGCTAAACTGGATCTAATCTACGGAATAGAAATTTCGAAATTGTCTAAAATCTAATCTAAAGGACCGATCCGATCATTGATCGAAACCGGGTGCCGCGCCCCCGAGGAGGGATCTCCCCGGGGGCGGCGCGCGATGCGGAAGTAGTGGAAACCTAGGATCGGCGCCGTGAGGCTAACCGCTCTGATACCATGTGGAAATTATGAATCCCTAATTATCTGTTGTATTGCTTGGCCCTCATATGGGGTATATAAAGGAGGTACAAGGGGGAGAGAGACTTGGACTACAAGTTGATCTAGAGTCCTAATCTATTTCCAACGCATCTCGTATTCCTATTCTAACAACTACGAGTGTAGTACAATACGGGAAGGTGGCAAACAGGTGTGCTGCGAAATTCATCCCCGAATTACATGTAGACCATGAATACTAGTTCTGTACATTTGTACACCTCCAAAGTTTTAGCGCATTGACCACCGAATTTGTATGACTCAGTTCACATTCAGCATTATTTTATATAAGGAGATCAGGGCTCCAATCAGTGAAGGTTGTAAATAATACACATCAATATACCAGTAGCTGGGAAGGACTATACAAAATATTCTGAAAATGTACTTTCCATTCCATGGAAGCTGTTGAAATGCCAAACTGGAACGCGGCATGTGGATATACATGTTTTTGAGTTTAATACATTGCACACCATGTGCTGCCCTGACAAAGGCACCACCGTAGTGGTGGAGGACTTGTCTAGAAAGAAATATGCTTATGCTACTCGTAGTTGACAACGAGGAAGAGGTAAACAAGAGTGACACCATGTGTATTCAGAAAGAAAGAAAAAATGACACTACTATGTCACCACAAGCAGGAATGGCTGGAAGTGGAAATAGAGGAAGCATACCTTTTTTGCTGGAATAATGCGACGGCTTCTCAGGTAGATGCCTCGTATTGTTTTTCTTGTCTGCGTCTACAACACGATAGATTCCCCGTGGTGATGCCATTGACATTTTACAGAAACGCCCACCAACCAACCACGTACACATGCATTCGAATTTAAGCTGCGCGTGTACAGCAGCAAGTCACGACCGTCACCGGTTCCACGTGATCCATTGAATGGCCACTGCATCGCCCAATAACTGAGTGCCGCAGAGGAGAAACATGCAAAAGGGGGAGAAGATCGGAGGTTTCGTTCGGTAAATCAAACAACAGTCCGCTACTTCCTCAGGATCATCATCATCATACTTTGCCGCGGCTCACAAGAAAGGAAGTACTAGTACATTCATGGACTAGAAGCTAGCAGTAGTACCGATGGAATCAATCTTTCATAGTAGTATCTCTTTCGTTGCTGGGCGTGGCCGGCGGCATCCTTCCCACGGCCACTACAAAGAATCCTAAAATGGTATCGGAATGGAACCTACTATCTCAGTAACAAACCCCCGAAAAGGAGAGCCAAAAAGGTGGAGAAGCGGCGCTGGGCACGGGACGGATGGTGGTGGTGTCTCTGACGCGTTGGCCCCCCGGGGAGTGGAGCATTCCGCCACGCTAGCACCGCGCGTTCCTTCCCGACGCCTAGGACCGCGAGTCAACGCTCTCCGCTGCCCCTTCGTCTGAGGTGGAGGCGGCCGCCAGCGCGACCGATCGGGCGCTGGGGCGAGGCCTGCGGCGGCCCGGGGACGCGGAGGCGACGCGGCGGAGCGCGCCGCCGGCCGTCCAGTAGCGGCGGCAGGCGCGGCAGAGGTGGCGCGGCTGCCGCACGTTGTAGTTGTTGAAGTAGCAGAACTTGGTCTCCCTGCTCCCGCACCTCGGGCACGGCAGCGCCTGCTCGGGGCCCCCGGCCGCGGCCGCCTGCAGAGGCGTGGTCGGCTGAGGAGCCGGCGGAGGCGGGGTGCTCTCCTCCGCGGAGGTGGAGGCGGCGCGGTGGGCGTCGGGCTGGATGACCTGGCCGAAGAGCTTGAATCCGGAGGCGTCGGCAGTGGTGGCCTGGGTGGGGAGGTTCTCCATGGGGCGAGGCGGGGCGGGGCGGAGGAGATGGAGGTGGGCAGGAAAGTCGCCCTATATAGAGGAGGAGGAGGAGGAGGAGGAGGAGGCGGTGGCGGTCATCCCCTTGCTTTACTCACTTTGCTTAATATACCTGACTTCTTTGTGTGACATGGGCGATTGATGGATGGCCCTCTCTTTCACACTCGCTCCCTCTCGATCTTTTCTCCCTTTCTGGACTTGTTTTATGCGTGATAAATATGTAGCAGCATCTCGGACAGCAGGATAGGGTGGAGTGATGGGCCATGCATGGTCAGTGGTGGCACACTAAAAAAATCATGTGGGAATTGCGTCCCTCGAGCCCGAAACTGTTTGTTCAAAGTACCAAAAGGGTGCAACTTCCCATGCCTTTATCGCGTCCCAGTCCTGCTGACTTTGGCCAATCTCCTCTTGTATATTCTTCCTGCCTGTCGTGTTGACTTTTTCAAACTTGCTGTCGTGGTGGTCCGCTCCGGTGTATGTTGAACGCAAGGCACTCAACCAAAAGCGTCCAGTTTCTGTGGTAATTAAGCAACAGTGCGCTTTTGCTTTGCCGTCGTTGACTTAGATTCCCTTTTTGTTTTGTTTCGCGCGTGAGTGACGTTTCCGCCAGCGAAAGATGGAGATTTTGGGCGGGCTTGGAGTGTACTAGTTGTAGTACGTGTGCGGCGGCAGACCGGATACGGTGTATCTTCCTCGAGCGTGACTAGAACACGATTATATGGATATACGGCCATCTCCTCTTCACCACGCTGTAGACCTGTAGCACAGATGGTGCAGTTCCTCTTGCCAATCGCAATGACAAAAGTCCGTGACAAGACGTGGTACTACAACAGGGCAAGGTTAGGCATGAGCAAGTGCAGCGGATGAAGCTACCGGCCGGTGCATCCGTCCGGCAGGCGACGTACTACATGGCCAGGCCCCGCCGCACACCATCTGTAGATCTAGAAGGATTGGACGAAATCCAACTTGAAGTGACGCGTCGGGCTAACTATAGTTAAGTTCGGTCGACCTAGCATGATTTTTTCCCTTCGGATTTGTTTGCTCAAAGTTGGTCGTATATCCCCTGAAAAGCGAACGTGTACTACTACTGTGCTGTGCGTACTAGTACAATATAAATAACCTTGCCGGCCTGCTGGAAGAAAAGTTTACCCTCGCCGACATCATCAAACCCTTTTAATGAAAAGTGAGACCTTGTCGCTTGTCCTAATCGTATCTTGGTGTTGGAGAAGCGAAAGTTAAAATTCGATCTCAAGGGCTCACCATACGATTGCAGCTCTACATCTATTTTCGTGATTAATTACGAGAGAAAGGCAGAAAAAATCATAAGAAAACATATAATTAAGAAACTATGCTTCCTCTCAGCTGTTTCAACAACAACAAAAATGTATCGCGGAAGTTTGTAGTTCCGGGCATTTGCATGGTCCTTCCCTCCGCGTCTCCCGTGGACGATGCCTAGCAGTCGCCGTTCCAGCGCCTCCCTCCTGTCTTCTCCTTCCCCAACTTTTTCGTGGCGTTTGTCATGGTGGCGACTTTCTCGCGGCGGGGTTGAACTCCGGATGTTGCGCAGCGTAGCCAGGGCGTCGTACGCGACCATGGTCATCGGCTCAGCGTGCTCCAGGGCGGGCCCGATCTGGTCTAGGAGGGCCTCGATCTGGGTTGGGCCTGGTCTTCTTCCTCGGTTGTTGTAGGACCGTTCCTAGACGGGTGTGGCGTGCCACGTCTCTTGTGCGTCATGTGTTGCAGGCTCCGTGCGGTTCCAGTCCAAACCGCCTGGTGGCGGTGCCCTGCAAGGAGGGCGGCGATAGGGGTGATAGTGGATCGGTATCTTAGAATTGGTGGCGATAGGGGCGATAGTGGATTCCTAGAATTGGTGGCGGGAACTTCCACATCGTGGTTTGGAAGCTATTCTTGGGGTGATGGGCGGTCCGACTCTTCGAACATAGTGCACATGATTTTTCGAGCGAAATCTGTGCGCTGTGGCGCCAATATCAGCGATGCATGTGGGTATCATTACCCTCTTGGGGGTGTTGTTGTGGCTACCTTCGCCGTGTTAGGGCTCCGGGTGAAACCCTTGACCGTTTCTGTCTCGATAATGGAGAAGTGATACGTCTTCACCCTCTTGGGGGCGTCGTCGTGGAGCCTTGGGCTCGCTCCAGTGTCCTCGGTGGCAAGTTTGGTTCTCCTTGTTCTTCCTTTTTCTATATTTGATCTCCTTTTTGTCTTTCATCTTTTGATCTTATCAATTTGTGATAAACTTGTGTTTGGATTTATCAGGAATTGGATTTGTGTGAATCAGGTTCCGTCATAGTATTAATAATTCAAATGTCTCCGAATTAATAATTATAACATCATTTGAAACCTCACTAAATCGAATGACTTTTATCCAATAACTTGCAATCAACAATGTCTAACATTGAGTTGCAACGATCCATATCAAAATATTATAGAGTCCACTCATAATACTCTAATGTTGATAATTATACAACATACGAAACTGTCAATTGAAGAATCATAATCATAGTTAAAATCAATAAAGATTTGATTTTGTAATTGTCGATTATGCATGTCGACAAATACCTCAGATGATCCGCTAGGGTTTCGAGTAGGAGAACGAAGTAGATGCTGGTGACAACGTCGGCTAACAGGGGGCACGATTTACCCAGGTTCGGGGTCCTCGTAGAGGTAAAACCCTTACTCCTGCTTGTCTGTCTCTGTATTATGAAGATTGGTTACAGTAGTGGGTGCATAGGCTGAGAGATTGGATCTCGAGCTATGGCTATGGTGTTGGAAAACTAAGATTGGATGTCCCCCTCGGGTGGCTCTCCCAGCCCTTAAATAGGTGGCCAGGTCTCAAGCCGTACCCGAGGAGGTTACAAACCATAGCCCTAGTCGGTGGAAGCTTTCCATCTTGCCCCACAAGTCTTGCGGGTGGGCCGCTGCTGGGCATTCTAGAGCCAAGGGGTAGTCCTTTGAGCTGGGATTCAGTGCTGAGCCTTGGACCAGGTAGGCTCACCCGACAGGTCCTGGACTCATCCCCTCGGTAGTAGCCCCCGAGTGTTTGTTCGACTGAGAATAGTCGAGTAAGCACTCAAAGCCCGTTTCTGTACCTTACGACTGAGTCTGTCGAATACTTGGTCTGAAGGGTGTGTACCCTGTGTGAGATGTACTCGAGTATCGAGCAGTAAGTATGCCTTGTGTTGGCTTTTTTCGCAGAAGGGTATGGCTCAGTCGCTTGGCTCTCCTGAAAGACCAGGGCCAATTAATTGCTTCTCGGGCAAAAAACAGTTCTGGCCTACACGAATTCGAAACCTTCGACTCGAACTAGGCGAGGTGATCATTGCGACTGGGCCGTGGAGGTTTTATCGAGTCGAAGTTAACCTTAAAGGGGTACCCGGCGCATCCGCTAGGATTTTTTTCCGTGTTGTTGACACGGAAAATTTACTGGAGAACGCAGCTCGAGTGTGATTACAGGCCCACAGGAGAGATCCTTGGCTTTACCTTCGTACTCGAAAAATACGGTATCCGGATGTGCCTAGTCGGCCGAACGATCCAGGGTAAGATGATGTGTTAGTACATCGTGATGTGGAGTTGCGGCAGCCGCGTACACACGATTCTCTTTTGGATGCGCATCAAGTGCTGTCTTTTGTCTCCGAATAGTGGCGAGTGCCTCTCTTTTGTTCTTGGGAAATGGCGAATGCCAATGTTTTCTCCTTGCGATCCTCGAGTGAGGTGAGCTTTCCTTTTGTGTTCATACGAAAGAAATTCTGTGTTGTGAGGTTTCATGCGAAAGAATTTTCGCGTAGTGATGTGCGCAATGACGTCACTGCGCACTCACCTGATCCCGATGGGACGTGACGTTGTGGGGCAGGGCGCGTAGGGCCCATCATGTCAGCTTTTGACTGGAAGCGTGCTATCGTGCGCCGGTTTTTCCGCAGGTCGTGCAGTAATTACGCACGATCTTGCGTTAAAGATCGTGCGGAGTAACCGTTCCGTGCCGCTTCGTTTTGGCTCACCGCGTGGCAGCCGGGATGCGTGCCACGTACGTAAATCGACGGCTCCCGGTGATCCAGCAACAATATAAATAGTGGGCCTTAGGGAAATTTACCCTTACCGACCTCTATTCTTCTTCTTCCTTCTTCCGTCGCGCCCACCTTCCTCTGCGAGAGAGCGAACACCAATGGTGCTGCCCAAGAAACATGCTGCGGCTGCGGCTTCCGGCAAGAAGGCGGCCAACGCTTCCACGGCGGCTCCAGCGAAGAGGACGGGCGAGTGGCGCCCGTCCAATGTGACGAAGAAGAGCATCATGGAGATGAAGAGGGCGGGTCTGCTCCCTTCAGAAGCTTCCGGGCACGTCCGCACGCCGACGAAGAGCGAGGAGGTGCCCAATCCGCACGCCAACGAGCGCGTCGTCTTCTCCGACCACGTCGCCCGTGGTATGTCCTTCCCCCTCCACCCATTTCTTCTCGGGCTGCTGTATGTATACGGCATACAGCTGCACGATCTTCCTCCCAATGCGGTGCAACACATCTCGTGCTTCATCGTGTTGTGTGAGTGCTTTCTCGGCATCCGCCTGCATTGGGGGCTCTGGAAGTCTATCTTCTAGGTGAGGATCTTCCGGGAGAATCCCCTGGTGGGTGAGCGAGTGGGGGAGCCACTGGTGACTGGCGGCTTCGGGATCCAGGCGACCAAGGAGTTTCCGTATCTGGAGATGAATTTCGTAGAGTCGGCGCAAGGATGGCGCTGGAGGCGGTTCTACGTCCAGGACGATGACGCGGGTGGCGTGCCAGATTTCAAGCCATTCGCGATTCTGAAGCGAAGGAAATCCTGGACGTACAAGATTTTAGCCGAAGAGTCGATGATGGTGTCTCCCCTGCTCTCACAATTTGGGCGGCTTCGTCGAAAGGATCAAGGGCCCCTGCTGAATGGGATGCACCTGGCGGGCGTATTCCTGCGCCGGAGGATTCAGCTGCTCCAGGACAGGCCCACTCCTATGTGGGAGTACTCGGATATTAACAACCCGAGCCGGACGTGCGACGACATCCTCTCGAACGCTGAGTTCGAGAAGAAGATTGCTGCGATCACCAGCCTGAAGAAGGGGGAGAGCCACTCGCCGTGTCCCTTCACGCCTTTCGACGCCGAGCATCCTCCGGCCGAGGTAAATTTCTTTGTTCTTTCTTTTCCTAATTTCTCTCTTTCGTAGATTTCTGTCGATTGAACTGCATCCTTCCTTTCTTCTTCTTCTTCGTTGCAGAACAAAGATGTGGCAAAGTGCTACCCGCCACTCTCCGTAGACGATGGAGGTTCAGATCTTCTGGCGAGCAACTTCGAGGCTCCACCCAAAACCAGCATCGCGGATGCAGAGTCCAACGATGAGCGGGAGGAGGAGGAGGAGCTCGAGCACCGCAAGCATCGTCGAGTGGAAGATGATGAGGCGACCTCCAAAGACAGGTCCTTGAGTGAGGATGCTGTCGAGGAGATCGAGACTCGCCCAATTATGGAGACTCCTTTGAATGTGCTCCCTCCTTCGATCCAACAGCCGAGGATTCCCACTGCCTGAGATGTGGACAATATCGACGAGGATGACGAGGACGAGTAAGTTTCATGCTTTTGCTACCCGAAGCTTTATCTTTTCAGTTCTTTCATTTTTTTTTGACTTTCGCTCAGTCTTGTGGTCATTGGCAGCGATCAATTTGCGTCTTCCGCCTAGTCTGCAAATAAGAAGGGGCTTCCTGCGAGTCCGCCTCGAGCTTCAAGTCCCCCTCGACGATCTCCGAGCCCTGCAAGGACAGTCGATGCTTCCGCGTACGCGATGCCCAGCCTGGCACTCGAGCAACATTTGGGTGCCGGGGCGTCAACGAGAAAAGAGGCTTCGACTAGTTCGCCCGACCCTTTGTTGACCCTGAATGGCAAGGTAATGTTCTTTTCTTCGAGTAGCTTTTGTTTTATTTTTATCGGGTGCACGGCAGTGCTCCCGATGGGAGTAGCCCCCGAGTACGTGATCGACTGTTTATAGTCGGTTACAGACTCAAGTTGCGTCCTTGGTTTCACCTCTTTTTCTTCTTTTGTTTTGATTTTATCGGGTACACGGCAGTGCTCCCGATGGGAGTAGCCCCTGAGTCTATACTCGATTGCATGCATTCGTGTATGGACTCAAGCAGTGCTTATCTGACTCGCAAAGTTTTTGCAGGCCATTTTGGATTCTTTGGTCGCATTCGGGCATCGCCTCGCTGTGGCTGAGGCGGAGTGCGCTTCCCTTCGTCAGGAGCGCGACCAGTGCCTTCAGGAGGCCCGTTCCTTGAGAGGTGAGTTGCTATGCAATCCGCGCTTTTCACTTTGTCTCTTTGGACCGTATCATTGTCTGACGTGCTCTTTCCTTGTCACAGATGAGGATGCCCGCACAAACATCGAGAAGACTGAGGCTAACTCTCGGATCAAAGATCTCGAGAAGGAGTTGGAGTCCACTCGGAAAGAGCTAGAGTCCACTCGCAAGGAAGCGGCCGAGCGTCTCGCGAGTCTCTGAAGAAGCTGGAGGACGCGGGTGCGGTGCACGAAAACGACCTGGTCGACATCCTTCGCCCCATAGCTCGGGCCTTGGCAGGTATGTTACTTGTCCATTCGCGTATTTTTCCTTGTTGCCTTCCTCTTCCTTTTTGTGACTTGTTTCATTTTTCTGCAGGCGTGCTTGGTGTTACTTTGACGCTTCCTGGAGGGGTCCGGGTCGACGCTCTGGCGGATGTGTGCACCCAGCTGCAGGAGCACGGGAAGAAGGCGTGCCTCACCCTCCGTGATACTTCTAGAGTGTTATCGCAGCTGCACCAGCGACTACTCGCAGAGAATCCGCTTCCATCGACCTTGGAGGGCCTCCTGCAAGTTTTCCTTGGCGAAGGTGATCTTCTTCAGGAGTACACCCTCGCCCAAACCGAGTGCGGAGCCAGGAAAACTATCCAGTTTGCTCTAGCGCACGGTGTCTCAGGCGACATGGAGAAGGTATACTCGGAGCTTCCTCGAGACTCCCTGCGCAAAAAGGTAGTGCTCCGTCCTTTCGGCGATCGCGCTGGGAAGTTAGCGAAGGCGCTTTCTGATCTGGTTTCGTGCGGTCGTGGCGCGAAACCATCCGCCAGTGGAGCTTCTTCTGGGAAGTCCATTATGCCCTAGGCTTAGATAGAATTTATGCTTTTGTATGTCTGGTCTTGTAATGAACTTTTGAAAGTACTCTATGTTTGAATTTCCGAAAGGAGGATCTTAAAGTGTTAGCATTTGTTTGTTTGCTTTACTTTGTTTTCTCTCCCGATAGGAGTACCCCCCTAGCATTCAAAGATATGTTCGTTGTATATCGACCAGTGGGATGCATCTCTGTGACTAAAATTGTCGTGTGTCATGTATTCTTTCCAGGTTGTGGAGTCTGGCGGTGGCCCGTCGAGCGATGCTGCTCCTTCGACTACGCAAGAGATTACGGATGCGAGCATGCTTGCGTCGCTTCGTGGTCGTGTTGCGGATGGTGAGCGTAAGGTTAAGGCTCTGCAGGGTGTGGCGGATGTTGCCAAGTCCAAGCAGAAGCTTGCTGCCAATCGCGGGCGGTTTGTGATGGAGGAGCTGGCCGGTGTCGCAAAGAGCATGCTTTGTAAGTCCCGCTAGCCCCCGAGTATCTTCGGTGTTTTCTTGTTTGCGTACTGACGCCCTTCATGTCCGTGTAGTTTTTGAACCTAACGGGGCGTGTGAAGGTCACTCGGTGGATAACATGGTGGCTTGCGAATCGAGCAGCTCCAACATCCATGCGTGCAACTTTTGGTCTGATCGCAACATGAGATTTGTCCTTGCTACGTTGTAGTATGGAGTAAGTCAGGCGCAACTCTTTGTCGAATCGTGTCGGGATGCCCTTTCTTTGGTTTATCGGGCAATGTATCCATTCGACGTTGTTCCCGGTCGACTGAGTGGTCTGCTAAGGCTGTTTTGTCGGGTGGAAGATGTTCGCGAGTGTGTGCGTCAGCAGGTTATTTGCGGCGCTCAAGTGGCGCTCGCATTTGTGCGGTTGTCGCATCCAGATGTGAACTTCAACTCTGTGGCGCAACTGCCTGAGACCCGAGGAGCGGCCATTGACTTTGTTCCTCACTATGAGGTTGTGTGGCCTGCAGCGGAGCGAATCGTTCGGCTGACCGCTACAGAGACCGAGCGGCTGCTTCGAGAGGGCTGCTGCTCGGCGATAGCTGTGTCTAATAAGGTGTATGTACCTTGTATGTTATTTGAGTCATTTAAGGTGTGTTAAGGTGGTACTACCTCTATCCATTTGGTACATTTGTCAACTGCGACCAGTAGGTACGTATATCCTCTGGGTGTCGCCTTCCGTAGTGGCCCTACCAT
Source organism: Alopecurus myosuroides (assembly GCA_028641055.1). NCBI lineage: Eukaryota > Viridiplantae > Streptophyta > Magnoliopsida > Poales > Poaceae > Alopecurus > Alopecurus myosuroides. The sequence goes on from CM054058.1 coordinate 251,158,432, forward strand.
GTCTAGCCCCCATTGTACGAAGGGCCAAGACAGATGTATCATGTGGAGCTCTATGGCCGGTGCGTACGTCTTTGGCTGCTGTTAACCAGTAAAATCCTGCTCAAAAAGTCTTCCCCAATATGCCTCTCCAGCTTGCATGGTGTCCGAAGTCGCCTTGGTGTAAGTCTCAGAGTAGTTCCTTTCCATTTTCGGGTGAGATTGTAGCGTTCCCACTTTTAAATAATGTAAGAACATCTGTGTTATTGTGCTAGTCCCTGGATCAATTGCTAGCACCACAGTACAAGATGAAATATCATGCAAATGCATCAAATTCTATTACATCGCATGATCCAATCTTTACAAAATAATATTACAACTTGCATAGTCTTAAAAGACTAGCATAAAACAAAGAAATACAGCGGATAACATAGTACAACATTGAGCCCATCTTCTTCATGTGCCACAGGCAAAACATGTTGACGATAGTCTCGAGATCCTAAACGAAATCCTCACTCGTCTTCAGAAACATTTGCAATATGGAATATGCGGCCACAAGGGAGTCAATACAATTTAATGTATTGGCAAGTAACACTATGGTGGATATAAATGTCAAGACTAATACTACATGCTTATTTGGCTGAGTGTAGTTTTGGCTAAGTTTGCATAAATCCAGTTTTGTCCTATCTCTTTTGTAAAACAAACTTTTCTTTTCAAAGGGGTGGCAACATTGGATTAAGATCCAAGCACCACAATACTCTTCACTTGGTCAAAATTTTACTTATTGAAATTGGTGATGAGATTCTTCTGTCAATCCTTGTCCAGCTGCTCATAGTTGTCCATAACCGGGGACACGGCTAAGATCTTAGTTTGTTGACTCTGCAGAGATTGTGCACTTTCACCCTTTGTCTTCAATTAGCCCAAACATCCTATACACCCGGAGTGCATCATGGAAAGGAGAGAATTGAGACGAGATCTTTCAGAAGAAGAAATTCAACCCACCGGCAAGACCCGTTCCGCCTATAATTATGCTACATATGCTTGTCAAGCCTGGGATGAACCCTCACAACTTAATTGATCAAGACAGAGCCCATATTGTCAAAAGGTTGCACGGGAAGCTACTAGATTTAGAGGGAATTATTAATCTCTTTGTTCCTGGGTGGCCATCCACAAGTGACAGCCTCAAGTGAAATAACCCTTAAACAAGGGCCCTGAGGAAGCACTCAACATAATCCAGTCTTACCACTTCCACCCAGGTGGTTCATTTATTAGTTATACTTAGAATTTTTCCTCAACAATATTTTTTTTTGTAATATTGCATAACATCTACTAAGTTCTAAGGCTATCAAAATAACAAGGGTAAAAGAGATTGCTACACACTACTAGGATAATAGCATAGCATAATATAACTTAGTAAAATTTCCTATCATGCATACTACTGAAAACTCTAATGATGCATATAGAAAATAATGGGTAGTGAATGGTGTGTTACTTGCCTTGTTGAAGTTGGTGAAGAAATAACACTCGCTTCACAAAACATCGTTGCTCTCCGTACAATCTATACATTGAAAACACAATAAAAAAAATAAACAAGCATATTAGCAATCAAACACATAAGTGAAGAAAACAAACAGAGCAATTAACATAACAAAGTGGTTGAACCAAGTTGGCTAGGACAAGGTCAAGATTTGGTTTTTAAAAGATTCATTCTCAAATGGTTCAATACTTGTTAAGGGGTTTCCAAGAGTTCACTAAGGTTTGGTTTAGCTTGAGTTTGTAGTAATCAAAATTTATTGAAAACTCACCAAGGTGATCTCACTATTTCAACTAAAGTAACACATAACCATGTGTAACACTTAGTAATTTTCATCAAGACATTTGAGTGATCTAAGTTAGTCCTTCCATTTTGGTCTAGGGTAGGTCTAGGTTCAACTAACTTCATAACAATGGAGATAACAAGTTAAAGTCTTGGTCTTTTCCATTTGGGTCAAGGGCTGGACAAAAACAACTTGTTATTCTTCAACTTGTGTGGATGGCTCCAAGTCTTCACATGCTTGTCTTCTTGAAGATCATCTTCATGCATCTATTGTAGACTTGTTCCTTGGATGGATTCTTCTCTTGGTCTTGATAAATTCTTCATGGCTCTCTCACTAGTTGGTTTGGGTATGGGATGGTTACAAATACCACTAAGTCAAATAGAAAAGAAATAAAATAAGAACAAAGATAGAAATAGAGAGGGAGATGTTTTCTTCTGGATTTCTTCACACTTGTACTTCCTTGAGTTGCTTCTAGTTGTGGAGTCCAAGTATTTCCTTCAAACTTTCTTCATTGATCTTCCTTGTAGATCTTCATGTTTCCACCAAGTTGAAAATGAAGTGCCTTCTTTTTCTTGAGTCTTGTTTTCCATTTGCTAACTTGATGAATTCTTGAAGCAAGAATGGGGAGTGGAGAAGTAGGTAGAAAACTGTGGTACTAGTGTTTGAGGTTCACTACTTGTTCTATTATATGGTTTACATATTAGGGACTTGGTCTTGGATTCAAAATGGCCACAACAAACAATGGTAGAAAGAATAGAAACAAAATCTAAGGCATGATCAACTAGTGGTTCACTAAGATGGATTTTTGGTCTAACTTACAAATAAATGGTTCAAGGTTGTCCAAAAGGTTTAGGTACTGATGTCTCTGGTTCAAGGTTACCAAATGGAGCAACTTTGCTTAAGAAAACATTTTCCAGTTATTTATAGACTTAAATCTAACCCAAAATACTAAAATATACCAATTAATTCTAAATTCAATTGTAATTTGTTCAAAAATTATTTTGGACCAGAAAATATGAAAGTACACATCCTAAGGTGTCCAAATATATTTTATTTGCAATTTTTGGATTTGTAGAATTTGAATTATGCCAAAATTCATCAAACACGCATATTTAAATTTGAACCAATTTAAGTTTGTTAACTTTGAATTTGAATAGTGTTAAAATATTCTACACATTCTGGGGGTTTCAAAAAGACCAAGTTTTCTAAATTTGGAATTGTGGTTGAAAAGCTATGATGATTATAGTTTCTAGGGGCTTTTCTGCTAAATGCCAGTTTTAATTTATTCGGAAAAAAAATAACAGAAAGCAGCTGGGCTCAGATTTGGTTATTCACCGCGCGGTGCACTAGATAGGAAGTGGGCTTTGGCCAGTTACGCGCTGCGTGGGCGACAGATAACAACATAATGTGCTGCTGACTGGGCGCCACGCGGCGCGCTGTGATTGGCTAGTACCCTTTCGTTAAGTGGTTTGATCTGGGCCTTCAGATCTGGATCCTACGGCGGGGAAATCTAGGGTTACCTCTCCGGTGGTGGACCTCACCGGAAATGGAGGTCGACGGCGGCGCTGCGCACAGTTGTTGACGGCGGCGAGCTTCCGGTAATCACCGAGTGCAACGGATACCACGACGAGGAGCAGAGGACGACGAAGAAGCACAGGAAGGTGACGAAGCGGGCGCTGGCTTCTTCGTACGGCGAAAAACCATGGACGGAGGAACCGCGGCCTCCGGCGACACGCATATGAGCACGGCGTGCTCGGTTCCCTGCGCAAAATAAAATAAAATAGAACATGAGGAGATGCGCCACGACATGGGGAGGAGAGGAGGACTAGGGAGGGTGGCTGGAATGAGCTACAATGGTTGAAATCGATGAAAACGGCGGCGGGCAGCATGAACTCCGGTGAGCTATTGCTAGAGCCTGGAGGCAAGAGAAGGGGTGGATCCAGAGGGGAAATGCGGAGGACTCCGGGGGCTTTAAGGAGAGTGCTCGGGGAGGAATTAAGGTAGCTTAAATCGCGAGGAATCAAGGCGCGAAGAAACGCCCTTAAACGGCCACGGCAGTTTCATCCCAGCGTTAAAGACGATGACGTCATTGATGATGTCATCAATGTTTTTTTTTCTTTAATTCCTGTTTTCTTATTTCATTAATAACTTCTGTTTTCTCTGTCCAATTTACCTCAATTAAATTTCTATAATTTTGTAAATGAAATGTCTATCAACTAATAACATTTTTTTGTCAACTTTGAATACATTTCAAATTTCATATTTTGCAATTATAAATAAAACATTAATAGTACTTAATATCATTTTATATAGAAAATAGCAAATAATTTGTAATAAGTTTTTATAAAATTACAGGAACCTTCTTATTGTCAAATATTGTTTTTCAAAAACATTTCAACTTGTTTTCATATTTTTATAGCTTTAAAATATGAGAAAACATTAATAGCAAATTTATACAAAACAAGGATTTTAAAATAGAAATATGATTTAAATGATTTAAGAAATATTTCCATGGTTCAAGTATTGTTTGCTAGGACCTTTTAAAACATTTCATATATTATAAATTTCAACATACTTGCAAAATCACTAGTAGTAACCTTTTGTTATATTCAAAATAGGGAATTATTTAATAAATTTTGAATTGGGGTTTAATAAGAACATATGGTTTTTTATCAAAGTAAAATGTTGTTTTCCCAATTTAAAAATATTGTTTTCTCCAAGGTACTTTGCTTATTTTCATACTTAAACAATTTATAAGACACTTTATTGTTTTGTTGATTGACATAATACTTGGAAAACAAATAACCAACTTTTATCCAGTTGAGGTTACTAACCATAGTGACATAATTTCTTGGAGACAAGGAGAAAATATTAGATATAGTAACTCTCTGGTTTGTTGATTCGCTCGAAGTAAATTCCTGTCGGAACTCGGGCGTTTGTTGACCCGATGTTTGCCAATCTGTCAGCTTCTTTGTTACTTGATCGGGCAATGTGCTTCAGTTCGCACCCTTTAAATCTTCCTTCGAGTAGATTATACATGTTGCGATAGGCAATCATGTTATCTGCGACTGCGTCGCATTTCTTCATCGTCTGTTGTACGATTAGGTTTGAGTCTCCATAGATCATCAGTCGAGCAGCACCGCGGGAGATCTCCATTTCCATGCCATGTAGGAGTGCCTCGTACTCGGCGTCGTTGTTGGATGCTGGATCGTCTAGGGGGAGTCAAGACGTAGAATGTACTGGAGCTTGTCACCCCTTGGCGATATGAGGATTACACCGGCTCCCGCTCCTTCGTTTCTCTTCTACACGTCGAAGTACATGATCCAGGAGCTTGTGTACTCTGGGGGTCCTGGAGTTTGGAACTATGTCCACTCGCAGAGGAACTCTGCGACCACCTTGGACTTGAGGGTGTTGTGTCCTGTGTATATTATGTCACTACAACGGAATAGGTCTATTGCAACGAACATAGTCGTTGTAAAAAGTGACTTATCGTCGCAATAGGGTTTTGTTGCACCGAAATCGGTTTCGTTGGGAGGCGTCGCGAAAACCTCCGTGGTAGAAGCCTGTCTCCGCGCACTTAGATTCGTCGCTAAAAAATAATCCAGTTGCAACCATTTCCTAGGCCAATTGCCACGCACGTTTCCGTCGCGTCTCGCACATAACGCAACGTACGTATTTCGTTGGTACACCTCTAGTGCAACAAATACCCAAACGTGGCGAGTGACCAATGTGGCAACGGCGAGTGTTCCGTTGCGCTTGTTCTTTCGTTGCAAAAGTCGAGTTTATTTGCCACGTCCAATTGTGTGGCAAAAAACTATGGCAACAAACATTATACGCGTGGGAACAACGTTTTGCCACACACAATCAATCGTGGTAAGATGATTTTGAAATAGTAATCGCAATGGCCTTCATATTAGTAGCCATAAGCAATTGCGACAATTTCAACTATTCGTGGCGCCATTCAATTTCTACAAATTTTAGTTCCGTGGCGAGATGTAGTATTCGCAACATCCACATTTTATGTTGCTAGAAGCAACTGCGACAATAACAACTTTTCGTGGCGCCATTGTATTTCGACAAATTTTAGTTTCGTGGCGAGATGTAGTATTCGCAACATCCACATTTTATGTTGCTAGAAGCAACTGCGACAATAACAACTTTTCGTGGCGCCATTGTATTTCGACAAATTTTATTTTCGTGGCGACATATACAATTCGCAACGTACAAATTTTAGTAGCTAGAAACAACTGGGACAACTTCAACTATTCGTTGCGCCTTTCTATTTCTACAAATTTTAGTTTCGTGGCGAGATGTAGTATTCGCAACATCCACATTTTATGTTGCTAGAAACAACAGCGACAATAACAACTTGTCGTGGCGCCATTGTATTTCGACAAATTGTATTTTCGTGGCGACATGTACTATTCGCAACGTACAAATTTTAGTAGCTAGAAACAACTGCGACAACTTCAACTATTCGTTGCGCCTTTCTATTTCTACAAAATTTAGTTTCGTGGCGAGAAGTATGGGAATTCTGTATTGCAACGAACATAGTTTGGTGGCGTGAATGAAATATCGCAACAAAGTTAGTTTGGTGGAGAAAAAATATTGCGACGATGTCTCCCTCATGGTGGTGAGAGTCTATTTCAACAAAACAATTTATTGTGGCGACTGAGGCTTCACGCAACACTACAATTATCGTGGTAAACTACCTATTGCCACGTTATAGAAAAAAAAATAAGGAAACAAAAAATACGGGCATTGAATTAAAATGTTCAAAAGGGTACTTAAAATATGTTTATTTACACAAAATAATAGTTCTCATAGCTATTTTTAATATATACAAATGAAATTCTCGTACAACATGGATCAAATCAAGATAAAATCAAACTGAAATATCCAGTGCAGCTATTTGTTTCCATCAGAAGTTTGATTGAGGTCCTGCAATCAATTGTAAAAAAAAAAGGTGTGAGTCTAGTCAGCAATAGCATATGCTGAAACATAAGAACCAGCAGACTATAGTGTATGGATGAAGCAAAAACAGTTGTTGTAACTCAACGAAGCCACAAACCATAGTGAAACATAAACTGCAGCAAGTATAGGGTGGGTGCAGCAACGCTATAGTGTGGGTGAAGCAAAAACAGAATGTACTACTACCGAATTGTACAAGATTGTGACTTACATATGACTTAAACATTCGACTTTTCTGTGTCGTGCTGTGCGGAGGAACTATTTTCTTAGCAGGACTGTTGGTAAGTGATGGTTGCTGGTTCGACTTCTTAGACGTCTGCAAAAACAAAGTGCGCTGTCAGCAACGCAAGTAAACAACTAAATCTTACTAGTTTGCAATTGTATGACTATCATCACCTGAGGTGTAGTCGTCTTCTACTTTTCCATCTGTGCGGAGAGCTCGTCAAACTTTGCCTGGAACTGTGAGTTAAACTGTGCAACCAAGTTATTTTCAAATTCTTTTCTTGAGTTTCTCTCCGCCTCCATCAGTTGTTCCCTTTGAGCAAGCTCTTCCATTAATCTCTTCTCAAGATTTTCTCTCTCAGCCCGCTCTACATTAATCTTCTCTTCCATGCTTGCACATTCATCTAGTAACTTCTGTTCTAAAGTAGTGACCTTCGTGGTGAGCTGGGAGTTAACTTTTTGGGTCTCTGCCGTAGCCCGAGCTTGCTCCTCTAACAGCAACTTAGACCGCTGAGAACTAGTTTGCACCTGGGCCATGTATCCGAACCCACGAGGCTGCGATGACTTGCATTGAACTTTAGATTTATATGCTTTCTGGAAAATATTGATTCTTTGTTCAGCTGACAATGGAACACCAGTTTCCTCTAATCTGTTTTCAATCTCTTTACATGCTGTTTCCTGATTACGAAAAAAAATCTCAAATCAGATGAAGAAACATCCAAGATGGAGAACAGTAAATATGTTTAGAGTAGCTTCTAAGTCAGTTAACTCACGTAAACATCCTTGGACTCTTCTGTAGTCCATGTTCCATTCTTTGTGTGGGTCAGTCTCCAGAGAGCAACACAGTCTGGCTCTTCTCCAGTTTCCGAATCCCTCTGCAAGTAGTGCAACAATTAGATACTATAAACATTAAAGCAAAGTGAACACCGACGCATGCATAGTGAGTAGGCCCATACATTCTCAAAACTGAGTTGAGAGTAGGATTTTGATCCTACTCTGTGTTTTGTCTTCATCTGCGAACGGTTATCCTTGTTCTTTTGGCTGAGTTCCTGCTCATTCAATTACAAAAAAAAACTTGTCAGACAAGCCATTTGATGATAGTACAAAATTCACAAACAGGTAGTATAGAAATAACCAGGAATTTCGGATCAGTGCCAAAGTACTCGATCAACCATTCCCACTCTTCTTTTTGTAAATCTTCTGGGACAACTGCCCTTCTGGCATCATCTGTTCTGTATGCCTTGTAAGTGCTGCTTAGGTTTCCTCGCCAGCCTCTGTAGCGTTCTTTTGCAATTTTAAGAATTTTTTCGTGTGTTTCGTCTGTATCTGGCATATCATATCTGTCCTGTAATGCGTAGAACAAACAGATAGACTTAGTTTAGTAGTAGTACATTAATTATGGACGAAAAAAGCAGACAACACATGTGAGAAAGGTTGTACGCACCAACATATCTGTGACGATCATGCGATGGATGTTAGGGTGAATGTCTGTCCACCTCCTCACTCCAATAATTGGTAACCTTCTTTTCATTGTGATTACCAAGTCATCCTTGAATGAACGGTTGTTCATTCCTACTGGACCACCCAATGTTTCAGAGAAATCAACACCTAGCTTTCCAGCTCCATTGGCATGACGCTTCTTATTGGCTTTCAAACCTTTCACAACACCTCGCCCTTTCTTCTTCGGTATGTCATCACCTACATCCCAAAACACACACAAAGAAACAATTTATTTTGTAGTTGATTGAAAGAAATTAGGACACAGCGGTAAAAAAAATAGCTAGTACCTTCTTGTAGTTGTAGCTTCGGGCGATAGCAGCGTGCATGGGAAGGCCAATCATCAACGGAACACATGTCAGTTTCAGACACATCAGTGTTAGGTTCAGTTCCTGTTTCAGGGTTAACATTTGTACTGAATCAGCAATCGTAGATTTTATCCATTAAAACAAATATTAGACAGAGCTTAAATGTCAAAAATAAATTACCACGTCTACGTTTTCCCTGACTTTTTTATATTGTAGTATACTTTCAACCCTTGTCATGCAGACAAATCCTTTCTTTATTACTGAAAATGTTAACAATAAATGGACAAAGCATTTGCATTGTGCATAATTCAGAAAGCTGATTAAGAATTAATGAACTTGTGTACCATTCCCAAAGGAGTAATCTGTATCTTCTTCTTCGTTTGAAGCTTGTTCCTCTTCGGTTGCATCCCTAACTGCATGTTTATCAAAATTGTGGAATAGGTAAGGAAAGCATAAAATAGTTACCGGGGAAAATATTTATTAAAGTCTGTATTGAAGGAGTTGCGAGTTGGAGATTTGGCATGAAAGTATAACCTGTGAGAGTGATCTGTCGCTTTTTTCTGGTGGATCCAGTTGCATCATCAAGCAGAGACTCTATTGTTGCAATATCAACCGCCCTGGCCTTCTCCCTAAACACACACACGGAGATCTTCTTATCATTAGAGTGTATGCGTTTCAATTGCTCCAAATCACTACCATGGTCTATTGGAACAAGTTTTCCTTTGCCAGGGCCATTATTAAGCCTGCAGTACAGGTAATCACGCACGCCACTGAAGCCAACGTTTTCAATCAAATTGATGAACTCCATATAGCAGATTTCCTCCGGTTCCATGGCTGCTTCCACAACTTTTTTGTTTTTATCACCTTCCTCATAGTAAAGTCTAACTTTCCAAATGGTTTCGGTCGTCTACAATTAGATAGAAGGAAAAAATGAGAACCCAAATATGCAGTGAGTTAGCAGATCTGAAATAAAAAAAATAGTTACATGGCATTATTCACATAGAAAACCAGATACACATATGATCGACTAGGTGTTCATACACGGATTAACGCTTCAACCAGAGGAAGAACAGAGAATAACAACCAATATCGAGACCATATAAGAGACGGCAAGATCACGGAGATGGACGAGAGAAGCAGATTAGATAGGAAAACCTGAGAGGATTCGCGTTCCATGGAGTCCGATCGCGACATCGACATGTGTAGAGCTCTGAACGTGATGAGGGAGAGATGAGATCTAATCTGCAATGGCGAAAGAGGTGGCCCGCAGATTATGCTATGGCGAAACAGGAGGGGGCATCGTGCACTTCTACATACACTTTAGCGGGAAATTTAAAGTGACTGCTTTTATTTTTTGGTGGGAACACAAAATTTCGCTACACTTGGCGTTTTAGCGGGAGGATTTAATTTTTTTTTGGTGGGACATCGTATTCGAGCAACCACAACGCCTTGTCGACAATATAGGCGCTAATAGAGCAGTTAAACAATGCATGCAATCGCAGGCTGCCTAGAAGGCATATTTTGCATTGAGTTTCAAGGCGTCAGGCTCTTAACTATCGAGGGAAAACTAATCGGATTTTTCCCTAGCGCTTACAACGTAGGATTGAAAACATGTGGAAGTCTCGCATGAGTCATGTAATGTCACTGAACAATTATTTCATGCAACTTATTAGCTGCCGCCGCCTTGTTTATTTCTGCAAACTTGAAATTGCCACTGAAAATATAAACAGGACAAGTAATCTTCACTGCAGATGAAGGTTTGGGTGATCAAACCACTGAAGCACATCGCTGATGGCAGTACGATAATTACATACATCCATACGTTCATGATCCGATGAGAATGTCCAAGTTGGCAGACTACGTACTACAACCAGGGCGACACCGCCCGCATCACGATCTTCACGTCCAAGTGGCGGTTACGGATGCTCCTAAGTGTAATGAGAATAGCTTGCTTTTCATATAAATGCTTGCCTTCAAGGAATTCCCGCCATGCATTCCTGCCAAACATAATGCGGCCGTCCCTGTCCGTGTTGTATGGAACGGTGGTGAACGCCTCTGATGATCCGAGGCATAGCCCAGCATGGCCTGAAGACGGAATGCCAGCACTGTCCGCTATGGACTGAGGTAGTTTCTGGATTTCGAGCGTGTGGATGACATACAAAAAGAAGTAGGTCATAGTAAGGCACACGTTGTAAGCATAAATTGTGTTGAAAAACATAAATAGCATTGGCACCTTACGTACCATCTCATATCTGGCCACATTTGTCCACGTCAAACGAGTCACATATGGCACTCCAATGTATTCATCTATTGTGGGTAGAAGCTCACGAACGTGGTCCTTCTCATCGTCATCAAGATCAGCTCTCTGGGAGAAGATGATGGAAGAGTCGAATGGGTCATCCTCATCCATGGACTGCTGATCCGTGGACTCCTCATCCGTGGACTCCTCAACAGTCCTGGGATCTGGGTCAGTTTCATTGCTTGTAGTAGCGTCGTGGTCGTACAAGTAGTGCCTGCGGCACATGTCGAACTTGAACACCTTGACGGTGAGCAAGGCGTCGCCGTCGTAACTGAAGAGGAGTAACATGCCGCGCTGCAGGAAGTAATATTGGGCGAACTTGTCCTAGCCGTGCCCGAGGAAAATGCGGCCAGCTTCATCGAAAAGCACATCCATGTCCCAGTTCTTGCTACTCGGATCGTCCGCCTCACGCAGCTTAAGTTCACGTGGTTCACGGCCCTTCAGCAACTCCACAAACTTCTTAGGCAGCACCTGCAGCAATATGAAAGTTAAATGGATAGAAAAGAGTGCTTACTAGAAATAAATTTACTGTTTGATGATGGATGAGTACTATAAAAATGTAAACAAGTAGTACCTAGTAATCAGTTATACTAAATCTTAGTTGAGCAATGAGGGTGTTTGCCACATTAATTCAAAAAGATGAACTTTCAGTGGGAGCTGAAATGTACCATATCGAGTGAACATATTCACGTAGAGCAATTGAGCTACTACAACCCATCTACTAGACCTTAATTTGATTCACAAATTTAACTAGCTACAGGATCATAGCTCAGACACTATGTCAGACTAAATAACTGAAGTGGTGGTGTGGGTCGATGAAGCGTACCAGTTTGTCCGATGTAGCGTCTACTACGAGGGAGTAGAACTCAAAGTGTGCCAACTCCATCTTAACAGATCCCTCTGTTCATCATATAATAGAAATGCAAATCAATTTCCGGCTACATATATAATCGGGAATTAACATTTTGGTGATACAGTCCACGTACTGAATGCCGCGTTGTATTGCAAGCGGCAACTGCTTAGGTCGAACATCTTTACTGTGATGACATTGCGGCCGTCGTAATTGCAGATCAGAATAAAGCCTCTCTGCAGTTTGTAGGTCCGGGCGAAACACTCCCAGCCGCGCTTGAGGAACATGCGGCCAGTGCTGTCGAACCACACATCAACGTCCCACGTGGTGCTACGCCGATGGCCGACCTCAAGCAGCTTCAGTGCACGGGGTTTACGGTCCCGTAGCAACTCTGCGAACTTCTTAGGCAGTGACTGCAGCAGAGGATAGAGCAAACCATGAACATCATTCCACCTATCTGACTAAAATGACAAGTAAAAGGAGTACAATACCTGTTTGTCCGATGAAGCATCATCTACGTAAGCGAGGAACTCGTAGTCCATTGTATGCAAACCCGCCTGTAGATCGTACTAAAAAGTATGACTTCAGTTACATTTAGCAGACGTGCCAAAACAGCAGAGGTTAAGAAACATGAAGGTTCACTACAAATTTAGGAGTAAATGCAGTCTAGCAGCATCATGGTTCAGAGACATTCATACACAGGTGCAATTTAAATTTGACATGCATTCAAGAATTTCATGGAAGTACGGAACTTCGGAAAAGAAAATCTACTAGTATGTCAAGGAAATGGTGTGCCGACAATCAATTGTACTGCTTTAGCAAATTAATTGAAATAGCTACTGGTCCTAAAAAATGGCTCACATCTATTGTCCTGCTGAAGATTAAAAATGGAAATTACTAAAAATAGCTAGTGAACCTAAAAAGGGGTAAAGTCAACTGTACTTGTGAATAGTAAAAAGGGAAATTACTAAAAGTAGGTACTGGTCCTAGATATGCCAGTGTGAGTACCAGAGGTCTTACTTTCAACATCACTAATTACCTACCTAGAAAAAGGCACACACACAACAACAGCTACCAACATCAATTGGGCACCTGGAACTATCAAAATTAACATGAAGGTATAGTGCAACATCTCAATCAGATGCATGTAAGTACCATTTACTTTAGTCATAAACGTGTAAAAGACAAATCAATCATGAATGACATCGAACATAAATACGTGCTACCATCTATATGTAGCACAAGATTTCACATTTCTTTCCTGTCTAGACAAGTAGGACACTAGTTACCTTATAAAAAATGAGTGTTTGAACTTAAATCGTTCTGCAATGCATCCACAAGAGGTGAAGTTCTAACCTGAGTGTCGCCCGCGATGGATCAGTGGTGAATCGACGCGCCGTGGGTCAATCTACAGCGCGATGAAGAGACTGGCGACGACGGCGGTCGCGAGAATGCGGCGGCCCAGAGAGGGATGCTGATCGAGGGGCGGCGAGGTCGAGAGATGGATGGCGGCGGCGGCGGCGACGGTGTCGGTGAACTGCGGAATAAGGGTTTTCTCGGAGCAAATAACTGTAGGTACACAAAGAGGAGGAGTGCGAACTTGACGTGACAATACGAGAGGAAGATGATACTTGGGCCCACCTGTAAGTCTGTTACCACAAATGGTGGGTACATTTCCGCGGGGCAGTTGCCATTTTTATGGTTCCTATCTGAAGTGCCACCGAGCGTCTCCCCTCCCCTCGCTTCATTTCAGCAACATTGCACGTGTGGGATCTCAAAAAGCCGCTTCCATTCTCAAGTTGCCTACCAATCTTATGTCGTAGCCGTTTCCGGGGACTTTCGGTCCAGAACATTGTTCCCTTCCACCTACGATGCCTGGAATACAGCAGAGATGAGAATGTAAGCCACACTTGGCAATGTGGGCCCACACAAAATGCTTGAACCCCATTGCAGGACTTGTATGGTGCCGCCGTTGCGCTGGGTGGCGTCGAAGCACCGGACGTTAACCCGGACGATTCTCGCCACTTCTCGCTCTTGCATGCCAGCCTCGACACCTGGGGCATCCTTACAACCCACTCCAAGCAACTCACTCCACATGCAACACTGCACCTTGTAACCCCTGCCCATGAGTGGGCGATGCGTGATCTGGTTTTATATTGCCTTCGAAAGCGGAAGGAACGGCCGAAAACGGGGATTTCCTTGGCCAACTTGTTGTTTCCCATGCCCAAAGTCGAAATCATGATGCATTCCAAGAACCTCGCTTCATTTCAGCAACATTGCACGTGTGGGATCTCAAAAAGCCGCTTCCATTCTCAAGTTGCCTACCAATCTTATGTCGTAGCCGTTTCCGGGCACTTTCGGTCCAGAACATTGTTCCCTTCCACCTAGGATGCCTGGAATACAGCAGAGATGAGAATGTAAGCCACACTTGGCAATGTGGGCCCACACAAAATGCTTGAACCCCATTGCAGGACTTGTATGGTGCCGCCGTTGCGCTGGGTGGCGTCGAAGCACCGGACGTTAACCCGGACGATTCTCGCCGCTTCTCGCTCTTGCATGCCAGCCTCGACACCTGGGGCATCCTTACAACCCACTCCAAGCAACTCACTCCACATGCAACACTGCACCTTGTTACCCCTGCCCATGAGTGGGCGATGCGTGATCTGGTTTTATATTGCCTTCGCAAGCGGAAGGAACGGCCGAAAACGGGTTTTTCCTTGGCCAACTTGTTGTTTCCCATGCCCAAAGTCGAAATCATGATGCATTCCAAGAACCTCGCTTCATTTCAGCAACATTGCACGTGTGGGATCTCAAAAAGCCGCTTCCATTCTCAAGTTGCCTACCAATCTTATGTCGAAGCCGTTTCCGGGCACTTTCGGTCCAGAACATTGTTCCCTTCCACCTAGGATGCCTGGAATACAGCAGAGATGAGAATGTAAGCCACACTTGGCAATGTGGGCCCACACAAAATGCTTGAACCCCATTGCAGGAATTGTATGGTGCCGCCGTTGCGCTGGGTGGCGTCGAAACACCGGACGTTAACCCGGACGATTCTCGCCGCTTCTCGCTCTTGCATGCCAGCCTCGACACCTGGGGTATCCTTACAACCCACTCCAAGCAACTCACTCCACATGCAACACTGCACCTTGTTACCCCTGCCCATGAGTGGGCGATGCGTGATCTGGTTTTATATTGCCTTCGAAAGCGGAAGGAACGGCCGAAAACGGGTTTTTCCTTGGCCAACTTGTTGTTTCCCATGCCCAAAGTCGAAATCATGATGCATGCCAAGAACCTCGCTTCATTTCAGCAACATTGCACGTTTGGGATCTCAAAAAGCCGCTTCCATTCTCAAGTTGCCTACCAATCTTATGTCGAAGCCGTTTCCGGGCACTTTCGGTCTAGAACATTGTTCCCTTCCACCTAGGATGCCTGGAATACAGCAGAGATGAGAATGTAAGCCACACTTGGCAATGTGGGCCCACACAAAATGCTTGAACCCCATTGCAGGACTTGTATGGTGCCGCCGTTGCGCTGGGTGGCGTCGAAGCACCGGACGTTAACCCGGACGATTCTCGCCGCTTCTCGCTCTTGCATGCCAGCCTCGACACCTGGGGCATCCTTACAACCCACTCCAAGCAACTCACTCCACATGCAACACTGCACCTTGTTACCCCTGCCCATGAGTGGGCGATGCGTGATCTGGTTTTATATTGCCTTCGAAAGCGGAAGGAACGGCCGAAAACGGGGATTTCCTTGGCCAACTTGTTGTTTCCCATGCCCAAAGTCGAAATCATGATGCATGCCAAGAACCTCGCTTCATTTCAGCAACATTGCACGTGTGGGATCTCAAAAAGCCGCTTCCATTCTCAAGTTGCCTACCAATCTTATGTCGTAGCCGTTTCCGGGCACTTTCGGTCCAGAACATTGTTCCCTTCCACCTAGGATGCCTGGAATACAGCAGAGATGAGAATGTAAGCCACACTTGGCAATGTGGGCCCACACAAAATGCTTGAACCCCATTGCAGGACTTGTATGGTGCCGCCGTTGCGCTGGGTGGCGTCGAAGCACCGGACGTTAACCCGGACGATTCTCGCCGCTTCTCGCTCTTGCATGCCAGCCTCGACACCTGGGGCATCCTTACAACCCACTCCAAGCAACTCACTCCACATGCAACACTGCACCTTGTTACCCCTGCCCATGAGTGGGCGATGCGTGATCTGGTTTTATATTGCCTTCGAAAGCGGAAGGAACGGCCGAAAACGGGGATTTCCTTGGCCAACTTGTTGTTTCCCATGCCCAAAGTCGAAAGGGATAATTAACAAGGTGCCCTCAGTTGGCAGTTGGCACCACGACCTCAGTTTTACCCCTAGCGCCGAATCGACCTTAGTTTTGCCCCTAGTCAGTGCGCAAGGACTCCTTTCGCTGCTCCCACCGTTACTTTCGGCCCCCCGTTAGGATCCTGACCTGTGGGACCCATCATAGAACCGTTGGCGCGGCCTATGGGCCCCAGCTGTTGAGCGTTGGCGCTGCATGTGGGCCCCACCTGTTGACCGTTCCTTGCGGCCGAATGTCACATGAGGCCCAATGTCAACATGTAGACATTATCCATTTATATTTATTAATCACTACATGCAGACTACGCATTATCCATTTATTAAACCATCAAATTATTCGTATTAATAATATAAAATATATACTGTGCTCAACTCAAATTTTTATGTTATCTTAGAAAACATAATGCAGCACATCTCTTATATATAAATTTTGTTTACAATGTGCAGATTTTAAAGCGATGATTAGAAAGGAAAAAACTTTTAAACAGTGGGTACATTTGGACAAATATAAGAACATAACTTTATATATAGGGCTTATATATAATTAAACATACTTAAGAGAGGATAACTGGCCCCACTTTACATATATTCAGTGGGGCCCGAGAAACATTACATTTAACTAAAAAAAATGCTAGCCCTAACTGCTCCCGCTCTGCATGCGGGAGCCCTTCCCGCCCTCCGGCGCCGCCCTACTTCCGCGGCCACTCCGCCGCCCGGATCTCCATCTCCTTGTTGACGCGGGCGCGGTGGTTCTCCGCCCGCATCCTCTCCTCCTGCCTCTCACGGGACCGCTTGATCCTGGCCCGGAGGGCCTTCGCCTCCTCCTTCGCCTCCTTCTTCTCCTGCGCCTTCAACTCCTTCGCCTCCAGCCGCTCCAGTCTCTTGAGGCGGCGGTTCGTCCTGGGGGAGATGTCCGACGTCTTGGTGGTGAGGGAAGGGACGGGGCGGTGGACGAAGGGCGGCGTCGGCGATCGCTCCCGTTGGGGAGAGTCGTCGACGGGAAGCACGATGGGCAGGACGTCCTCCGGCTGCCACTCGGCCTCGTACCAAGGCCGAGCCTTGGGGTGGTTGTCCTCGTCGGAGACCGACTCCGGGCTTGAAGGGAGTGAGTACGAAGACATTGTTAGGGCTTGAAGGGAGAGAGAGGCAAAGGGCTGGAGAGGGATGAGAATATGGAGGACGAGTGAAGGACTATTTAAAGACACGATTAGACGCGTGAATTTATTTGGGTAGATGAAGCAAACTGTGTGAACACATTGGATAATGAAGTGTAGAAGAGTCGTGCATGGTCAAAGCGGTGTAGAACAGGCATAGGCGTAGGCGTAGGCCGGACAGCCAGTGACACGGAGTACGAGCGCGTGTGCATTCGTCAGTCGATGTGATTCGACGTTGCATGCTTGTATTAAAGAAGAGAAGAAAGTCCAAAGTCTCCTCGCTAGCTGCATATGCATTGATGCGTATCTTGTGAAAACTAGGCATGGAGGGCTGCGTCGCTGCAAATGCGACGCGACTCGTACGTGTTTCTGAAACCAGGCGTGGAGGGCTGCGTCGCTGCAAATGCGACGCGACTCGTGTTTCTGAAACAAGGCGTGCAGGGCTGCTGCAAATGCGACGCGACGTTAACTATTTTCTTCTTCTGCATCGGACGGATGCGCTCGCAGCCACAGCGATCCGCTAGACGTTCGTTCTACGCTCTGATTGGTTGGTACGTTGGCCACAGGGATCGATGGTTCTACATATGATTTCTTTGCTGTTAAGTATTATAAACCATGTTATTTAAATAAAAATATAATGAAACTTCAGATTTACTACAGCGATGATTTTTATCAGTTTTACATATGATTTTTTATTAAACCATGTTATTTAAATAAAAAATAAAAAATAGAAGAATTATTCAAAACATAATGAAACTTCAGATTTACACTATACATGTAGAATAGATGTCTAGGAAATTCATTTGGTTGATTTAGAAAATATGCCAAAAAATGTTGAAGCACAAATGGGGGTATTTACCCTAGCTTCGGACCTCATTTGAAGCATATTTCTCACGAGAATTGAGCGATGGTTGCAAATGAGCATAAATAATTCAAAAAAATTCAAAATGACATGAATCCAACGCACAATGTTGTTATATGTGATATAGTCGATTTTTTCATGAAATTTCAAACGGGGGTGTCTACCCTAGCTTCAGACCTCATTTGGAGCACATTTCTCATGAGAATAGAGCGATGGTTTCAAATGAGCTTTAATAATTCAAAAAAAATATCAAATTGACATGAATCCAACGCACAATGCTGTTATATGTGATTTGCCCTAGCTTATGACCTCATTTGAAGCACATTTGCCCAAAATTTTGGAATGACTTAGTTCAACATGCATCATACAACATTATTCAAACATTCTTTTCGCTTTTAATCTACATTCTGGCTCGTGATTGCGTTCAGAAATACTCAAAATTAATTAAAAAACGCGAACTCGTTGAAATATGCTCAAATTCATAGATTCGACGATAGTTTTACAGAAAGCTAGACGGCATGATGCATGCCAGCCTCGACACCTGGGGCATCCTTACAACCCACTCCAAGCAACTCACTCCACATGCAACACTGCACCTTGTTACCCCTGCCCATGAGTGGGCGATGCGTGATCTGGTTATATATTGCCTTCGAAAGCGGAAGGAACGACCGAAAACGGGGATTTCCTTGGCCAACTTGTTGTTTCCCATGCCCAAAGTCGAAATCATGATGCATTCCAAGAACCTCGCTTCATTTCAGCAACATTGCACGTGTGGGATCTCAAAAAGCCGCTTCCATTCTCAAGTTGCCTACCAATCTTATGTCGAAGCCGTTTCCGGGCACTTTCGGTCCAGAACATTGTTCCCTTCCACCTAGGATGCCTGGAATACAGCAGAGATGAGAATGTAAGCCACACTTGGCAATGTGGGCCCACACAAAATGCTTGAACCCCATTGCATGACTTGTATGGTGCCGCCGTTGCGCTGGGTGGCGTCGAAGCACCGGACGTTAACCCGGACGATTCTCGCCGCTTCTCGCTCTTGCATGCCAGCCTCGACACCTGGGGCATCCTTACAACCCACTCCAAGCAACTCACTCCACATGCAACACTGCACCTTGTTACCCCTGCCCATGAGTGGTCGATGCGTGATCTGGTTTTATATTGCCTTCGAAAGCGGAAGGAACGGCCGAAAACGGGGATTTCCTTGGCCAACTTGTTGTTTCCCATGCCCAAAGTCGAAATCATGATGCATGCCAAGAACCTCGCTTCATTTCAGCAACATTGCACGTGTGGGATCTCAAAAAGCCGCTTCCATTCTCAAGTTGCCTACCAATCTTATGTCGTAGCCGTTTCCGGGCACTTTCGGTCCAGA
Source organism: Alopecurus myosuroides (assembly GCA_028641055.1). Lineage (NCBI taxonomy): Eukaryota > Viridiplantae > Streptophyta > Magnoliopsida > Poales > Poaceae > Alopecurus > Alopecurus myosuroides. The sequence goes on from CM054058.1 coordinate 251,178,094, forward strand.
ACATTGTTCCCTTCCACCTAGGATGCCTGGAAAACAGCAGAGATGAGAATGTAAGCCACACTTGGCAATGTGGGCCCACACAAAATGCTTGAACCCCATTGCAGGACTTGTATGGTGCCGTCGTTGCGCTGGGTGGCGTCGAAGCACCGGACGTTAACCGGGACGATTCTCGCCGCTTCTCGCTCTTGCATGCCATCCTCGACACCTGGGGCATCCTTACAACCCACTCCAAGCAACTCAATCCACATGCAACACTGCACCTTGTTACCCCTGCCCATGAGTGGGCGATACGTGATCTGGTTTTATATTGCCTTCGAAAGCGGAAGGAACGGCCGAAAACGGGGATTTCCTTGGCCAACTTGTTGTTTCCCATGCCCAAAGTCGAAATCATGATGCATTCCAAGAACCTCGCTTCATTTCAGCAACATTGCACGTGTGGGATCTCAAAAAGCCGCTTCCATTCTCAAGTTGCCTACCAATCTTATGTCGTAGCCGTTTCCGGGCACTTTCGGTCCAGAACAGTGTTCCCTTCCACCTAGGATGCCTGGAAAACAGTAGAGATGAGAATGTGGGCCCACACAAAATGCTTGAACCCCATTGCAGGACTTGTATGGTGCCGTCGTTGCGCTGGGTGGCGTCGAAGCACCGGACGTTAACCGGGACTATTCTCCCCGCTTCTCGCTCTTGCATGCCAGCCTCGACACCTGGGGCATCCTTACAACCCACTCCAAGCAACTCACTCAACATGCAACACTGCACCTTGTTACCCCTGCCCATGAGTGGGCGATGCGTGATCTGGTTTTATATTGCCTTCGAAAGCGGAAGGAACGGCCGAAAACGGGGATTTCCTTGGCCAACTTGTTGTTTCCCATGCCCAAAGTCGAAATCATGATGCATTCCAAGAACCTCGCTTCATTTCAGCAACATTGCACGTGTGGGATCCCAAAAAGCCGCTTCCATTCTCAAGTTGCCTACCAATCTTATGTCGTAGCCGTTTCCGGGCACTTTCGGTCCAGAACAGTGTTCCCTTCCACCTAGGATGCCTGGAAAACAGCAGAGATGAGAATGTGGGCCCACACAAAATGCTTGAACCCCATTGCAGGACTTGTATGGTGCCGTCGTTGCGCTGGGTGGCGTCGAAGCACCGGACGTTAACCGGGACGATTCTCGCCGCTTCTCGCTCTTGCATGCCAGCCTCGACACCTGGGGCATCCTTACAACCCACTCCAAGCAACTCAATCCACATGCAACACTGCACCTTGTTACCCCTGCCCATGAGTGGGCGATGCGTGATCTGGTTTTATATTGCCTTCGAAAGCGGAAGGAACGACCGAAAACGGGGATTTCCTTGGCCAACTTGTTGTTTCCCATGCCCAAAGTCGAAATCATGATGCATTCCAAGAACCTCGCTTCATTTCAGCAACATTGCACGTGTGGGATCTCAAAAAGCCGCTTCCATTCTCAAGTTGCCTACCAATCTTATGTCGTAGCCGTTTCCGGGCACTTTCGGTCCAGAACAGTGTTCCCTTCCACCTAGGATGCCTGGAAAACAGCAGAGATGAGAATGTGGGCCCACACAAAATGCTTGAACCCCATTGCAGGACTTGTATGGTGCCGTCGTTGCGCTGGGTGGCGTCGAAGCACCGGACGTTAACCGGGACTATTCTCGCCGCTTCTCGCTCTTGCATGCCAGCCTCGACACCTGGGGCATCCTTACAACCCACTCCAAGCAACTCACTCAACATGCAACACTGCACCTTGTTACCCCTGCCCATGAGTGGGCGATGCGTGATCTGGTTTTATATTGCCTTCGAAAGCGGAAGGAACGGCCGAAAACGGGGATTTCCTTGGCCAACTTGTTGTTTCCCATGCCCAAAGTCGAAATCATGATGCATTCCAAGAACCTCGCTTCATTTCAGCAACATTGCACGTGTGGGATCTCAAAAAGCCGCTTCCATTCTCAAGTTGCCTACCAATCTTATGTCGTAGCCGTTTCCGGGCACTTTCGGTCCAGAACAGTGTTCCCTTCCACCTAAAATGCCTGAAAAACAGCAGAGATGAGAATGTAAGCCATTTTTGTCTTCAATTTTAGTCTTCAATTTTAACCATTTTTGTGCAAAAAATATGGAAAAACAACTATACAAAAAGAAACCCTAGATTCACGCGTGCACATTGCGTCAGAGGGAGAGCAAAAGGGAAACTCCATAAATACACGGTTTGACGCATATCCACTTCCTTCCTTCCTCCGTCTCTGCATCAACTTTTCCCCAAAAAACGCATCCTCCCCTCCACTTCCACCGCAAAACCCTCGACGGTTCCACTGCCCTTCCCATCCGCCATGAATCATTTGGCCATACCATACCAATCCTACAAGTTTCCTATCCCTACACTTTTCCTATCATATGAATCAAAGGAGCCCTATTATTGTGATTTTAGATGTAGATCGACTTAGGAATTAGATTTTCATTGTTAGATTTAAGTTTATTCAGCCACCAAAATTAGATGTACATTGTTAGATTTAAGTTGGTTTTTGAATGGTAAATGGTTAGATGTGTATCTGAATTCAGTGTATGGAACGCACCACCGCAGGCAATGGATGTATGTGAACAGTGTGGCTACAAGGAGTGCATGAACAAGAAATTTACCATTGTTCTACCAGAGGGGTTTGAAAACAGATTGGTATATACTTTAGGTCAATCTACTTTTTGAAAACTGACAATAAATTTGTACTAAAAATGTGTACTTCTTTTTTTTTACAGATCATACCTTGCAGATTCAGGCGTGACTTTTTGGAGCATATTCAAGTTGCAATTTGGGACCACCCTAAAACTCTCGAGGTGAACTTGGTGAGCTGGAGAGTGCCAGAGCACCAGCACAAAGTTGTAGTCACACATGAGGATGGAAAAACATACTTCAGTGGTCAGCAATGGGGCCAGCTTGTGGAACGCTACGAGATGGATCCAACAGGGAGATTGACATTCTATCTCGATGAAGGTGATGTGTCCACCTACTTCCTCTACGATCGACCTGACGATGCTGAAGACACCGAAGATGATGTTCCCATAGCTCCCTACTGAGGATACACATGTTGTCATTATTCAGTCAGATGATGAGTAGGTATCGTGGTTGTAGCTGAGAGTTCTAGCTTTATGCGAACTTTTAGATTACATGTTAATGTTGAGTACTATCTGGTTGAATCTTTGAATGTTTATGCGGTTTTTTATAATGCTTGTTATGTTATCTCATAATTGAATACCATTTGTGCGCTTCTAGTCAATATTACATACCCTTTTTATTTACCGATTTCTATAGGATAGTGATGTGGACTATGATATCAACGCCAATGATCATGTAGTATAACCTGTGTCGATTCCAGAAACACGCCAGTGGACACCTAGATAGCAGGGGTGTACGAGTTTCATGCCAGAACTGAAGAAAAACCACACCAATAACAGGGCTTTTCCGACTAGTGTTGAATATTAACACAACAATGCATTTCGAAATGAATTAATTTAATCATAAAATGAAACTAGTAAAACTTAATAGAGCATTTATAATACTTGAACGTTATTGCGAAGGGAAAAACATATTGTTCACAAGGCAAATGGGCTGTGAAGACAAATTGTACAATTAATAGGCCCATACTCCGGTTGGGCCATTGGGCGAGCGAAAGGGCTACGTTTGTCCGCCCGGTCTCCTCCAAACTGCCCTGCCCCCGCACGACAACGCCGCTCTATCCGTTCTCAGGCGACTTCGCCGCCGTATCGGCCCTGCGCGACCGATCAATCCGCCACTATTACCTCGCCGCCATCCGAACTCGATTAGCATAAACTATTGAACTGCCGCCAACGCTGCCCCGCCGACTTGTACTCAACCGCTGCTTCCGCCGCTCGTCAGACGCAATTACAAGGTTTGTACCAATACTGATGAAATCCTTGGTTTCCATCCTGCCAGTTCGATGAAGTTAATGGCGATTGCAATTGCTGTCAGATAGACTAGCTGCTTGTGTTCACATATGCATGTCTGTTTTATCAGTTTCAGTTGTAAGTGTTAGTTTAATATTCATATTAATGTCAGGAATTCAGGTACGAACTAGGTTTTATATTTTCATAGCCATTTCAGTTTCAGGTGTAAGTGTTAGTTTCAATCTAACGCTGTGTTGTGAAGTAATGTCTAATGTAATCCCCTGCAATTCTTACTTACTTGAAAGACCAGTATGCCTGTCTCTCTGATGTATTTGTTGTTTCGAAATACTTTTGTGTGAACTAATGCTGCTCCTTCTTTTTTACAAGACCGGCTAAACGGAGATAACGCAAAATGTCACAAGACAAGAGCTAGATGGAGAAGGATAGAGATTCTGTGGAGTGGCAAAGTGGCATCGAGAGTTTCTTGGAACTTAGTTTTGATGGTGCTGAACCAGACGCAAGAAACTTTTGCCCGTGTACGAAATGTCTGAATAATGCTCAGAAAACTAAAAAGGAGATCCATATGCACTTGCTTAAGAATGGGATGGATCCGTCCTACAAAAAATGGGTATTCCATGGTGAACCCGAGGAGGACAACATGTCTGAAGATTCTGATGATGAAGACGATGCAGGTGGTGGTGAAGGGATATGTGACATGCTCGATACTCTGATAAGGGCCACAAAAGTGGGAAGTAATGCAGGAGACACGAGCGGTGATGGAATGAAACAGGAGCCAAATGCATCTGCAAAGGCGTTCTACAAACTATTGGAAGAGGGAAAAACATCGTTGTACCCAGGTTGTGAGGAGGTCACAAAGATATCTTTCATTGTGAAGCTTTACCAAATCAAGTGCGTGTCTGGGATGACCAACAGAGCATGTGACTTAATGCTACGGATGTTCACGGAGGTGCTGCCAAAGGGTCACTGCATTCCTACTAATCTCGCACAAGTAAGGAAGGTCATTCGAGAGTTTGGACTGGATTACAAGAAGATACACGCGTGCTATAATGATTGTGTGCTATTCCGTAATGAGCATGCTGATGCCCAAGAATGCCCTGTCTGTCATACGTCTCGATGGAAATCAAGTCCAACCGTAGACAAAGCTGATTCATCGATCCGTAAATCAAAGAAGCAAGTGCCACAGAAAGTTCTATGGTATTTCCCACTCATTCAAAAACTGCAAAGGCTGTACATGACAGAAGATATGTCAACTGATATGAAATGGCATAAGGAGAAACGTAAAGATGATGGCATAATGAGGCATCCTGCAGATTCGAAGGCCTGGAAAAGCCTTGATGAAAGATATAGTCAGAAAGAATTCGCAAAAGATGCTCGCAGTGTTCGGCTTGGCCTTGCTTCAGATGGATTCAACCCCTTTGGTCTCATGAGTATATCACACACTACATGGCCTGTCATTCTGATCCCATATAACTTGCCACCATGGATGTGTATGAAACAAGAGAACTGGATAATGTCAATGATTATTCCAGGACCAAAGTCAGCAGGAAATAACATTGATGTGTACTTACATCCTTTGATTGATGAACTGTTAGTTCTATGGGAGGATGGTGTTGAAGCATATGATGCTGCAACTAAACAAAATTTCAAGTTGTATGCATGCGTGTTGTGGACCATCAATGACTACCCGGCTTACGCAATGCTGAGTGGTTGGAGCACAAAAGGCAAGCTAGCATGCCCTTACTGCCACAAGCATACAGACTTTTTATGGCTCCAGTATGGTAGAAAGCATTGCTACATGGGACACCGACGTTTTCTACGGAAACAACACAAATGGCGTCGAAACAAGGTTATGTTCAACAACAAGCCAGACCATAGAGACGCCCCGGTGCCACTTACAGGCAATGAAGTTCTAAAGGAGCTTGATAGCATTCAACATGAACCATTTGGGCGGTCAAATAAGAGAAAGCGACCGGAAACTAATCCCTGGCACAATTGGCGGAAGAAAAGTGTGTTCTTCCAGCTCCCGTATTGGCAGCACTTGCTCGTGAGGCACAATTTGGATGTTATGCACATCGAGAAGAACATTTGTGACAGAATTCTGGGTACTTTGCTTGAGATGGATGGGAAAACAAAGGATGGTACGAAGGCTCGCCTAGATTTGGAGTTTTTGAAAATTAGGGAGGATCAGCACGCAAAGCCCGCCGGTAAGGATAAGTACAAACTTAAGAAAGGCGTGTATGCTTTAAAAAAGGAAGAGAAGATAATGCTGCTCAGGTTTCTGCAGAGCATACGGATGCCTGATGGCTATGCTTCACACATTAAGCGATGTGTGGTCCTCGAGCAGTGCAAGTTTAGTGGACTCAAAACTCACGACTGCCATGTTATATTACAGAAACTTCTTCCTATTGCGTTGCGCAAGCTTCTGCCAGAGAATGTCCTTACCCCATTGCTTCAGCTCAGTAAATTCTTTTCCGATTTATGCTCCAAGGAGTTAAGGGATGACGATCTGTTGAATTTGGACGAAAAAATTGCAGTAATTCTATGTCAGCTAGAGATGATATATCCACCAGCTTTCTTTGATATTATGATGCATCTCCCAATTCATCTAGCTCGAGAAGCATGGTTTGCAGGGCCTGTACAGTATAGATGGATGTATCCGGTTGAGAGATACCTGCGTACGTTGAAGGGATATGTACGTAACAAGGCTCATCCAGAAGGTTCAATTGCAGAGGGGTACATACTTGAAGAGTGCATGACGTTCTGCAGTCGATTCGTTAAAGGCTCGCCTACAAAAATAAGTCAGTCCGAACGCCATGCAGATGGAGCTACAGATGAGGCACCAACAGGGATTAGCATAATGAGTGCAGTTGATTACTCCAAGAAAGGTTTTGCCCGTGAATCACTGTCTTTGGAAGCTCTTAATCAAATGAGGCACTACATAATAACAAACTGCGAGGAAACCGAGCCATGGATTCAGTAAGGAAACTTATGTATTTGTTTCATATCATGATATGCATTAACACTTTGGTTATGAAGTAACCATATATCATTTCTTTTTGAAGGGAACATATTGACGAGCTCAAAAAGAACAATTGTCCTAATCCTAAAAAGAAACACAAGGAAGATTTTGTTGGCTGGTTCGAAAGACGGGTAAGTTACTTTAGCATTTTCATAAATGTTTCTCGTAATAAAAAAACAATGGTGTATAGTACACTCACACATATTCTATTCCATGAAACAGATCACACAACTCCATAAAGATGGGAAGGTCAACAGTCTGTTGTATACACTAGCTAAAGGGCCTGATCAAATTGCTCGTGTGTTCAACCGTACAGTACTGAATGGATATTACTTTCGTAATACCGAAATAGAGCTTGACTTGAGTACCCAAAATAGTGGCGTCGTAGTCAACCGCAAGGAAGCACCAGCAGTACTGATTATTATGGGGTGATAAAGAAAATCATATTTCTTGACTTTCCTCCTGATAAGGAGGTTGTTCTATTGCAGTGCGACTGGTTCGACGTGCCTCCTGCCAATAGAAATCATAGTAAGGGGTATAGGAGGGACACGTATGGAATTATTGACCTCGACACTAGTGTACACCGATTCACGGAAGACCCTTACATTCTAGGCATCCAAGCTGCACAGGTTTTCTATGTGAGAGATGTGAAGAGCCCTAATTGGGCAAGTGCTATAAAAATGAATCCACGCAATTTGTTTGCTCCTTCGGTTTTAAATGGTGCAGACCTAGATGATCTTGCAGAAGGAGATGAACGTGGTGATGCAGATGTACAGGATGTCGTCGATGCAGGAATTACAGTTCCAGAATTTACTTTTCCTGACGATATTACTACTTGGTGCAGAAATGATGATGAAGGAACCAGCGTTGATGTTTCAGTCATAAATAATTTAAGACCTGCTGATTTTGACGAAGACCAAGTCGAATATGATGCTGATACTGATGATGATGAGGCTTACATAAATGATGGTCATGTTGCTCCTTTGGTAGAAGATGAATTGGATGATGACCATGGATTCTTTGTGTAGGCTGTCTCTGCACTGTTTGCCTTAAAGGTTTTGCCATGAACATGCATGGATGAAAGATCGTGTAATAACATAATTTTTGTTTAAAGATTCCAAAGTTCCAGTGTTTAGAAATTTTGAATTTCCATGATAAATGTACTAGTGAAATTGCGTCTTATATGAGTTCTTGATTGATTATTAAGTACTGTCACTAGTTGCAACATTAGTAAAATGCTAAGTGCTGCAGAAATTCAGTTGCAAACAATATTAAAAAAAATAATGTGCTCACCAAACTGAGATACTGGACCAAAAATGAAGTGTAGTCCTAAGAAAATTGCAACAGTGATCAAGGGCACGGTCCATGAGGCCCGTTAAGCTAGTCTATGAATGGTCGTTGCAAAATAACTTGTTCATTTTCGCAACAGTACGGTGATTGTTGCTTTACCGTTAACCTATTACCATACGACCCAAATTGTCGCAGTAAACAATAGGTATTGCCGCAGGGTAAATTTGAGGCAAAAAACATATGGTATTGCCACACGAAAAATTTGGTTGCAATAGTTAGCTTTTTTTTGCAACAATATTTGTAACTACCGCAACACAAATAAAGATGTTGCAATAAATGACTAAATATCACCACGAATGCTTATTTCGTTGGAATACCATGTCTCTAAGGCAACAAAAGGAGTGCCTCGCGCAACGAAAATACTCTGTCGCAAAAACGCGGCTGTATTCCAACAGCAGTACAAATCGTGGCAATAGGAGGCCTCTACCGCAACAAAACGACAATTTATCGCCACCAAAATGAGTCGTGGAAATACGAGTGCCCTATCACCACAACCTGAGAGGTCGTGGTAATTTGTGATTATATCGCAACGAAAAAAAAACGTAGCTACAGATTTCGTTGCAAGAGACCGATTCTCTTGTAGTGTGTCCCAGACGCCTAGCTCGATGCTCCACTTAGCGATTCTTCCGGATGCCATAGGGTTGTTCATGATTTTACCGAGTGATGCGTCGTTTAGCACTATGACGGTATGCTCCTGGAAGTAATGGTTAAGCTTGCGAGCTGTAAGGACCACCCCATACGCTAGTTTCTGTTAGTGGGGGTATCGCTGCTTGCACGGTGAGAGTACCTCGCTGAGGTAGTATACTGGTCTCTGAGCACCGTATGCTTTTCTGTCCTCTGGTCGCTCGACCACTATTACTGTACTGACCACTTGATTAGTTGCGGCTAGGTAAAGGTAGAGGGATTCCCCTTCCTCAGGCGTGGCCAGTATTCGCCTGCTCTACAACACTCTTTTCAAGTCGACGAATGCCCTTTTGTTTCTTTGGTCCACTCGAACTTATCTGTTACCTTCAGCAATTTGTACAAGGATAGGGCTTGCTCGCCCAACCTTGCGATGAATCTGCTGAGGGCCGCCAGTCGCCCTGCCAACTGTTGGATGCCGAGGAGATTTGTTGGCTCTTTCATTGTCAGGATTGCCTGAATCTTCTCTGGATTTGCTTCTATTCCTCGAGCTGAGACCAGATAACCGAGCAGCTGACCGGCGGGCACACCGAAGACACATTTCGTCGGGTTGAGTTTGATTCTGTATGCGTTGTGTGCGTCGAAAGGTTCTCTTATGTCCTCGAGGAGTGTGTCCTCCACTCGAGTCTTGATGACGATGTCGTCAACTTACACTTGTACGTTCTTGCGAATGAGCTTGGCAAGACATTTTTTGCATGCAGCGCTGATACGTTGCGCCTACGTTTTTTTAGCCTGAAAGGCATGGTCGGGTAGCAGTAGACACCATGTGGTGTGATGAATGATGTCTTCTCCTTGTCTTCCTGTTTCATCCAGATCTTATTATAACCCGAGTAGGCGTCTAGGAAGGAGAGGCGCTGACAGCCTGCTGTGGAGTCGATAATATGGTCGATCCGCGGGAGCGGGAAGTTATCGTTGGGGCAGTGTTTGTTCAACGACGTGTAGTCGATGCACACACGAAGGATGTTTGTGTTTTATTTCGGGATCAGCACTGGGTTTGCTAACCAGGTGGAAACCTTGATCTCCCTGATGAACTTAGCGGCTATGAGTCTGTTTACTTCTTCTCCGAGTGCTTGCTGCTTTGGCTCGGAGAAGCGTCGAGTGGTCTGTTTGACTGGCTTTGCATCTTTGAACACTTCCAATGGGTGCTTGGAGAACTCCCTGGGTATCCCTGGCATATCTGATGACTGTCAGGAGAAAATCTCCCAGTACTCACGGAGGAGTTCGACGAGCGTGTTTTCTTATGCGGATGATAGGGTGGTCGACACGATCGCCGTCTTCGCAGAATCTGTTGGGTGGACTTGATGCTTTCGAGTGTCGCTGTTGGAGCTAAACTCGAGGTCTGGGGCATTTTTCTTGGTTAGCGGCATCACGGAGTTATCCGTGGTTTTTGCCAGCTCTTCTTGCATCCCGAAAGATTTTGTGATTTCATGGAAATCGTTGTCGCACTTATCTGACTTTTGGAAGTCTCCGTTTACGGTGATCATACCGTATTATCTCGGTAGTTTTAACTTGAGGTAGGCGTAATGAGGTACTGCCATGAATCTCGCGAATGCTGTTCGGCCGAGAATGGCGTGGTACTACGATGGCCATCGACTACCTCAAAGTCCAGGAACTCTCTCCTGTAATTGCTTGGATCTCCGAGTATCACCTCCAAGTTAATTGTCCCGAGTGGTCGGACTGCTTTACTCGGTACTATCTCGTGAAAGGATGTTTCTGATTCTGCGAGTCCCTCCAAATTCATGTTCATTTTATGGAGTGTATCCGCATATATGATGTTTATGCCGCTGCCACCGTCCATGAATACTCTGGCTAGGTCGTAGTTGCCTATTTGCGCCTGGGTGACGAGCACTGCGTGCCCCGGTCGATACACCCGTGGAGGGTGGTCCTCTCTTGAGAAGGTTATCGGGTGCCCAGACATCTTCAGGTACTCTGTTTTGGACGATGGAGCTTGCACTTCCATGTTAACGTGGCGAGTGTTGGTCTTCTGAACTCTTCGGGACGGGCATACCTTCTGTATCATGACTAGGATCCCTTGGGGATTCGGGTATCCATTGCCTCCTTGGTTTCGAGCGGCTGGATTAGCTGGTGCGGGAAGCGCAACTAGTTCCATGTTGTGGTGTCCAGCGGGTGGAGGTAGGGGCGGCGGGTGGTGTGCGGCGGCTCCTCCCGGCAGTTGCGGGTATCCTTGGTTTATTACCATCTTGTGCTTCTTTGTGTACGCCTCATGGATGTCTTGGAACTTTCGGCAATCCTTGAGGAGGGGAGTGGCCTTGAGCTTGCCTATTCGTTTATCTATGAACATGTGCAAGGAACAATATCCGTCAAGGTCTTCCTTGGGCGTTTTGTCGTCTGGTTTTGGCTTCCACTCGCGATTCCCACGGGATATGTTGTCGCGGTTTCTTATGAATTCAGCCGCTACCAGCTCCGATTGATCATCCTGATCATAGTGTCATCTCTTCCTTCTCCTGCGGTCACCGTTGCGATCGTCGTCGTGCGCGGGTGAGGAGGCTTTCTCGTTGCGGAGGGACTCTTCGCCATTCGCCCATTTATCGGCTGTCGCCATTAATTCACCGATGGTTTTGGGCGCGCATCGTCCCAGTTCCTCTCGGAAGGCTGCGCGCCGAGCCCCCTTAGTAAAGGCTTCGACCACTATCTCTTCTGATATATTTCCTGCCGTGTTTTTGAGCATAGTCCATCTCTGGATGTACTCGCGGGTTGATTCGCCGCTTTTCTGCCTGTAGGCTCGCAGTTCCTTGATAGACGCTGGTCCCTTGTATGTTGCCCGAATATTTTTCTCGAAGTAGCGGGTGAGATCGTCCCAAGATCTGTAACATGCACGTGGTCTTCCTTCGAGCCAGCTTCGGGCCACCCCGACGAGGTGCAGGTTTAAGTACTGCATGGCCGTTACTTTGTTTGCGCGCTGACACTTTACTATAGTCAGGTAGTCTGAGAGCCAGGTCTTGGGTTCCTACGAGCCGTCGTATTTTGGAACTTCCGAGGTAAGCTTGAATCTCTTGTGCATTGGTGCCTCACGGATGCTGTTGCTGAAGCACATCGCGCCGTAGGCTTCCTCGTCAGAGGAGGTAGATAGTGAGCGGGCGCGATTCCTTCGTGCATGTTGACCTTGTTCTGCATGATGTCCCCTCGCGCATCGTATTGGGTCCAGTCGTGGTCATCTTCTTGCCGTGGTTCTTTGCTGCGGCGCGAGTGGATTCCGTGGTGCCGTGGGATACTGTCACGGTGTCGCGGGCTATCGTCATCGCTGCGCGGGCTGTCGTCTCGACGCCTTGCCTCTTTTCTCCTGGGGCGGAGAGGTGATCCCTTGTCTACTCTTCTCGGTGACGTACTCCCGCGTCCGCGAGGTGTTCTGTCCACTCGAGGCATTTTATTAGCTTCAGGGGTTGCTGCATTTTTGCGAGTTTGGGTGGCTATGGCCGCTCCGGCCATGCCTAGCCCCTTTTGGCGATGTTGCTCTGCGCGGGGGTCGTTTTCTGGCGGCTTATTTTCCTGTAAATAGGTGGCCGCTGCCAGGACCGCGGCGGCAGGAGTCGTTGGGTGCATGTTGCCCTCGTCTTCAACATGCATCAGGGAAGTATCGATGGTCCATGCGAGCGGTCTTCGAGACGTATTTTCCCTTCCTGGTGGGTTGGTTCCCCGCCGAGGGGTCCTCGAGAGCGTTGCGCGGCGCGCACTTGAAGCCGCTGCCGCTTGTTAACGCAACTCGAGTTCTTTGCGAGTGTCCGATAGCTGGCGGCTTTTCAGCGATAGATGGTAGTGGTACGCGATCAGGTCCTCTTGGGAGGACCCGGATTCTATGGGGTGGCCTGTCTGCACCGCTGTTTTCGCCTTGACCTAGGCGGGTCGCAAAACCTTGATTTGCTGCCGCGCTGCGAGGCTGGCTTCCGTTTCGGAGGTTCTTCGACTGGTTCTGCCATGTAGATGTGGGCCAGATATGGCTCGTAAGTCTTTGGCGTGGGCCAGCAATCTTCGCTGAGTTTGGAGGGTTCCTCGGTCGCGATAGTGTGGAAGTCGTGTGTGTTGAAGCGGATGGAGCCGTCGCTGAACTCCGAGTTGTGTCCGGTGTCGCTGAGTGGAGATTCCAGGATTGCCGGGCTCGAGATGGATTCAGAGTCTGATTCATCGATCTCCGTTTGGTCGGGGAAGTGTAAGATTCCTTCCTTGTTGGCACGGAAGTGGAGATTACCGAACGTCATGTTGACACCCTCCTCGAGTCCGCTGAACGACGGGCGAGATTCCGGCGAGTGGGGCGTGTAGATGAATGACCCGAAGCAGACTGGCTCCAAAGGAGCCGAGGTTTCCGGGCTCCAGTTGAAGCTCGGTGAAGATGAGGCCGATGATGTCGTGGATGCAGCGCCCGCCATTCCCACAGATGGCGCCAAATGTCGATATGCATGTCGACAAATCCCTCGGATGATCCGCTAGGGTTTCGAGTAGGAGAACAAAGTAGACGCTGGTGACAAAGTCTTCTAACAGGGGGCACGATTTATCCAGGTTCGAGGCCCTCGTAGATGTAAAACCCTTACTCCTGCTTGTATGTCTCTGTATTATGAAGATTGGTTACAATGGTGGGTTCACATGCCGAGAGATTGGATCTCGAGCTATGGCTATGGTGGTGGAAAACTAAGATTGGATGTCCCCCTCGGGTGGCTCTCCTAGCCCTTAAATAGGTGGCCGGGTCTCAAGCCGTACCCTAGGGGGTTACAAACCCTAGCCCTAGTCGGTGGAAGCTTTCCATCTTGCCCCGCAAGTCTTGCGTGTGGGCCACTGCTGGGCCTTCTAGAGCCAAGGGGTAGTCCTTTGCACTTGGCTTCAGTGCTGGGCCTTGGACCAGGTAGTCTCACCCGACAGGTCCTGGAGTCATCCCCTCGTCAGTAATTCCACCACAAATACATATATGAATACTTCTCACAATATTATTTGTAGCTATACAAAATTCCATTGAATTGTTTTACACCTTGTAATATTACGGCTGAATGTTTCCGTGAGAAATTTCTCACCATAATATTGTTTGGTTTTACTACAAACAATTAATTTCATAGGAAAAACTTTAAATCTTTCTCATTTATACCAGATTGACTAAAACAATTTAAGTCAACGAAAATGACCGGTTATTGTGTGCTTCCCCTTTTATGACTATGAGATTTAGTCAAATAACAAAATATTATGATTTGATCTCATCCCTTTATATTTTTCTCACCAATGACTACGAAGGTCATGTCTACTGCAAAATGTCATGTAATTTTTATTTTGAGACAAAATAATTTTATCTCAATGTAATTCTAAATTCCTTTCAAAATTAATTTTAGCACACCCATCATATTCATGTCTATTAAATTCCTCAATCTATCTTATAGATCCTGAATTTAATAGGACAATTTCTGATATCGCATTTAAAACATTTTTTAATCTTTTCCATGAGGTATCTTTCTTTTAATTAGGTCCAGCCAAATTAAAAGATCATAATTATCTCCCACTGAATTTTAAGTCCCTTTGCTTTATATAATGAAAAAGAAGTCATTCTTATTTCATTAACACGACTGACTTAATAGTCATACTTGTAATATTTTAGATTACCTTAGTAATAAAATAATAATTACACTTAGCAAAATAATTTGCTAATTGATCCAATAACAACACCAAGAAATTGATATGATGAGTTTTCAACTCGTCATTATTATTTAATCGTACTTGATAAAACAATTTTAACAATACTAGCTTTATGAATATAAGATATCCATATCTATTTTTCTAGTGAAAATAATTATTTTCCTTTTGATTTTAAAATCACTCCAACTTACTCTCGAGATAAAATATTGGAGTCAAAATGAATATCTCCTTTTAACATGGATCTATATGTAAAACTAATATCATATATTTATGAGTACTATTTTGTTTGTTTTGTTTTGCACATTGTGGTCATTTTCTTGAAATTTTGATGACTATATCACAAAATGAATATTACATCAAATTCCTCATATGACCTTTATTCAATATTAAGTTTGAACTTTATGTATCTCATACATAAATTCCTGGATAAGGTGATGAATCGGAAATATTTGCATGTTGCCCCTTTCATTCAATCCTTCTCCAAAGATTCTCAATCCCAACTTAATATAATTTTCACATCTCTTTCGTGAGAAGACACTTTTCTCCTTAATCCAATGTGTTTAAAACACTTGGAGTTAAAAGTGGAAATTTACTACCAATAAACTTATTAGTTTTATGCAAAACCTTTTAATCAATTATGCATCATGCTTGACCAATATTGATTACTAGAAACTTATCATTGAAATAACTCTAAGTTAATTAATGACATAGTCCCAACTTTAACAAGCAAACAAAATAATTTTCTTTAGCGGGTTGAGAATTATTTTCGTTTCATACTATCACTTTATCACACAAAGACATTTGATAATTATACATTGCTTAAATTCTTGTCTCACAAAGATTTTATTAACACAACAATTTTGAATCTCTCAAAATTCATCGGGAGTAGTTTTTTACTAAGAAACTATTCTTTGTCAACCATGTTATAATTTCTATTACGCCCTTTTCTATTTCAATCTACTTTCTTTGATCTCTGTTTTTTATTCAAAACTCTCCCACTGACTTTTTTGAAACATTGAAACTTAAATTATTTCATCTATTCGACTTCCTCAATATGATCAACTTATCATATTGAATCTTCAATGGAATTAAGTTAATTAAGAAAAAAACCAAGACTTATGTGAATTTCGAAATTTACAAGTGCCTAGCACTTAATGGATTTTGGCTATATTAAATATTATGGAGGTAGTATTTCAATCTTGGTAAATCAAAATACGTATCTCGGATTTATTTAACAAGCCATAAAACTATCACTCAAACTTGAGAAATAATTTGAATCATAATACCTCAAGACTTAATAATAAAACTAATTGGCATATCAATATAAAAAGATCATAAACTTTGAATACCCATGCTTGGAATTCACACACAAATTTTATAATTCAAACTCAACAAGGTTTGCAAAAATAAAATATTCATTACATAATGATCAAACTCAAATAACTATTGTTTTGAAGTTCTAGTGTTGATCTTCTCTGTTGACTTGGACTTCATTAGATGAACAGCTACACTCCAAGTGCATTTGCTACACCATTCCAGAATCTCTTCTTCTTTTTAGCATTTTCTCCTTCCAAAGTACCTGCCAGTGGTGCAAGTAAGAGCATCAATTAGTATATCATACTAACTTAATTTTGCTAGAACTATGTCAATAGTGACGGTATAGCTCTTATACATGTCTTAGTCCATGTAGGATCTCCAACTTCAATATCATCTTCTGCTTCCTTGAGTAAGGCAAACAACATCTGAACTGGACACTCCTCCTCACTAGCATTGTAAAGCTTTACAAAACCATGGAATATTGGCGTAAGTGATCCTCGTACGATGTCATAGAAATTATCATGATTTATTGGAAAACCAACATATATAAGTTTTCTTTCTAATATGACCATCCTGATTTCAAACAACTCTATGGATTCACCCAATCCAAGCCAACTATTCATCAGTTCTCTAGTCAGATTAAAACGCTCATTGTGCACTTGATGTGAGAACAGAGCTTTCGGTTCCTCTACTAGGTAATAGGGATGATGGTTAAGGAACCGATCATCCAGCTCTCCATCAATGCATGTGTGCATGAGCTCCTTGACAAGGCACACGTCACATTGGATATGAGATCCATCATGATCCTCATCTCCAGGCATGTGACTTACAAAGTGATCCATATTGGAGTTCCTAAGAACCCCATCAAAGCATGAAACCATTCCCCAAAAGAATTTCTGTTTGCACCTAAAGACTCACGAATCATCATCAGATTAAATTTATATCTAACAAAGGGACCCATATCTACAATAAAAAAAATCATTTAGATACTATAGTTCAAAATTAATTTGCACTACTTAAGTCAATAAAATTGATATTAAGATATGCTCCCACTGAAATCGATATTCCTCAAGATCAACTTTCAGTGCAATGAGATCCCAATATATTATGATTAGAATGATGTATCCACCTCAATCAACCATAACCTAGAGAGTAGGCCACCATGCCAGTCACACATGTGATTCTCGCTCATCTTTCGATGTGTGTGTTCTGAGATCATGACTTTCATGCCTGAACGACAAGACAACCAACCGACTCCGCCATATAGAATGCACCTTGTAACCAAGTGAGCAAACAATAACCCGCCTCCTAGCAAGAAGAGGCACGCTCACTCTTGTATCCAAGTGATGAACGCATACCCATTAATGTTTGATGATGCTACAATTGGGACAACACGAACTACCTTGATATTTTTAAGTGGGGAATCACCCTTGTCGAGACATCGTAGTAGAGTTCATAGACGGGGGTGCCATGAGTCCACTGGTAGAACCGTGGGGGGACGTGATAATACGACAAACGAGAACACCAAGTTTTACCCAGGTTCGGTACGACGCAAGTAGGCGGCATTCCTACTCCCGCAATCTCACTAAATCAGGGTTGAAGCCTGAAGTATACAAAGTACAATGTGAGTATGGTTTCGCTAACTCGGCGAGGATCAACTTCTCGGCGAGTTGGCTTCTAGATAATTGTCTCTCTATTCTTTGCTCCCGTATGGCTTTATATAGATAGCCAGATTAGGGATTATAGAAAGGAAACCTAGAAGACTACGGAAAGTATCTAACTTGGAAAATAAGGAATATGTCTTCTCCTCCAAGCCGCACCACTTTGGGTCGTGGTCCGGGTTCTTCTAGAATCTGGCTTCCTGCGCATCAGCTTACCGGGCTGCCTAATGGACTATTATCCATTACCAACGGGCCACTCTGGTAATCCAACTCTTAGGCCAATTCCGGACATACCCCTAATCGGTATATATCTGACAGTAGCCCCCAAGAAGGATTAAGACTTCATTCTGCTGCTCTTCGTCTATTAGCATTCTTTCTGAGAAATGTCAGCATATTGTCTTGATTTGGATTTTACCAAAGATCTCTTAACCCAAAACTCGGATTTTACCAAAGTACGGCTTCTCTTACACGATCCTTCATGGAGAAGGAACTTCGTGACATCAGCGGTGAAATCCTGCTGATGTCACAGACGTTTGGGTTCAGTCAAACCCTGAAACGTATCCTCTGACAGATTCTCTCGCGGGAAACGAGGAGATAATCACCCCGTCCCCTCATTTCTCGGAAATTTCGGGCGTTACATGCGTCGCGCATCCAATGGCTAAAATAGCCGTTGGAGCTAATCTCCACGCATCTTGGCTATAAATAGCCATCTCGGAGCCTCCGTATCTTCTTCCGCTTCTTCTTCCTCCTCGAGCGCACATAGCCCCAGTCCTTAGCAACCAGAGCACAAGCTCGAGAGAACGCAGAGACCTAGCCCTTGAGCTCTTCTCCGGTAATACCATCGGAGGTTCTAGCTCATGACCGTGCCGCCCGAAAATGGTCACCGGAGATTCCCCCCGCGCCTCTGACTCGGCGAGCGCCGCCGTGGAGATTGAATACATCATCAATGATCTGGACCCCTCCTCGCACCGCTGAGAACGCGCCGGAGGGGGCCGCCATCGTCCACTGCTCCTCCTCCTCCTCCTCCCTTCTCCGAGCCTGCGGAGGAGGATACTACTCGCAGCGGTGAGGACGTCGTCGCTTCCGCCACCGCGGAGGCGAAGACGAAGGATAAGAGAACATCGAGAATTGGAGCCACTGCAACATGCTCCCATCTCTTCTCCCGACATTGGAGAAGGAAGGTTTCGTGGTCAAAGACAAATGGCGGGTGAACGAGAACGACTCCGAGCCGTCTCCGCAACCCGGCGAGCGGGTTCTCCTGGCTTCCCATATCAACCGAGGTATGGGATTCCCACCTTCCGCGTTCTTCTGCCAGGTTCTAGACCATTATAGGATCCAACCACATAATCTACCACCCAACTCCATTCTCTATTTAGCCGGATTCCAGGCCCTTTTCGAGGGTTATCTAAGGGATAGAACCCCGCCTGGATTTCTGGCAATATTGTTTTAGCGTTAAACGCAACCCCTCAGAGGGCGCTCTTCCGACTTGAGGGACAATCTCTTTTACCTCCGTAGGTTTAGGGAGGATTTGTTCCCCAATATCAAGACATCCGAGTCCGTCAAATTTTGAACGGGCTCGTTCATTTATCATGCGGATGTTCCGTTTCCTGGAAAGGAAACGAGCATTCCACCATTTGTCAATTCCATGGCCACGCCCCACGACAATTGGGCATTGGACGCGGTCTAGACTCTGCCTCCCGATCTGATGAGGATCAAGAGGCGAATCGCAAAACTCGTCTCTTCCACTCCTCCGCTAACCGGCATGGATACAATCCTTTGCTGGTTCGAAAGGCGGATCCAACACCTTGCCTATCGTGGGAAACGGCTCATGTGTGAGTACACGGGCCCAGACGACGCGATGAGGACGACGGAGAGCTCGTTGTCGAAGAAAGACTTCAAGAAACACGTGAATCAGTTGGTTTCTACTCGTGATCAATACGAGGAGAGCCGGCAAATGTATCACGTCAGAAACCCTGCTCCGAAGGTATACTTCTGTCTTTTCGGAAATTTCTTGAATCCTTATCTTATTTTTCTCGGATGCTTTTTATTCTAACCTGGACTTTGCTTCTTTTTACAGATTCTTGATCTTCCTAAAGCAGAACTTGCTACCAATGACGAGTTGGCTGCACTTCACGCCAACTTCCAATCTAGAGGGCGAAAGCGCAAGAAGCCAACCGCCACTCAAGAGGTCATAGATCTTGACGGTGTAGCCATCACTACTTCCAGGTAAAAAACCCAGATTTTTTCATTCGTATGCTTTTTGTTGCATGTTTTTCGTTTCTCGGAATCTCACCTCTCGGATTTTTCTTCTCTTTTCTTTTCTAGCCTTGCCCCTACTACCTTGAAGGGGAAAGGCCGGAAGAAGCACAAGGTTGCTGCACAAAGAGGAGTAAAACCATTTCCCGCCACTGCGCCAGACACTCCAACAGTGGCTGGGAAGGAGAACTCGGCTGCACGGGAAGGAGAATATCCCCTGCAGTCCAGCCAGCCCATTGCATCCGACTCGGATGCGAAGGAAAGGGTGGTGTCGGAAGAGCTTGGGCCTTCAAATCTTCCGAAGGAAGAGCCCATCCCCAATTATGACAACGAGTTCAAGGTAAGGCAAGAAGATTGTTTTGACGAACACGGATATATTCATCTGTGGGCGAAAAAACACTTTGCCCGTGCTCCCTTAATCTGTTCTTGGCCACAAGGCAGACTTATTGTTAGGAATAATTACGTGTTCTCGCCTCGCCAGGTCATACAAGACGGCCTCCACCATGTACGAATTACCTTTGTAGAATATGCTAAGGAATTTTCCGACAATATTGCGCTTGGGGTCTCCCAACGAGCGTGTGTCTACACTCCATCAACCTTTTCTAGCGCCGTTGCCGGGTAGGAAAAGAATTTATGCAAGGGGAGTCTCTCACGTCCAATCTCTTTACTTTGGTTTTGTTTTGCTTAGTTTATTTTATTTTGTATTGTTTGCTTCTCTTTATAAAAAACACACAAAAAAACAGTTCTTATTCTAGTTGTTATTTTTGCTTTACCATGCTTGCTATCAATGGTTGATGTCTTTGAAACTAGATCTTATTGGCAAAGTGGGTTCACGGAAGATCAACAAAAATATTATAAGGAACATCGCTTCTCACAAAAAGGGAAACACTTATGGGAACAAATTAATAAATTGCATATCATTGCTAGAAACTAGTGTTCTACTTATAATGTTACTTATTGCTTTGATAAAGCATGTTGCTGTAGGAGGTATAAACACCTCCCTTTTCAATGTGAGTATAATGATAATGTTACCATATCTTCTTATGTTAAGGGAAATTATGAATTATATGATGTGGAACAAATTGAAGAACTTATTGCTTGGAAGGGTGCATTCAAAATTGCATATTTACTTGAAAGTATTGATGATGCACCTTATAAATACGAGATTTATGCTATACTTGAATTTTTCTTAATAAATTCTCTCAACCTAAGGAAGAGACTAATGCCTTGCAGGAGCCTATGGAAGAAGAAACTACTGAATCTGGAAGCTCATTGGATGAAAAAGAGGAGGAGAGTGATGATCAAGAGGAGGAAGAATGGAGCTACCCATGTCTACCTCCTAATGATAGTAACTCATTAACTCATACATTATTTGATGAAAGTGATGATCCTATTGATTCTTTTGAAATATCCCTTTTTCATGAAATTGATACTTGCTATACTTGTGATCTTGATACTACTATGAATGAAACTTGTGAGAATGATATTTCTACTGTTATTTATGATAATCCATTCTAGTTTGATAAATCCTATGATAATCCCCTATTTATTCCAACTATTGATATGCATGATAATGAGGAAGTTTGCTTAGAAAACTTATATGATAATGCTCTAGATGATGGCCCTATGTTACTTGATGTTATAAATTATAATGCTACTGAAAATTGGATTGCTATAATGTGTTCTATACCTTTTATGAGTGATCAATCATCTCGTTTTGATATTGCTCAAAGTGGGGAAAAAGAAGAGCTGGTTTTAAATTTTGATCCCACTGTTTTTTAGCTTGATATGAATTGTGTACTTTTAGACCATGACAAACATGCTTTATGTGATAATTATGTTGTTGAGTTTGTTCATGATACTACTGAAAATTATTATGAGAGAGGAAAATATGGTTGTGGGAATTTTCATGTTACTAAAACACCTCTCTTTTTGTTGAAAGTTTTGAAATTGCTCTTGTTCTACCTTCCCATGATCTCTAGTTTGAGCTTCGTGGATTTGTTTCTTTACAAGATTCCTATGCCTAGGAAGTGGGTTTGACTTAAATTTGTTTTACAATTTCTTCTTGATGCTATCTTTTTCTTAATTCATAATTCTTATGTGAGCATCTTTTTCACTTGAAAATACTTGATTCCACTTTTCTGGTCCTAGCTAAAAGGCGTTAAAGAAAAGCACTTCTTGGGAGATAACCCATGGTTTTATTTTTGCTTTGTTTTTTCTCTGTTTTCTTTGAGTCAAGGGGTTATATACTTCTGTAGCAACTCCTTTGTATCTTTATTTTCACGTTTTAGTTGTGCCAAGTAAAGTTTCTGACGAGAGTTGGAGGTTGTTTTTGGATTTCTACACAGAAAACATATTTCTGCTGTCCACCATAAAAAATCGTATAATTCACAGGAAAATCAGAATGACCTTAAGTTTTTTGATATGAGAAACGTAAGTGCCACGAAAAAATTCGTTTTTACGGACAGTTCTGGTTTTGACAGATTCTGCCATTTTGCTTGCCTTTGCTCTTTTACAATGTCAAGTGGATTTATTTGCTTCACGAAACATCAGTGGATGTAGCTAATGTTTAAAAGTATCAATAGCACTTGTGCCCATACAGAACCCATGGATTTTTGATTGTTGCACTAACCCTCTAATTTGAATTACTCTTTGCGTGTGGTGTGAAGGAAGTTTTCAAGGGTCAAGAGAAGAGGGTGATATATGTGATCAAGAAGAGTGCAAGGTCAAAGCATGGGGATGCCCCCATGGTTCATACAAGCAAATTTTAATAAGACTCAAGCATATAAGATTGGGGATTCCCAAGTCATCCCCTTCTTCATCAACAATCTATCAGGTCACTTCTAGTGAAACTATATTTTTATTCGGTCACATCGTATGAAGTTTACTTGGAGCATCTATTTGTTTTTCTTTTGTTTTCCTTTGTTTTCTTTTGTTTTCCTTCCTGAAATAATATAGTTGGACCCTAGCATTCCTTGTTTGGGAGAGAGACACGCTCCGCTTTTTCGTTTGAATACCCGTTATGCTCGTATTCTTGGTTTTTCTTCTAGTTGCTGCAAAATTGTTGTTTTATTTGCATCTTTTATTCAGAGTTGTTAGTTTTAGTAGTGTTATGTGAGTACTCTCATGTTTTATTGTTGTATCATTTAGAGAGTTTTTGTTAAAGCATATTTTGTATGGTGCTTGTTTGGAAAATAAACTATTGCTTGAAGTAGAATTTATAGCGGTGCAAGTAGAAGCTTGTATAGAATGTGGCTAGACTTTTTCATATCATGCTAGATGTTATTTTAATTCTAAAGACTAGTAGTTATTTAGTAGCATGATTAGTCTCAAATAGCTGAGAGTGTTTAATGTGCCATTGAAATAATCATGAGTTGTTCTTGTCATATTGAAGCATAAATTTGTGGTGTTCTCTTTCGACTGTTTTATTTGGTTGCATTGGTGCATGCTCACACCATGTTTATGACTACAAACTAGTCACTTATAGCCTCTATGATCATTTAGTTTTTGAACTTGTGGTACCACTTATGCTTTTATTAATGATGTTTACATTACACACTTTGCTTACTGCGATAATCTGTTGCTTGCTGCTTAATACCCAACGTTTGTTCGGATGATATTCGGAGGGTGGGTTATTAGACATAGATGCAGTTGCATGACAGTCTATGTATTTTGTTTTAATGCCCGGATGAATCACATAGTAAACTTTATGTCTTGCATATGCACTACAATGCAACCTTCATTTCTGTCAATTGCCCAGTTGTAATTTGTTCACCACACTTGTTATTTATCTTTCACGGAGAGACACCACTAGTGAACTGTGGACCCCGGTCCATTTTCTCATACTGATAATACACACACTGCTTTCATACTATTTTAATGTTGTTTTTCACACCATACATTTAACCTCTTTGTTATCAGCAAAACCGCTGAGATTGACAACCTCACTGCTACATTGGGGCAAAGTGATTTGATTGTGTTGTGTAGGTTCCACGTTGTTCCTGAACCAGTAGTGCGCCCTGCCATCTCAGCTGCAACAACCTTCAGAAGTGCTTCTTCCTCCTACCGGTCGATTCAACCTTGGTTTCTTTTCTGAGGGAAAAATTGTTGCTGCACTCTTCACACCTTGCGCTTGGGGTATCCCAACGAGCGTGTGTCTACACTCCATCAACCCACGGGAGAAAAGCTCTACTACGCCGTCCAGCTCTATTTTGGCCATAAGGCCAAAGTCTCCAACAACATCACTCAGTACGAGGGGCTTCTCGCCGGAATCAGGGCCGACATCGCCCTGGGCATCAAGCGCCTCGTCATCAAGGGAGACTCGCATCTCCTGGTAAACTTCTCCAACAAGATCTACATCGCCAAGGACAAGCACATGGCGCTGTATCTCGAGGAAGTCCGCAAACTCGAGAAGCGTTTTCTTGGCCTGGAGCTGCAGCATATCCCGCACGGGAACAACCAAGCGAGCATCTAGAAACTGGGCGCAGGCGCCAGGAGTCTTTGAAGAAAGGCTCACCAAGCCATCCCTCATCCCTCCCATCGACAACGAGGAGCCACAAGGCCACCAGCACCTCGAGGAGGAGCCACCACCCGCTCCCTCCCAAGGCGCACCTGACTGTGGTACCCCTTCGGGGAATCACGTGGTACTCGCCTTCACTCATTTGGAAGCATGCTGGAACATGAGCATGATCGACTATCTCACGAAGGGAGACCTCCCAGAAGACGAAGCAGAAGACGAGCAGGTCACCCGTCGAGCTAAAATGTATTGCGTCATCGACTCCAAGCTGTACCGGAGGCGCCCCAACGGCATGGCGCTGCTGTGCGTCCCCCTCCCCCCTCCCCCGACGACGGCGTGGAACTCCTCAAGGACATCCACCAAGGCGACTGCGGCCACCACTCCTCATCACGTACCCTCGTCGGCAAGGCCCTCAGGTACGGCTTCTACTGGCCCACGGCCCTCAAGGATGCCACCGAGCTCGTCAAGTCCTGCGAGGCATGCCAGTTCCACGCCAAGCAGACACATCAGCCCGCGCAAGGGCTCTAGACCATCCCCCTCTCATGGTCGTTCGCGGTCTGGGGCCTAGACATCCTGGGACCCTTCCCTCGAGCGCTCGGGGGCTACCGCTACCTCTACGTCGCCATCAAAAAATTCACCAAGTGGGCGGAGGTAGAAGCTGTCCGGGACATCCCGGCAAGGACGGCAGTGCAGTTCATCAAGGGATTGGTCTGCCGCTTGGGCGTGACCAACCGCATCATCACCGACAACGGCGCACAATTCACAAGCGTCCTCTTCAAGTCCTACTACGCCAACCTGGGAATCAAGATCTGCTACTCCTCCGTCGCGCACCCGCGTAGCAACGGCCAAGCAGAGCGCGCCAACGCCGAGGTCCTCAAGGGCCTCAAGACGTGGAGCTTCAACAAGATCAAGTTCCACAGGAAGAAGTGGATCGACAAGCTTCCGCCGGTCCTGTGGTAAATGCGCACCACCGCAACCAAGCCCACGGGGGCAACACCGTTCTCCCTAGTCTACGGGGCCGAGGCCGTTCTCCCTACCGAACTCAAGCTTGTCTCTACCCGAGCCATGGCTTTCAACGAGGACAGGCAGGGAGAACTCCACGCCGAGGACCTGCTGCTTCTCGGGGGCGAGAACCCGAGCCACCACTTGTGCCACTCGGTACCAGCAAGGCCTCCGGCGCTACACAGCAACACCATTAGGCCACGCACACTGGAGGTGGACGACCTAGTCCTGAGGAGGATTCTCTCCCGAGAGGGCTTGCACAATCTCTCTCCCATGTGGGAGGGGCCGTACCGGGTAACGCACGTCGCGATGCCTGGTGCGGCACGACTAGAGACTAAAGACGGCACTCCAGTGCCAAACCCGTGGAACATCGAGCATCTACGGAAGTTCTACCCTTAGTATTTAGTTCTTTCTCGCTCCACGTGCCTCTCCTAGGTCGTGGTGACGCACCCTTGAGGGACCCCGTGAAGGTCTCAGGGGGCATCTCATCAGGCGGCCGCACGGTCATAGAGAGCATCTACCCACACAAGTGGGAAGCCGCATGGAAAATCTTTGCACCTGATCTCGCGCGAGTCTCGGCCCCATGACTATGGGAGTCCCATGTCCGCACGGGAAGTCAAGTGCTTCTTGGGGGACCAAGGGTCATGACATCCCCCAACCGTGTGTTGTAGAGCCTCACCCTAGCAGTAAAACTTTTATCCCCGCCAATAACACTTGTCTCTCAGCAAGCCAGTCTTTCTTTCTTCGAGAGCATGTATCTGTCAATCCTTGTCGAGGACACCTCGCGAGCGGGGGCTGGGATCAGTTCCCGTGCACGGGTAGGACCCAATCAGAATAAATCCAAGTGGTAGAGCTCTGTCTAAACGGGTCGCTACCGTGCACGACACCTCATCAAACCCTTGGTGCTGACTTCCTCTTGAGGCATCCACGAGAAGAGTTCTAGGCACGTACTCTCGCTCATTGCAGAAACAAGAACCTATCTCCTGAAGCATCCAAGCGCGGACCTCTCGCAAGGAAAAGAAGAATGCCTCAAGAGGGGCAGCGGCGAAGACATTTTATGCACACAGTTCACCTCGATAAGGACTCCGAAACTCCCAGAGCTAAGTTCAAAAAAAATTTATGGTTGGCTCTCCAAAGAATCTACTCACAAGTAATAAGGCAAACACACATTTCATTTATATTTCATACATGAGATACATTCGAGTACATGGAAATGTCGCAGATCTGTCGCGAAGACAAAAAGATGCTAGAACCGGGAAGGAGCTATTCCCCTTCCGCGACCATCAAAGGAAGAAAAACTGCTGATGACCCACAAGTATAGGGGGTGTATCGTAGTACTTTTGATAAATAAGAGTGTCGAACCCAACGAGGAGCAGAAGGTGTTGACAAGCAGGTTGGATAGAAGATTCGTTGTAAACACTAGCAAACAGGTTTTTGGAGGTTTTTGATATAGCAGATAAATAAACTGCGAGTAAATAAAGTGCAGAAAATAATATTGCAGCGATTGGCCCAATCCTTTTGAGAGCAAAGTACGAGCCGATTGTGTTACTTATGACTACCAAACACTCTCGAGGACACATGGGAATTTCTTCAAGTGCTTTCGCTTCATTACGGTTGATTAATATCCATTGGTTCGTGAAGTGTTGTGTGGGTGAACCTACGCTAATGCACCGCCCAGCTAGGAATAATACATACTTGTGATTATACCCCCTCATAATCATCCACAAATACAAGAAATTAATTAATATAAAACTAACCACATCCTTAAAACTCCAGGATTCTACGCTCCCTCGTCATTGGTTTCCTAACGAGGGTTGAGCTTTCTGTCATTCCGGCAACCCCACAATTAGTAGCAAAATACACAATGCATCCTCCTAGGCCCATAAAGGTGAAGTATCATGTAGTCGACGTTCACATGACACCACTAGAAGAATAACACCACAACTTAAATACCGAGCCACGAGATATTACTTCAACATAACTTCACTACTAACATCATGACTTCTCCCATGTCCTCAAGAACTAAACGAAGTACTCACAAGACATCATATGGATCATAATCAGAGGTGATATAATGGATGGTAACAATCTGGTCATAAAGTGCTAACACCGATAAATCTCACAAGCATCAACTCTTAACAAGTAATCCACACCGGGAGAGAGATCTAATGTAAAACAACGATAGAGGCCCCCAATTGTTACAGCGGGATGACGGTGGACGATGAGGGTGATGGTGCAGGTGGTCATGATGATGACGATGACGATCTTGATGATGCCCGGAGCGATGACGGTGATGATGGCGATGATTTCCCCTCTCCGGAGAGGAATTTCCCCCGCAGATTTCTCCCTGCTAGAGAGTTTTTCTCTCTCGGGAGTTTGCCGCCCCGAGGCGGCGTCAGAATAATTCTTTGATGATGGTCTGGGTCTTAGGGTTCCATGGGGGTCAAGTACACGAACAATATCGACCAGAGGTGGGCCAGGGTGGCAACACCACGTGGTGGCGCGGCCAAGGGGGGGCGCCACCCCATGGTGTGGGCCCCTGGTGGCCCCCCTCCGGCTCTCCTCGTAGCTGGATCCCTCATCTGGACTTCTAAGATATCTCCGGTGTCCCCCCTCTTCTTCTGATCTTCTGAAATAGGGTATCCTGACGGTGCTTTTTCCATCAGATTTCTGGTCCCGGTGTTTATTCTCCAAAAATTCTAAAACGTGAAAAATTAAGATAAAATAACATAAGAGATGCATCATATCATGAAATATATAGATGAATAACAGTAAATAACAATATCAAACGGTGATGCAAAATGGACGTATAGACCTCGCCTGTCCCCAAGCGAAACTGAACTCAGTAAACATGACCACAAGTTTATGGAGTGAGGTGTCGATAAAATGAAATACGGACAAGAGGCATCACATCTAACAAGAACGAGTCATTTTAGACAACACTTCCTCTCATATAATCAAACTTGAAACAAGTAGAGGAACAACAAAGGTGCAAAACGTAAATCAAAATTGGTAAAGGAAAACTCCATTCTTGGTCAGAGAACAATTAACAGTGTACTTATCTGTCGATCAGAGTCTTTATACTAGAGCTATATTGCAGAGTTTATCATGCTCAATTATAACGGTCTCTTTGCAAACATTGGTAACTTTTAAAGTGGTATTCAAACAGATAAAAGCATTTGCAGAAATAAGGAAGAATAAAGAACATGATTGAGTAAATCAACATATAGCTGGATGAATCACAGCAACTCAAACGCTTGCTTAAGACAGAAAGCAGTGGGTTTACTGACTCAACATAAATTTAAAAGATAGGCCCTTCGCAGAGGAAAGCATGGATCACTCATGTGCTAGAGATTTTATTTTGTAAAACAGAGGTATAAAATGGTTGACACTCCTCCCAAACTTTCTTACACAAACCATGGCTAACCGAATCCTCGGGTGCCTACCAACAATCATAAACCATGGAGGAGTGTCTAATTTTGAGAGGTGTATGTTTATGCGAATGGCAAACAGAAAATACAATACGTCACAAGCCAACTAGACTTCACAAGAGTGGCTCCTATAGAAGGACGCAACAGGAATAGAAGGTCATCCCTCTTTCTCTTTTGTTTACACAATTATGCTTTGACTGATAAATCAGGGGCAAAATAGTGAAGAGAATTTGTATTATTATTTGGGGCTGGGAACCCCGCTGCCAGCTTTTCTAGCATTTGGATAAGCGGATGAAGCCACTAGTCCAGGGTGTGAAATCCAATCAACAAGTGAGATAAATTTTCTCTATTTGCGTCCTCATGAGCTAAAACAGGGGCACAAAACAGGTGTAATTTTGAAGGTTTAAAGGTAGCACATTGATGCTGACAATGGCTACAGAAATTCCTTGCTGAAAGAGGATCTTTGGAAGGTTGATGCCACTAACGGTGGTGATGGCGCCTCACCGGTGTCAGCAATA
The DNA here is from genome assembly GCA_028641055.1 of Alopecurus myosuroides. Classification (NCBI taxonomy): domain Eukaryota; kingdom Viridiplantae; phylum Streptophyta; class Magnoliopsida; order Poales; family Poaceae; genus Alopecurus; species Alopecurus myosuroides. Next base: position 251,207,399 of record CM054058.1, read on the forward strand.
ACGCGGAACCTGCACACAACACAACCAAAATACTTTGTCCCAACAGTACAGTGAGGTTGTCAATCTCACCGGTCTTGCTGAAAACAAAGATTAGACGTATAGTGTGGAAAATAGTGTATGCTTGCAGTAAGTAAATAAAGCAGGAAATTGTAGTGGCTTGTTTACCAGTGTAAGAAAATGGACCGGGGTTCATAGGTTCACTAGTGGTGTCTCTCCATAAAAGATAGCATGCTGGGTGAACAAATTACAGTTGGGCAATTGACAAATAAAGGTTGCACCATAGTGCACATTCATGACATGATGACTACTATGATATTTAGTGCGGGCATTACAATAATATACATAGATCGCAATCCAACTGCATCTATGACTAATAATCCACCCTCGGGTTATCATCCGAACCCCCTTAGGTATTAAGTTGCAAACATTAGATAATCGCATTAAGCAATGTGTGTCATGTAAGCAATGATTGTGCACGCGGGTACTCACACCGCTATTTTCTCCCTAGTGGCAACAGCACATCCTCCCCCGTCACGTTTCTATCACTCAGGCACAGGCGAAAAGGAGGCATGAACCCACTATCGAGCATAAATACTCCCTCTTGGAGTCACTAGCAACTACTTGGCTAGAGCAACCACTAGCAACGGAAAGCATGCAAGATCACAAATAACATATGCAATAAAGACCATAATCAACTTGGCATAATTTCAATATTCATCGGATCCCAGCAAACACAGCACATAGAATTACATAAGAACAATCTCGATCATGTTAGGCAGCTCATGAGATCTAAACATTTAGGCATAGGAGGATAAGACAACCATCTAGCAACTGCTATGGAACCGTAGTCCAAGGATGAACTACTCGCGCATCACTCCGGAGGCAGGCATGGTGATGAAGAGGCCTCCGGTGATGATCTCTTCTCCGGCGGGGTGCTGGGAGACAGCTTCAGACCCCCTTGATCTAGGGTTGACGACGACGGCGGCTGCGGAACTTTTCGGGGATATTTGATCGGGTGCCTAGGGTTTTCCATCCAGGGGGAATAAATAGGCGAAAGGGTAGAGGCGGTGGAGCCCTGGGGGCCCCACACCACGAGCTGACGCGGCCAAGGGGGGGCGCCACCCCATTGTGTGGCCCCCTGGTGCCCGTCTTCGACTTCTCTTCGGTCTTCTGGATGCTTCCGGGGAAAATAGGCACTTCGAGCTTTGTGGGGTCCAATTCCGAGAATATTTCCAGAACAACTTTTCTGAAATAAAAAACAGCAGAAAACAGGGAAATGGCACTTGGCATCTTGTTAATAGGTTAGTCCTGGAAAACGTGTAAAAATGCTATAAAGAAGGGAGAAAACATGTAGCAATTGGCATAATATTATCCGGGAGCATCAGAAATTATAGATACGTTGGAGACGTATCAAGCATCCCCAAGCTTAGTTCCTACTCGTCCTCAAGTAGGTAAACGATAAAGCACAATAATTTCTGAGGTGACATGCTACTAACATAAACTTGATCATAAAAATGCAAAGGCATATGTAAGCTGAGATCATAGAACTTTATACACAAACATGATAAATAGAACTTTAATAATAAAGCATAGCAATCACTTTTCATCATGAAGAGTATCTCAAATAAAGGATCATGAATAATAAAGCAAAGAAAGATAAACGTTTGTTTCAAGTATAGAGAAAGCATGGTAAAGTGGTATTTCGCTAGTCCTTAAGAGTGGGGCAAAACATAAATGCCAGGACACCTTCAAAGTTCATGAGGAAGACTAGAGAAAATAATTTAAGAACAAACAATATCACATCATGAATCAATTATTGATGTTTATGGGACAAATGCACATAGAACTCAGAATGGCAAAAATGCTCTCTCAACTGTGCATAAAGTTAGAAGATGGAGACTCAACATAAAAGAAAAACAAAGGACCTCCGCGGAGGGAAGCAGGGATCAACTCATGTGCTAGAGCTTTTTATTTTATTAAACATAGGTATTAAAAGTTTTACACTCCTCCCATCCATATTTCACAAACCATGGCTAACCGAATCCTCGGGTGCCTGCCAACAATCACATACCGTGGAGGAGTGTCTATATTTTGGGAGATGTATGCTAATGCCAACGAATGGTAAACAGAAAATACAGTACGTCACAAGCCAACTGGATTCACAAGAGCGGTTCCCATGTGAAGGATGCATCTGGGTAGAAGGTCATCCCTCTTTCTCTTTTGTTTACACAATTATGCTTTGACTGATGAATCAGGGGCAAAAATAGTGAAGAGAATTTGTTTGCATTAATTTGGGGCTAGGCACCCCGCTGCCATCTCTTCTATCATTTGGATAAGCGGATGAAGCCACTAGTCCAGGGTGTGAAATCCAATCAACAAGTGAGATAAAGATTCTCCATTGACGTCCTCATGAGCAAAAACAGGAACATAAAGCAGGAGTAGTTTTGAAAGTTTTAAAGGTAACACATGAGCAATTTACTTTGGAGTGGCAGTTAAATACCACATGTAGGTAGGTATGGTTCACACAATGGGAAAAAGTTTGGTTTAAGTGAGTTGGATGCACGAGTAGATCTCATACTCAGTACAGGTGGAGGCTAGCAAAAGACTGGGAGCGACAAATCAACAGAGCATAAGAGCCATAATCATGCATAGCGACATAAACATCATTAATTAAAGCATAAGCGGTATCACAAGTTAAAAAACTAAGTGGTCATGGAGACTATTCGTGACTGGTTCATAGTCATAAACATGGTGTGAGCATGCGCCAAGTCAACCAAATAAAACATTCAAAAGAGAATACCATAAATTTATGCTTTACTATGACAAGAAAAACTCATGAATCTTTCAACGGATATTAAACACTCTCAGCTATTTGAGGCTATTCATGCTACTCAATAACCACAAGTCTTTAAAACTAAAATAACATTTAGCATGGCATGAAAAAGTTCTAGTCAGAGTCTATACAAGCTTCTACTTGAACTGTTATAAATTCTAGTTCAAGCAGCAATTTATTTTCCCAACAAGCACCATAAAAGATATGTTTTAACAAAAATACTCTTTATGATACAGCAAGCAAACATAATGGTACTCACATAATGGTACTCACATAACACTACTAAAACTAATAGCAAAAACTACAACTAAGAACTCTTTTTCAGCAGTAGCATAATTCTTTTGAGCAACATCAAGAGTCTTACTAGCATAATGAATAACATTCAACTTCTTATCTACACGCTGTCCAAGAACAGCACCTACAACATAATCACTAGCATCACACATAATTTCAAAAGGTAAATTCCAATCAGGCGGTTGAACAATAGGAGCAGTAGTTTAAGCCTTCTTTAAAGTTTCAAAAGCTTCCTTACAATCATCATCAAAAACAAATGGTACATCTTTTTGAAGAATATTAGTAAGAGGCTTTGATATTTTAGAGAAATCTTTAATAAACCTCCTAGAAAAACCAGCATGACCAAGAACACTACGAATAACTTTAACATCCCTAGGACAGGTAATTTTCTCTATGGCTTCCACTTTCGCTCTGTCAACTTCAGTACCTCTTTCAGAAAGCTTATGTCCAGGAACAATTCCTTCATTCACCATAAAGTGGCGTTTCTCCTAATTAAGAACTATATTAGTTTCCACACATATCTACAAAACTTTATCAAGGTTGTGCAAAAAATTATAAAAAGAAGTTCCATAGACGGAGAAATCGTCCATGAATACTTCCACAACCTCTTCACAAAAACCATGAAAAATAGCAGACATGCATCTTTGAAATGTAGCAAGAGCATTACACAAACCAAAAGGCATATGTCTATAAGCATAAGTACCATAAGGACAAGTAAAGGTTGTTTTCTCTTGATCTTGCTTCCTAACAGCAATTTGAGAAAACCCTGAATAACCATCAAGAAAGAAAAAAATGAGTATTCTTGGACAACCTCTCTAACATTTGATCAATAACGGGAAAAGGATAATGATCTTTCTTAGTAACTTTATTAACCGTTCTAAAATCAATACACATTCTATAACCAACTACTACTCTTTGTGGAATGAGCTCATTGTTTTCATTAGGCACAACCGTCATTCCTCCCTTCTTAGGGGCGCAATGCACAGGGCTCACCCATCTACTATCATCAATAGGAAAAATAATACCACCATCAAGAAGTTTTAATACCTCATTTCTTACCATTTCCTTCATCTTAGGAATTAAACGATGTTGATGTTCAACTATTAGCTTTGCATCAGGTCCAATATTAATAGCATGCTGACATATAGTAGGAGAAATTCCCTTCAAATCATCAATATTATATCCAATAGATCCATGGTGTTTCTTCAGAATTCCCAATAATATTTCCTATTCTTCACCTGAAAGTTTAGCACTAATAATAACAGGATATATTTTCTTATCATCAATATAAGCATATTTAAGATCATCATGCAGAGGTTTTAAATCAAAGACAGGATCCTCGTTGGGTGGTGATGTTGTAGCCAAGTCTTCCACAGGTAAATTATGTTTTAGTATCACTGGTTGATGAAGAAGAATATCATCAATCTCGTTTCTCTCTTCCATAAAGACATCGCTCTCATGGTCCTCCATATATTTCTGCAAAGCATTGTTAGGAGCAAGAGCAATAGAATAAGGTTGTTAAATTTTAAAATTCTCATCGGGCAATTTAAATTCATAAGGTGCTCTAGCAAATTTGGAGAAATTGAACTCATAAGATTTTCCATCAAATTTAGTCATAATCTTCTCTATTTTACAATCTATAATAGCACCACAAGTGTTCAAGAAAGGTCTACCAAAAATAATAGAACAAGTTTTACTAGCATCCTTAACAAGTACTAGAAAATCAGTGGGGTATTTAGTCTTACCACACAAAACTTTCACATCTCTAATAATACCAATTGGAAAGACAGTTTCTCTATTAGCAAGCTGAATAACCACATCAATATCTTCAAGCTCACAAGAACCAATTTCATGCATAATTCACTATTCCTACAACAGGTTCAACGGTTATTTGTTCATCAGGTTCAATAGATTTCTTATTAATCTTATTAACCACACTAGCCACCATAGAGTGTTTTTTTTTACCTTAGCAGGGCAAGGCATTTTTTCAACATATGGCTCAGGAACAGCAGGATTAACAACATGCACTTCTATATTACTTGCAGGAACAATATCTTTATAAGGTGCATGGTACTTGTGATAATTCTTTTTAGGAATATCAAGATAGGAGGCAAAAGCTTTAATATAGTTTGCAAAAAATTGGGAATCAAGACCACAAACAACACTAACATCATAGAATTCATTGGTTCCCATATAAGATTTAATGCATTCATAATCATAGTTTATACCTGACTTTCTACCTTTGCCATTCTCCCATCCTTTAGTATTTTCTTGAATACGGTCAAGAAGATCCCATTTAGCTTCTTCTTTCATACGTGTGAATGATCCAGGACAAGAAGCATCCAATAAATCCTTATCATGAAGAGAAAGCCTTGCATAAAAATTATTGATAACAATATTTCTCGGGAGTTCATGAACGGGACATTTAAGCATTCATAACTTCATTCTCCCCCACGCTTGGGAAATACTATCTCCATCATGAGGCCAGAAATTATAGATTTGATTCGGGTCTTTATGAATCTCACTAGGAGGATATAATTTAGAATAAAAGAGAGGAACAATTTCCTCCCATCCAATAGATTCACCATTCTTCAGTAATTTGAACTATCATCGGCTCTTCCTTTCAGTGATAAAGAAAATAATTTCCTTTTGACTTGGTCCGTTGTAATACCTGCACACATGAATAACTCGCATAGTTCATATATAAAGAGCAAATGATCACCGGGATGGACAGTTCCATCTCCGTAATAGCATTTATCCATAACAGGTCCAACAATTTTCATAGGTATTTTATAAGGATCTAATTCAGCAGATGACGGGTTACCAACTACCCTAGTAGAAACGGTAGAAGTACCCCTAAACAGAGAACCAAAAGTATTCTCCATAATGAAATAAAACAGCACACAGAAATAAAAAACAATACTCATAGTAAAAGTTTTTCTTACCAATTCCACGTACCAATAGCGCTTCACTCCCCGGCAACGGAGCCAGAAAATAGTCTTGATGATCCACAAGTATAGGGGGTGTATCGTAGTACTTTCGATAAATAAGAGTGTCGAACCCCACAAGGAGCAGAAGGTGTTGACAAGCAGGTTGGATAGAGGATTCACTGTAAACACTAGCAAACGGGTTTTTGGAGGTTTTTGATATAGCAGATAAATAAAGTGCAAATAAATAAAGTGCAGTAAATAATATTGCAACGAGTGGCCCAATCCTTTTGAGAGCAAAGGACAAGCCGGTTGTGTTACTTATGACTACCAAACGTTCTCGAGGACACATGGGAATTTCGTCAAGTGCTTTCGCTTCGTCACGGTTGATTAATATCCATTTGTTCGTGAAGTATTGTGTGGGGGAACCTATGCTAATGCACTGACCAACTAGGACTAATATATACTTGTGATTATACCCCTCGTAAGCATCCGCAAATACAAGAAAGTAATTAAGATAAAACTAACCACAACCTTAAAACTCTGGGATTCTACACTCCCTCGTGCATTGATTTCCTAACGGGGTTTAGGTTTCTTTTACTCCGGCAACCCCACAATTAGTAGCCAAATACACAATGCATTCTCCTAGTCCCATAAAGATGAAGTATCATGTAGTCGACATTCACATGACACCACTAGAAGAATAGAACCACAACTTAAATACCAAACCACGAGGTATTACTTCAACATAACTTCACTACTAACATCATGACCTCTCCCATGTCCTCAAGAACTAAACGAACTACTCACAAGACATCATATGGATCATAATCAGAGGTGATATAATGGATAATAACAATCTGGTCATAAAGTGCTAACACCGATAAATCTCACAAGCATCAACTACTAACAAGTAATCCACACCGGGAGAGAGATCTAATGTAAAACAACGATAGAGGCCCCTAATTGTTAAAGCGGGATGACGATGGATGATGAGGGTGATGGTGCTGGTGGTGATGATGATGACGATGACGATCTTGATGATGCCGGAGCAATGACGGTGACGATGACGATGATTTTCCCCCTCCGGAGAGGAATTTCCCCGACAGATTTCTCCCTGCTAGATAGCTTTTCTCTCTCGGGTGTTTTCCGCCCCGAGGCGGCGGCGGAAGAATTTTTCGATGATGGTCTGGGGCTTAGGGTTCCCTGGGGTCAAGTACGCGAAAAATATCGACTAGAGGTGGGCCAGGGTGGCCACACCACGTGGCGGCGCGACCAAGGGGGGCGCCACCCCATGGTGTGGGCCCCTGGTGGACCCCCTTTGGCTCTCCTCATGGCTGGCTCCCTCATCTGGACTTCTAAGATATATCCGGTGTCCCCCTCTTCGTCCGATCTTCTAATAGGGTATCCTGACGGTGCTTTTTTCCCATCAGATTTCTGGTCCCGGTGTTTATTCTCCAAAAATTATGAAACATGCAAAATAAGATAAAATAACATAAGGGATGCATCATATCATGAAATATATCGATGAATAACAGAAAATAACAATATAAAACGATGATGCAAAATGGACGTATCACCGGCCTCGGCCGAATCTGTCTTCGCCACAGCTGCGAGACATGATCGGCCGAGAAGGAGCGATGGAGGCGACAAGGAGAAGGAGGAAGAAGAGGAGACTGGACGAAGGCACCCAAAGGACTCAGCTGCTCTCCGAGCCCAGATCGTAGCTCTCCTCCTTGACGAGCGGCAGATCCTCCTCATCCTCCTCTTCGGCAACATAATCTTCATCATCATCGTCGTCATCCTCATCGTCACTGCTCTCGCTCTCAATGTAGCACTCCACGCGGCGCCCGAAGATCTTCACGAAGAGGCGGTCCACCCCGTCGAAGCGGAGGTGAGGACTTGGCTCTCCTTCAGCCACTGGGCACGAGCAAAGGTATTCCACCCCCTCGCCAACGACAGGTGACCAGCGGAGCAAAACACCGCCGAGGCCCACCAAGGCCCATTGATGCAACCCACCACCTGGAGCCAGAAGCCGTGTGGCGGGTTGCGCTCGACGGAGGCAACAAAGACATCGGGGAGCCGCAGCTGACTGCGGATGGGACCGCAGAGAGCCACCAGGAACTCGTGCTCCGGCACGCATGTGTCCTCTGCCCAGAGGGCGAGGGAGCTCCCCATCTCGCCACGGCAATGAGGAGCGCGGCCACCTCGACCACGGCGAATCCCCACGCTCGGTCCAGCCTAAGAAGACGACCCCTCCGGCGGGTCTACAGCGACCACAGCGCGCCTCGCGCTCCGTCAGGGGGAGACATCAGCGCCCAGAGACGAACCTCTGCCGCGACCACCGCGGGCCATGATTGGTCCCTCTTTCTTTCTCTCTACATGTGGAAGGCGGGAGGAGAGGAAGACGAAGGTGGAGTTGGAATGGGAGAGGCCATGATTGGTCCCATTTATGCCAAGGCCAAGAGATGGCACTTCGCTTGGCTGGTCTCCCACCGGCTCGAGCACCAAGGCAGAAGGGGCCATGTTCCAAAGGGGAGCGTGACCAGATGATGAGGCGCTTGCTGCTCTGCGCTGCCCGGTCAGAGCAGTAATTGCGACGAGACATTTCCGACACGCGAGGAGGTCGTGGGTCTCCCCTGCAAACCATCTCGCTACATGGAAGGCTAGGCCCGCAGCCTGGGGGCCCAGGCCGCTCTGCTAAACATGCGCGTCATGGGCCCGGGGGCTACTGTCGGACCCACGGATACCAGGGTATCCTGGGCCGTCTACTGCTGGCTCGGTCCATAGGGTACGGAAGGAGTCAATACCCACCCATCCAGACAGGTAGAAACCCTTAACCGTTCTCCACTGATGCCACTCCCTTGAAGAGGAGATCTCCAAGGGATCTCCACCGCGTCTCGCTGGGGAGGAATCCTGCTCCGACCCCGCTCCTTCCTGGAAGGAGCCTCACCTGCTGGGAGATAGCCCATGTGAGGGTGACGTTCTGACCTCTACGCGGATGATGAAGCCGCCGCACAAGACATGATGGCTTTGGCAGTTGCTATTCTTGTGTATAAAGCGCAGAGCTCCGTTGTGCGCACGAAAGCCTCATCTGTGGCTTTCCCCTTTGGTGCAAGGAGACCAAGTCCGCACTAGAAGACGAAGGCGGTGTCACCGGGCTCCCCCACCGTGACGCCATGGACGGCGCAGCTGTTCCCCGACGACCAAGACCGCGCAGTATACGGGGCGCTCCCCCTTTGGCGCCTTGTGGTATATGTTTCCCGCCAAGTGAGCGGGAAACAGGGCCGCCCATCGGTATAAGTAGACCACCCCTATCTCATAGAGAAGGGAGATAACAAGAAAGAAAGAGAGAACATCCCGTTGTACTATAATCCTCACAGTGCAATCAACCAGACAAGCAGGAGTAGGGTTTTACACCATCACGGTGGCCTGAACATGGGTAAACCCCTCATGTTGTGACTATTTCCCTTTGAGAGCTCCCTCTTGAAGCCTTCGGAGGTACGATTGAACGTGGTTAGCCCCCAGTGTTTGAACCTTTGAGTGCTACCCTGTCGTTGACAGAACAGCAACTCCGACATTTTCCTGTGAACTATTTTAGATGTCTTGTAAGGATAAGCTTTGCACTTTGTTGTCTATCGTACTTCTATCTTTTGTTCTGCTTGTGAGATTACTTAGCTTTTCCTTGGTGACGTCCTTCGAGATGTTCTGTTTGTGTCCTTCGTGGTGATCCTCCAGCTGCTCCTTGCGGAGGATCCTCTTTGATCTTTGCGCGGGGGTTTGGTGTCGCTTGCTTGTTCCTTGGAGCGAGGTTGCCACCATTACCTGCAATTTGTGCCTCTGGAGATGTGCGCGCTTGGTTGTTCCTTTGTGAGCATCTCGCGAGGAGAAAACCCAAGGGTCTTGGCGAAGTGTTTGTGTGTGGTAGCAACCCGCCCACATACACTGTTCCAGCCCCCACTCGCGGGATGCTTTCGAGAGGAAAAAGGCCTTTGCGCGTCTCTCTGGAGAGAGGAAGGATGCATGCGTGGATGAATGCACGTGATGTTTTGTTGGATGCAGGATGCAGACATGCCGGCATGCAAGGGGAGATTTCTTTGTGAAAGCAACAACATTTTACTGCTAGGGTCAGGCATTGTTCTCTTGCAAAACGCTTGGGGATGTCATGACCCTGTGGTCCCCCAAGAAGCACTTGACGTCCCGTGCAGACACATGACTTCCATCTTCATCGGGCCGAGACTCGCACGAGCTCAGGTGCACAGCTTGAGTATGTAGTGGCCTTGTGGCGCCCTCGAGTAAGAAAAGATTGCCCCGTCGGAGCGAGGCTCCCACTTGTGTGGGTAGAAGCTCCCGCGGCCTTGTGTTCTGTCTAGCGAGAGCTCCATGAGACCCTCACGAAGAGAGGTCCTGGCTTTGTTTTTACCGTGGCATCACGGGGTCCCCTCGAGGGTGCGTCTCCATGGCCTTGTGGGGGCCATGGAACGAGCATGTGGTGAGCGCTCCTCCCCAAGAGAGAGGCGCGCTCGCATGGAGAGCAGTGGCAGCCCCGAGCCTCCAGCGCTCTGGGTGGTAGCCCCCGAGCCTCCAGCGCTCTGGGGGGGTCTTCTGGGTGGCTACTCCTTCGTGCGAAGTGAGCAGCCTATTTTTGGGAGCCTCATCGAGGTGTCCCACGTCGTCTTCATCGGTTGGGTGGGAGATGGCCACCTCCTTGTAGGCTCGTTTGACCGAGCGTGTCGCCTCCTCCACTTCTCCGTGGATGGTGATGGTGCCAGCAGGCCCGGGTAGCTTGGCAAGGTTGTACACGTGGTGCGTCACAACCATGAATTTCGCTAGAGCTGGGTACCCGAGGATGGCATTGTAGGGGAGTGCGATGTGCGCGACATCGAAGTTAAGGATCTCGGTGCGGTAGTTTTGGCTAGTGCCAAGCGTGACGGAGAGGTGCACCTGTCCCAGGGGGACCGTGGTGCCATCGGTGACTCCGGTGAACGACCTTGTGGGGGCCAGGTGCTCGTAGAGCACCTAGAGCCGTTCGAATGTAGGCACCGAGATGACGTTGAGGCATGTGCCCCCGTCGAGCAATGTCTTCTTGACGGTGATGTTGTTGATGGTGGGGTGCATACCATAGGCCGGATTCCCATGGTCCTTGTGGACTTGGGGTGGTCGTTGATGTCAAAGAAGACCCTGTGGTCTGACCACTTGAGTAACTTTGACGCGGTTGTGCCTAAGTGGACAGCGACGATCTCGCGCGAGATCTTCTTGAAGTGGCGGTGGGAGAGTGGAGCTTGTGCTCCACCAAGAATGCAGGCCATGTAGCTTGTTGGTTCTTGGTAGCCCCCGCAGTGTTCGTCGCCCCTCCCCTGGTTGCTCTCAGCGTGTGGCTGCATGGCGGCATTCACCTGAGGTACGGGTGGGTTGGGATGCTGCAGCTGCTGTGTGGGCGGTTGGAAGCCGCCGTTGTTGTAGCCGCGGTGTTGTAGTTGCCATACCCGTTGTACTGGTTCGGGCTGCGCTCCTCCCATCTCCCTCCAGAGCGGCCCCCCTCGCCCAGGACTGCGCCAGCCGCCGCCTCGAGAGTAGCCCTCCTGGCCACCCCTCATGAGGCGGTCTCCCCGCATCCTCTCTAGCTGGAAGAAGTTGAAAGTGCATTTTGCATCTTTGATCTCTCTTAGGTTTTGGAGTTGATAACAACACCACTAAGCTTCTAACAGTGCATCAAGTATTTCAGGTTATATCAACTAGACACCAAAAAGGTGAAGAGAATTCCAAGACAAAGCCCCCAAGATTGATTTGGTCCAGCGGTAGTACCGGGCTTGGCAGCGGTAGTACCGCTCTGCACAGCGAGCGGTAGTACCGCGCCCAGTATCGCCAGAATTACCACCAGGAGAAAAATGCGTACTGTCTCCAGCGGTACTGAAGCGGTAGTGGCTCGGTAGTACCGTTGTACTCATTTTGATCTTGAGCAAAACCTTGCTCAGCGGTAGTACCGCTATTGGATGGCGGTAGTACCGCTCCCTACAGGAAGCGGTAGTACCGCCCGTAGTACCGGCCCTTGTACCGCTGGCTAAGTTTTGCTCTCTATATCGCATGGTACTAGAGCGGTAGTGACCTAGTACTACCGCCAGCCACTGCAAATTAATTCGAAGATAGTGGCCAGCGGTAGTACTGGTGTGCACTCGCGGTAGTACCGCTGCTGGAGAACCACGGTACTTTAGCAGCAGTACCGCATGCGCCCTGCGACTGGGCCTCCCTAGTACCGCGTGCATACCCATGTAGCGGTAGTACCGCTGGCTCCAGCGGTAGTACCGCCAGGCACGAAAAAGGGTCAAAACGGCTTGTTTGGGGAGGGGGTTATAAATACCCCATCCCCTTCTTCCCCAAGAGGTAGCTCACTCCAGCATTAAAGTCAAGCATTTATTGAGCCTCCAAAGTTAGATCTCTCCCAATCCCTCCACCCAAACTCGTTGATACTTGGAGGATTGAAGGATAATACCCGGATCTACATCTTCACCGACTCGTTCTTCATTCCCCCTCTCTAGCTCAAGGGATCTAGCCTAGGGTTTCCTCTTGTGGAGAACCTAGGCATCTTGCTACTTGTTGGTGATTCAAGGATTGTTGGGAGCCCCCAATTTGGTTGTGGGTGTGTGCCCCAAGTTGTTTGTAAAGGACTCGATTCCCGCCTCAAAGGGGATCAATAGTATAAGGTGAACTAGGCCTTTGTGGCGGGGTTCATCGGAGAATAGGGTGAGGCCTTTGTGGCGTTGACTAGGCCTTCGTGGCGAGCTCACACCCCTCCAACGAGACGTACTCCCTTAACAAGGAGGAACTCGGGATTACATCGTGTCTCCGTGTGCTTCACTTTGGTTACCTCATTCCCTTACTCCCTTTACTTACTTGCATTGTGATTATTGTTATCCTTGTCATATAGGTAAATTCACCGTAGTCGCATTATCTAGAGAATTTACCTTTGTGTCAAGCCTAATTGTTAAATAAAAATTAAAATTGGTCGTAGGACCCATTCACCCCCCCTCTAGGTGCCCATACTTTACTTTAAATTGGTATCAGAGCCTCGACTCTTCTATCGGGCTTAACCGCCTAAGAGTTTTAGTATGGGTGAAGATTCGGACGCCGAAGGTTCCGTGGCTAAGGTGACCATGGATGATCTCAGTGAGTTGAGAAATTCACTGACCTCGTCCATAGACACCAAATTTGATGAGTTGCGCCAAGCCTTGGCAGAGCTCCTCAAAGCCAAAGGACCGGAGGTCGCCGAATCTACACCTCCGGAAACTAATGCGGAGGGTGCCAAGAAAGGGGTAGACGGTGATCCATCTAAAAATGCTTCCGCCGAAAAATCCATCGAGAAGGGCACGAATGGAGATGGAGGATATCACTCCGTCAAAGGATAATATTATCCCGATCCCCCCATCCCTCATCCTCATATAATCCCTAGGGGAGATCCACCTAAAATTGATGCCTTTTCTTTTCGTGAATGGCAATATTACATGGAGACTCACTTGAACTCTTCTTGTATAGAGCTTTGGAGGGTCACTCGTGATGGATACAAACCTCATGACCCCAAGAACCTTACAAGAAGGGAAGCCGTAGATTGTCAACTCAACTACACCGCCTTGTCAATTCTTCAACAAGCCGTGGGTCCTAACCACATGCCGCATCTTCAACAATATTCCACCGCCAAGGAAACATGGGACGCTCTTGTCATCATGTTTGTGGGCAATGAGAGTATGCAAAGGAATAGATATGATGCCTTGACCAATGAGGCCGAAGGGTTCTATATGCATGATGGAGAGGATCATGTAGACATGTACCGAAGACTCAAGACTCTTGCCACCGCCTTCTCAAATGTCGGTGCCAAGTACATTGATGATTCTTGGATCAAGAGGAAGTACATGATTGCCCTAATGCCATTTGAGGGTGCGGACTTGAAGAGCATTCAAGGAAGCAATGATTTCTCTTCCATGACCTCAACTCAAGTGATGCAAGAAATGTGCTCCTATCAAGTGCAAACCAAGAATGCTCTTGACAACCATGCTAGGGCCATTGGAATGCAAAAAGGGGCATCAGTTGCTTTGAAGGCCAAGGTTGTGTCAAGAGAGGTTGAGTTTGAAGAAGAAGGAGAAGAGGCATTGCCTCCCTTGAAGGAACAAGACTATGATCCCGTGCTAAAGGATCTCATTGCTCTCACCGTGCAAAAGTTTTGGAGGAATCCTCCCAAGGTCAAGAAGTTCGTTGAGGAGAAGAACAAGTCTCGCTATGGAAATGATGGGGCTCAAAAAGTGAGGTCTTGCTTCAATTGCCAAGATAAGAACCACTCCATCGTGGAGTGTCCCTATGAAAATAGAGAAATCCATAGTGGCAAGCTCATTCGCAAGGATAAGTCCAAGGTTGAGTACAAGAAACCTCATTTCAATAAGAAACCATTCAACAAGAAGTCTCCCACCAAGTTTGTGCTATTGACTCAAGAGGAGTATGATTCCGGGAGTGATGAAGAAGAAGAAACCCCAAATGAAGTGGCCGCTCTTGCTATTGCTTCTACTCCATCATCTTCATCTCTCTTTGAATCCCCCAATGACAATCATCCTCAACGAAATGCCAAGTGTTTCATGGCTAAGGACATGGAGGTATCACCTTCCTCCAACTCTAAGACCCCTAGTGATCTAGAACATCTTGCTAATCTTAGAGTAGAAGATGAGAGGCTCTCCTTGGAACATTTTATGTCTAACATGCAAGGGGAGACCAAGAAGTACTTTGAGCATCTCATGAGACAATTGGGAGAAGCCCAAGAAGCTCTTGATAAGAAAGGTGAGGTTGAAAGAAGGGATGCAGATGAAATTGCATCCCTCTCTATGACTCTTGAGGAAGAGCATGATGGTAGAGTTTCTCTTCAGGAGGAACTTGAATCTATTGAAGAAACTCATAATGAACTTGTGTCTAAAATCACTAAGGAACGTGATCTTGCTATTGCTAAATATAAAAAGGCTAAAAAGAATAAGGTCGAGTTTGGGGTTGGTCATGGTAAACTAACCGAGGAGTTTGAAAAACTAACCGAGGCTCACAAAGCTTTGGAGAGTCAACATTCTTCCCTCAAAGAGTTGCATGAACAACTTCAAACTCAACTTAATCAACTTAACAACCCTAGCACCTCTACTTCTTCTTGTGATCATGCAAATATTATTGAGGAAAATGCTAGGTTGAAGATTGATCTTGCAAGGCTCAAGGGCAAAGGCCCTCAAGTTGAGAAGGTTGTGGTCTCTACCCCACAAGTGGTGGCCCCTAGCTCAAATTTGGTCATTGCTAGACCACAATTGAGTGCTCCAAGGCCACAAGTGGGCAAGAAAGGTCTTGGCTATGTTGCCAAGAAAAAGAACAAGAAGAATAAGAACAAGAAGAAGACCAACAATGGTGCTTTGAGTGGCATTGTCATTAGGGACAACACTACTCGTAGCACACCCGCACAAGAAAGCAATGTTGCCTCGAGTAGTAGTGTCATGAGGGACAACACTACTCGTAGCACCTCCGCGGGAACTAACAATCCACACCATTTCTTATATGTTGATTATTATGGTGTTGTGCAAGCTAAATATGTTGGTCCTATTGAGGGTTACATTGACTATGCTATTTGGGTTCCAAAGACCCTTGTTACTAACATGAAGGGACCCTCCTCGGGTGTCGGGGGGTTACCCCCGAGTAGGGTAAAGGCAAGTGCTAATGGCAAGATCAGAAGGGATGTTTGGCCGAGTAGCCGGCTACCTGGTACTCGCTACCCGGTCGACTGCTACCCGGTCTTACACCTAGACAGCCATGAGGATGAATCAAGAGAGTTATGCTCCTCCGAATAGAAGAGCTGGTCCGGGTAGAAATGGCAGGAACCTACCCGGGCCAGAAGTCAAAGGAGCCGTTCTGACACCGAATCCCGCGTATCCCGGGTCCGTACTTGGCACTGTTCACAGCATTGTTCATCTGGGGACGGCGTGCCTGACAGCGACAGTGTGTCAGCAGGGCGTCGCAGGATAGGGGGACCTACTCTGTGTTCGCCACAGTGATAACAGACTCAACACTTGGTTTTGCCCAACGACTTTCCGCACCGGGACAAATCTAGAAGCCAAAGCTGTCAGCGGGAACTCGAAAAAAGGACGGTGTGCACACAATGTCGACATCTGTTTGTATTTGGCTGTATCCGGCAGGACACCGTGTATATAAGGTGCCCTGCTCCCTCCTGCGCGAGGGATGCTGACCTAGATCGCGCACTACGTAGAGATCCTTAACCTAATTCATCCCATAGAGAGAAGAGGGGCTACTCGGTAGCAAGAACCATTGTATTGTGGCTACTCGGTGAGACATCAGAATACAGAGAGAAAGGCAGGAGTAGGGGTTTTACCTCCTCACGAGGGCCCTGAACCTGGGTAGATCGTGTTGTCTGCAGTGCTGGTTTCATCCTTCACGCGTCTACTCGTCGCGTGATCCCTCCCCGAGCGCCTCCAGCGTCCTTCGTCCCCACATCTTTAGCCATCCTATGGCATCTGCCGTGACACCACCACGACAGTTGGCGCCCACCGTGGGGCAACCAGCGGCGCTGGCTGGAGTTTCCGTTCGGACGGGATCGATTTCTGCTACCGGAGAGCGCGTGGTCTATGGCCTTGTCCACATATTCGGCTCCTTTGACTTCGTCACCGACAACGCCGGCGATTTCGGCGGCAGGGCCATGCCGGAGGGCGGCACGGTGCTTTCTTTCGGCGCGCACCTCGTCTACGTCGCCACCGTCATCGACCGCGAGTACCCCGAGCTGGTGCACGACGCGGAGGATCCACCCGCCGTTATCGCCGCACGCGGGAGGCCGTCGAGCCGCTCTGCGAGCGTCGCGGAGGTGATGATGGCCGGCCCTGCTGCTGACGCCGGGAAGGGCGCGGCTGCTACCGCTGCGGCTGTCGTCGAGGATCTTGCTGGCTCAAGTGCTGGCGGGAAGACGCACAAGCCTTACGAGAAGGAGTGCAACCTTCCACTCTCCACTACTCCGACGATCCCTGCGTCTGCTGCACGGACGGGCATGCCGCCTCCCACTGACCTCGAGCTCCTGACCATGAAGGCGCAGCTCGACCGGCAGCGCCAGGAGCTGCTCGCTGAGCAGGCGGAGTTGGAGAAGATCAGGCTAGAGCTTAGCTTAGATCAGCTTGAGTACAACAAGGCTCACGGTTTCACACTAGTTGTTAGGAGAGCTAGCAAAGTAGGTGCTACGCGTCGCAACCTAGGCGCTGAGATGGCGACTGTTGTAGAGGCTCCCAGTCAGTCCGCCACCGCAAACACTTCCACCCGACCCAGATATAGCACACCCGCCAAAACCCTTAGAGCTGCTAAGGCTGTAGCTGCCGAGTTGCCGCATCTAGCTGGTGACGCGCGCGTTAGGCAGCAGGAGAGGCTGAACGAGTTGGTGCTAGAGGCCGCTAGGCAGAACGAGGAGTTCCGGAAAGCCAACCCGGGTGATGGAGCTTCTCAGGTGGTGCACTCGCATGCGGCCAGATCTAACGATCAGGCTTCATCCCCACATCCTAGCCGTGAGAGAAGCCGGAGTGGGCATTCCGGCAAGGATAGGCAAATGCAGGTGTACGACTCGGCTGTCGCCGCGAAACAGCTCGCTGTGCCGCGATAGTCCGGTCAGAAACACAACGCTGCAGGAGCAGGCTTTCAAGCCCATAAAGCTCAAAGCCAGGCCCGAGATGGAGAGCGCCCAGGTCCTTCTCAGCACCCCGTCGCTCAGCCTACTCGGCAGAGGCAGCAGCCGCGTGCAGTGGCGCCAGTCGCCAACCCGGTGGAGCAGCCTGCAGCTATGCAGGTGGACAAATATGATGATGGCTACTCGGCCATGGGGATGGCTGGCTATGACATTCTGGATCGTGTGGGCGAGCGCGTGTTGGCGCCTGGAGACGCAAGGCACCAGCTGGACCAGATCAGCTTGTCGGCGCGGCTTGAGAACACGGGTCCTCCTGGCCCCGAGTGCTTTGGCCCGCGCATCATGAACGAGCCGTCCGTGAAGAACTTCCAGCTCGCAAGGGGCACCAAGAGCTACAACGGCAGCACCAAGCCAGAGGATTGGCTCAATGACTACGTCACCGCAGTCGACATCGCGGGCGGCAACAGGAGATGGGCAGTGCGGTACGTCCCGCAGATGCTAGAGGGTCCAGCTCGCACTTGGCTCAACAACTTGCCCAAGAACAGCATAAATTGCTGGCTGGACTTCTCGGACGCCTTCGTCAACAACTTCACCAGCACCTACAAGAGGCTGAATAGGCCACAGCAGCTGTCCGCTTGCAGGCAGCGAGAAGACGAGACGGACCGCGAGTACCTTACTCGGTGGAGCACGCTGCAAAACACCTGTGAAGGTGTGAACGAGGCCCAAGCCATCACTTGGTTTGCGCAGGGTTGCAGACACGGCAGTATGCTGTGGCAAAGGTTGCAGAGGGAGATGCCAAACACTCTGGCGGAGACCATCAAGATTGCAGATCAGTACGCACTCGGTGATCCTACCCAGCCTCTGATGGATTCCACCGAGCCGAGAAGAAACTTCAACAGCAACAAGCGCAACGAGTTCCGCAACAAGCGCAGGGGTGACCGAATAGATGTTCGGTACGACCCTGAGGAGGTGAACGCAGTGGCTGTTGGAGCTGGGGGTAGCCAAAGGCAGAAACCTGCTGGAGCCTACGGGCAGAACCAGAACCAGGGCCAAGGCAACAAGAAACCATTCCGTGCTTCTCAGTCGGGTAGCGGCAAGTCGGAGCAGACGAGGAAGTTCGTCTTTGACGACATGAAGGATGGCCCATGCAGTTTCCACACTCAGCACCCCTCAAGGCCTGCTAACCACACTACCCGACAGTGCGAGTGGTGGGATCTGATCCGGAATGAAGGCTTGCCTCCTCCTCCTCCTCTGCCAGCTGCAAATGCCAATGTGCAGCCTGCTCGCGCACCCGCAGCTCGGCCGCCAGTGTTTCCGAGAAGAGAAAACGTGAACCAAGTGGCTTTAGGAGCCAACCTTCACTTCAACAATGAAGGCTACTGCGACAACAATAACAACTACAACCGCAACAACAACAGAGGCAACAACAACTACCAGAGCAACAACAACGGCAACAATGAGGGCGGAGGCCGCAACCAGTACCAAGAGCACCATGAGAGCTACATGATCTTCACTTCTGAGCCAGTCGACAAGCAGTCACAGCACAGGCGTGCCATGGAGGTCAATGCCGTGATCCCTGCAGTTCCTCACTATATGCATTGGTGCAACCAAGAGATCAAGTGGTCCCGAGTAGATCATCCCAAGGTGATGCCCAACCCGGGTAGCTACGCTTTGGTGGTGGATCCCACCTTCTTGGGTCCCGAGAAGAATGTGAGGTTCAGCAAAGTGCTGATCGACAACGGCAGCAGCATCAACATTGTGTACAGGGACACCCTCGAGAAGCTTGGGCTGGCCGAGAACATGCTGCTACCTAGCAAGACCACTTTCCATGGCATTGTGCCGGGAGTCTCCTGCAACCCGATTGGCCGAGTGTGGATAGATGTGCTATTCGGCACAAGGGAGAACTGCCGCACAGAGCGCCTGCAGTTCGAGGTGGTGGATCATCAGAGCCCCTATCACGCTCTACTCGGCAGGCCTGCTCTGAGCAAGTTCATGGCCTCTACCCACACGGCGTATCTGAAGATGAAGATCCCTGGTCCCAATGGCGTGATTACCATCTCTGGTGATTACAAGAAGTCCATGGAGTGTGCCTCTGCTGGCTCTCAGTTGGCGGAGTCTATGGTGATTGCTGCCGAGAAAAAGAAGATGTACGAGGTGGTGGCTATGGCGCAATCCGCGCAAGCTGGTGCGCAGGGCGTGCCGAGTACCCAGCACGGGACTGCGTTCCAGGCATCCCAAGAGACAAAGAAGGTCCAGGTTGACCCTGAGTTCCCCGACCGCGTAGCCATCATTTACTTCCTCCGTGAGAATCGGGACGTGTTCGCCTGGTCCAATGAATATTTACCAGGGGTCCCGAGGGAGTTGTTTGAGCACTCGCTACATGTGCGTCCTGACGCCAAACCCGTGAAGCAGGCTATGCGCCGCTTCGGAGATGAGAGAAGGAAGGCCATTGGTGACCAGATCACCAAGTTGCTGATAAGCAATTTCATCATGGAGGTGCTGCATCCGGATTGGCTAGCCAACCCGGTCATGGTCGAGAAGAAGAAGGAGGATCCCAAGGCTGCCACTGCATGGCGCATGTGTGTCGACTACACCGACTTGAACAAAGCATGCCCTAAGGATCCCTTTCCGCTACCTCGCATCGATCAGGTGATCGATTCCACTGCTGGCTGTGAACTGCTGTCTTTCATAGATGCATACTCTGGTTTCCACCAGATAGCTCTCAATCCTGCTGATCAAATAAAGACTGCTTTCATTACCCCGTACGGGGCTTATTGCTATCGTGTCATGTGTTTCGGGTTGCGGAATGCGGGTGCTACTTATCAGCGGTGCATGCAGAAATGCTTGCACGACCAGCTCGGCAAGAATGTGCAGGTGTACGTAGATGACATTGTCATCAAAACGAATAAAACACATACTCTGCTTGCCGACCTGGAGGAAACCTTTGCCAACTTGCGCAAGTATAAAATGAAGCTGAACCCGAGTAAATGCACCTTTGGTGTCCCGGCTGGCAAGCTACTCGGCTTCCTGGTGTCTAGTCGGGGCATTGAGGCCAATCCTTCAAAGATAAAAGCTATTGAGAGCATGTCCTTGCCGAGATACCTGAAGGACGTGCAAAAGTTCACTGGTTGCTTGGCATCTCTGAGCCGTTTCCTGGGCCGAATGGGCGAGAAGGCCCTGCCTCTGTACCAGCTGATGAAGAAAAGTGACAAGTTTGTCTGGACTCCGCAAGCGGACGTGGCATTCAACGAGCTGAAGGCAATGCTGGCTAGCGCTCCTATCCTGGCTAGTCCGCTACCCAAGGAGCCAATGCTGCTATACATTGCTGCCACTAACCGAGTAGTCAGTGTGGTGATTGTGGTGGAGCGAGAAGAAGAAGGCAAGAGTGTGCAGCGCCCAGTATACTATCTCAGTGAAGTGTTGTCTAGCTCCAAGCAGAACTACCCACATTACCAGAAGATGACCTATGG
The DNA here is from genome assembly GCA_028641055.1 of Alopecurus myosuroides. NCBI lineage: Eukaryota > Viridiplantae > Streptophyta > Magnoliopsida > Poales > Poaceae > Alopecurus > Alopecurus myosuroides. The sequence goes on from CM054058.1 coordinate 251,228,603, forward strand.
TGTGTACCTGGGCGCCAAGAAGCTAAAGCATTACTTCCAAGAGCATCCTATCACGGTTGTGAGCTCTGCTCCCATCTCGGATATCATGGGCAACAAGGAGGCGAGTGGTCGAGTAGCCAAGTGGGCAATCGAGCTGGCCGCGTACGCCCCCGCGTATGCGAGAAGAGAAGCCATCAAGTCTCAAATCCTGGCAGAGTTTCTGGTGGATTGGGCCGAGGTGCAGTACGAACCTCCTGCTCCAGTTTCCAATTACTGGAAGATGCACTTTGATGGCTCGAAGGTGAAGGAAGGCCTTGGTGCTGGGGTAGTGCTAACGTCACCCAAACGAGATCAACTCAAGTACGTGCTGCAGATTCATTTCAAGGCGTCCAACAATGTAGCAGAGTACGAGGCCGTGGTGCACGGCTTGCGAGTAGCCAAGGAGGTTGGCGTGCAGCGCATTATATGCTATGGTGATTCAGATCTGGTGGTGCAGCAAGTTTCTGGCACTTGGGATGCTCTGGATGCTAACATGGCATCATACGGCTTCCTGGTACAGTCTATGACTGGGTTCTTCGAAGGCTGCGAGTTCCAGCATATCCACCGAGCAGAGAACGAAGCGGCAGACGAGCTGTCCAAGTTGGGATCTTCTCGGCAATCCATCCCGGCAGGGGTTGCCTTAGAGCACTTGAGGAAGCCATCCATCAAGCCATCTCCCAACTCGGAATCCATATTTGTTCCTTCTCTGCCAAGTGAAGAATCCGTTCCAATGGAGATTGACTGGGAGAATGCAACAGAGAACCCGGGGACTGCCGCTCTCTACCCGGGGGACTGCCGCTCCTTACTCGGGGACTGTCGTTCTCTACTCGGGGACTGCCACTCCATACTCGGGGACTGCCACTCCATACTCGGGGACTGCTGTCCTTAACCCGGGGATTGTCGCATTCATTGAGGAGGTCCTTGCCAATCGTTCAGGGCTCCAGAGAAGTGCTCCCAACCCTAAAGAGCAGTCAGAGATGCCTGTCCCAATGGAAGTGGACGAACCAGTGTTTCCCACACGGGAGACACCGAGTTGGGCCATGCCCATATTATCCTTTCTAAAGGACGGTACTCTGCCAGAAGATGAGGTAGCCGCAAGGCAGATTCAGAGAAGATCCAAGGGCTACACTATATTCAGAGATGTGCTGCACAAAAGAAGTGCCACCGGCGTGCTGCAACGTTGTGTGGACCCAGAAGAAGGAGGAGAGATTTTGTTAGAAATACACCAAGGAGAATGCGGGCACCACGCCTCTTCTCGGGCATTGGTCAAGAAAGCTTTTCGGCATGGCTTCTACTGGCTCACAGCTCTGCAGCAAGCTGAAGACATCGTGAGGAAATGCAATGGCTGCCAGATGTTCGCGAGTAAGATTCACATGCCTGCTTCCGAGTTGAAAACAATTCCGATCACATGGCCGTTTGCCGTATGGTGCCTGGATATGGTTGGCCCCTTCAAGCCGGCTAAAGGCAACATGACACACATCTTGGTCATGGTGGACAAGTTCACCAAGTGGATTGAAGTGAAGCCTATTCGGAAGTGCGATGGAGCTACAGCCGTGAAATTCTTAAAGGATGTGATCCTGAGATACGGCTACCCGCACAGCATCATCACCGACAACGACACAAATTTCGCAAAGGGGGCATTGGTGCGGTTCTGCAGAGATAAGCACATCCGACTAGATGTTGCGTCTGTTGCGCATCCCGCCTCCAACGGGCAAGTGGAAAGAGCAAACGACATGGTGCTAGCAGGCATAAAGCCAAGGTTGATTGAGCCGCTGCTGAAAACACCTGGGTGTTGGCTAGACGAGTTGCCAGCGGTGTTGTGGAGTCTAAGGACTACCCCTAACCGGTCAACCGGCTACACACCATTCTTCTTGGTATACGGGGCTGAGGCCGTGTTGCCAATAGACTTAGAGCATGACTCCCCCCGAGTAACCCTCTACACTAAGGTGGAGGCGAGAGAAGCTCGAGAAGATGACGTTGACCTGCTCGAAGAAGCAAGAGAGCTTACTCTGTCACGTTCAGCTATCTACCAGCAAAACCTGCGGCATTATCATAGCCGAAAGGTGAACCCAAGGGTTTTCCGAGAAGGGGACATGGTCCTCAGGCTTGTGCAACGCACAGCCGGGATGCACAAATTGTCTCCTCCATGGGAAGGGCCCTTCATTGTGAGCAAACCGCTGCACAATGACGCCTATTACCTCGTGGACATGCGTCCATCATAGGAGAACAGGGCAGATAAAGCTGGGGAGGAATCCAAGCGCCCTTGGAATGTAGCCTTACTTCGTCGCTTTCATTCGTGAGCAAAGATGTGTATGTACCCTCTTATCCGAATTGAAATTCTACTCTGCAATCTGAAATTGAACTCGGGAACTGCCCTCGCCTAAGCTTGCTCTGTGTGTTTCTACCCGGCTTTACTCTTGTCCACTCGGTTGCTCTGCTTAAAATTTCACGAGTACATCTAGTATTGTGTTTAAACCTGAATGCCAACTCTTCGACTTTGCTGCTGTCCGAAACCCGGCTTCATGGCAAGCAAGAGAACAAGCAAAAGGTCAATGAGCACAAGAAAAATTACTAAGGAGAGAGAAAGTGCAGGAACCGAATAGGATGTCTTCTACTGTTGTTTCTTGTTACCTCCTTCTCGGCTAAGTGGTGGGATGCGTTACTATGAGTATTTCTAAGTGGCTAAGTATTTGCAACTCCAACTTTGAATTCTTGTGACTCGAATACCAAAAAAGCAACAAGTTGCGGGTAAGAGCTGAGATAAAAAGGAAGAGCGAATAAGAAATGCAACTCGGGGACTCACATGATAACGCAACCCGGCATCGAGCCAAGGTCGCTCAAATTGACTAAGTTAAAATATCAAACGTGAATAAAACAGAGTAGCAAACGACAAGCATAATTGTTTCGGTACATCTGCACCCGGCATCCCGGGGATCTGATAAAAGTTTAGAGAATAAGTTGCAGGAAGTGATCAAGTAGAAGCAGCAGTGTTCTCGGCGCTGGCCTTGGCGGCTTCAGCGTCAGCATTGGCCTTGGCGGCTTCAGCTTCAGCGCTGGCCTTAGCAGCATCAGCCTCCGAGTTGGCGGCGTCGGTCTTCGCGGCATCCGCATCTGGCCCTGTAGCAGCTTGTTCGGAGGTGGCAGTGGCCACCGAGGTGGCGTCCGTAGCCGAGGTGGAGGCCGTAGTCTGAGCGCGGAGTCACGCCGTGTCGTCGAGAGCCGCACCAGAGGAGGTGCCGAACTCGAGGGCCGCGGTGTCGATCGTCATCTCCACGCTCTCAGCCTCCTCCTCGCTATCCGCAACGACCGCGGCTTTCCCCTTCCCGGTCTGGTGGCGCGCACTCTCGAAGCTGCTCAGGCCTTCAGACTCGGTGGCATCTTCGTCTTCGTCCTCGTCGTCTTCATCGCCTTCGTCCACCTCGGTGTCAGGCTCGGTGAGACCGTCGATGAAGTGCATGGTGCTTGCGTACTGGGCGACCTCGTACGCGACGGCCTGGCGGAGAGCCACGCAATCGGAATCCGTCTCCCACTTGGAGTCCTCACGCATCTCGCGGACAACTTGCAAGTTGAGGTTCTCATACCAGCTGGTGATGAACAGCAGCATCATATCAGCGCCTGCACGAGCTCCGGACGCCCTCCATTTCTTCAGCTCGGCCTTCACGCCATTAAGCTTCGCGGCAAGTCCGCGGATAGTTTTTGGCGCGGAGTCTTTAGGCCAGAACACGTCATGGAGCTTGAAGGCAGTGCGCACCAGATCGGTGCCCACACCACTTAAGCGCTGAAGCTGCCCCTGCATGACCATGATCCTATCTTTGATCTCTGCCTTGGTATCCATGGGTTCGCCCTTCTCAATGCGAGCTGCTCGGGCCTTCGCCAAGGCAGGCTTACAAGATGTCTCGAGGCCAGGGAAGATTTCTGAAAGAGCTATTGAGAAGATCAGAAACAGAAGCCGAGTAGAAAAATAAACCGAGCAGCGGAGAAGCGCAAGAAACAAGAGAAGGGCGGAGAAGCAAGCACTTACTATTCAGGTCGTAGAGTAGCGCCTGTAGCTTGTTCTTCCATAATTCTTCGTCAGCAACATGCTTCTCCTCTATCTTCCGGAACTGCGCCAGCTGGAGCATAAGATCCGAGTTGCTCTCCTTCAGCGTCTTGCATTCCAGCTCGAGAGCCCTTTGCTTGGCCGCAGCTGCTGCTTCGGTCTTCTTCTTCTCGGCCACTGCTTTATCTCTCTCGCCAGCTAGATCAATGGCTTTTTGGAGAGCAGTTCGCAGCTGGACCTGCAATGGTTCCATCTCGGAGAGGTGCCTGTTCTTGAATTCCACCTCAAGGCTTGCAATCTGCTGCTGCACCTCAGCAGGCTTGAGGCAGTCGAGATGCTCCTCGACAAACTTCTTATGATCTTCTGTGAAAAGCAAAGCACGGTCAGCAGAGTAGCAAAGATAAAAGCAAGCAGTCAAGCCGAGAAGACATCAACTCACCTTCCAGCCTCTTGATGGTGGTTTGGCCGCTCTCAACGAAGGCGCGGCAGTTGGAGTGCTCCTCGGCCAGGGTCTTAAATTTGCCTGCAGAAAGGAATCGATCTGAGCAGAAAGCAACAGCGGGCGTAAACATAAAACGCGGGAACCGCGTAGCTACAAGCTTACTTTCGATCTCGGAAAGCTTGAGGGCACTGTCCATGACCTCCTTCTCCGCCGCCTCATCGGACTTGCACTCCAATTCCAGGGCCTCGAGGCGCCTCCTAGCGATGCTGTGGTTCCATAGCAGCCGCCGGTACAGGTTGGTTCTTTTCAGAAGGCAATTCTGAGAGGAAGAAAGAAAAAGAATCAGACAAATTCGTGAAGATTCAACCCGAGAAGGCGGCAACTCGGTTGAGTACCCGCCTACTCGGCCAAAATCTCGGGGACTGGGGGATGGATAAGAAGAAGGAAGAATAGAAGAGAAGGAAAATGCAACTCGGGACGGATGAGCAAAGCTTACCGCGTAAGTCTGTTCAATATCCTCTCCGGCCTTGCGATGGACGAACAGCTTGGCGGCGAGCGTGCTCATATTGGACGAGATGGTCATGGGTTTATAACCCATGTCCGCCTTGTTCCAGTCGACGCGCATGTGATCCAAATCGCCCAAGGACGTGTCGTGCCAGTTCGTGTTGCCAAGGACTCCGCTGTCCCACTCAGCGTCAATAAATCCAACCCGGTCAACTATCTGCTCGAGGCCCGTGGACGTTACCTCGTTTTCCGCAACCACGCGCGAGTAGATCGAGACGGATCGGTCCTTGTTCCTGGCTGGAGGCTTGGAGTCCACCGGCGTAGCCTGTTTGCCCCTCCTGATAGCGAGCTTCTTCTCGGCTGGGGTCATTGGGATGCTGTGCTGCTGGCTCATCTTCACCATATAAGGTGGGAAGGTGGGTGGATCCGGGAAGCTGGATCCTGCGGCGGTATCAGCAACCGCATCAGGTTCACGGATAGTGAGCTGGCCGGGCCTGGCAGTTGGTCTTGGCGGCGGCATCGTGGCAGCACCACGCGTACCGCTACGCGAAGGATTCCTGCGAACAGTGCCCTCTGACTGGCCAGCTGGCTTCTCGGCGGCCTGGTTCCCGGAGGTTTGCTTCTCGGCAGCCTTCTTCTCGGCGGCCTTCTTGTCAACGGCCTCCTGTTTGATCTTCTTGATAAGCTGCTTGGCCGGAGGGCTGGATGTTGTCTTGGTTTTCTTCGTTGATGGGGAGTTTGGCGCGGTGGAGGAAGTGCCCTGCTGTGTAGGCGGCGCCAAAGGCGCGCTACCCGGCGCAGCATCCGGCTGAGCGCTACCCTGCGCGGCGTCTGGTTGCTCGTCGCTCAGAGGGTATTGCTCCATCTCATCAATTGTCTCAACCCGCTGCCCGGCAGCGGGGTCTTGCTGTGTGGCGTCTTGTCCTTCTACCCGTGGCTGGGCCGCGGGGTCGTCTTGCTCAGCAGCCCCTGTCGATGCCTGCTCTTGGTCCTCTTCTCGCCGCTCAAGGGCGGCAGCGTCATCACGCTTCTCGGAATCTTGTTCTAAGTTCTCCTCGGCCGTGGTGGCCGGAGGAGAAGGTGGCCTCGCGTCGCGATCAGCGTCCCGCGCTTCCTAATCTGCGCGGGCCTGCTGCTCCTGCTCGGTGTCGGGGGCGTCGCTGTCCATGTACCGAGCATCGTCGGAGTCGTCTCCTTTCACGGGAGAGGACGCACGCGCTCCATCCTGCGCTGCGGCTTCATTCTCGTCGTCGAGGTCGATGAGATTATCGACGTCGATCGCGGATTTCCTCTTAGTCTTGGTGGGCGCGAAAGCGGCGTCAGCATCCAAGGGGGCTCTGAAGAAAGAAACATGTTCAGAAAAAAGAGAAGGACAGAGGAAATCGAGAAGAAGCAACGAAATAAGAGAATTGGGAATTTGCGGCAGCAGAGGCGCATAACTGAGGAGAAAGTACTTACCCTTTACGGGTAGGGATTTTCCGTCCTCCTTTCGTCACGGTCTTCTTGGTCGTCTTCCCGGCCGTCTTCTTCTTCTTGGCGGGGGGCTCCTGAGCACCGCTACCCGTCCGTTTGCGGGTAAGAGGAGCAGCGATCGAGAGCGGCTTGACGACAAGGGATTCCTCGTCCTCGTCCTCGTCTTCCTCTTCAGCATCAGCGCCGCCTATGAAGTTCAGAAGAAGAAAAACAGCTCAGAAGCAAGAGGAAATTGGGTAGCGCGGCTTGCGACCAGACAGGATGAGCTCAATTACCTTCGTCATCATCCTCGGACCAATCACGGACAGACGCATCTACGTGATGCTTCTCCGTCTGAGCGGCATGAGGGAGGTTGAGCTTGTCCGCGGTCTCGAAGGATACCTCGCCGTCTTCCTCTCGGTCCTCCGACCAGTTGTCCTCGAAGCGTTCCATGCTCTCAGCGAGCTGGCGAGCAAGGACCTGAAGAATAGAGAAACATCACAAGTTAGTCGAGTAGCATAGAGGCATCCTACTCGGCAAGGCGTGCAAACATAAAGCACATTAAGCCTAAGCAATGCTACTCTATGTGCTACTCGGCAAGGCGTGCAAACATAAAGCACATTAAGCCTAAGCGATGCCACTCGGTGTGCTACTCGGCAAGGCGTGTAAACATAAAGCACATTAAGCCTAAGCAATGCTATTCTGTGTGCTACTCGGCAAGGCGTACAAATATAAAACACATTAAGCCTAAGCAGTTCTGCTAAGTGCCCTACTCGACGCAGAGTGCAAGTACCAGACGCTGCAAGATAAGAGGGCTATCTACTCGGAACAGGCATACCAGAGATAGGAAAATAAGTACATACCCGCTCGATTGGCTTCGTACGACTGTATGGGATGAAGCCATACTGCCAATTGTCTCTGAGGCCAGTGGTCATGATGGACCGCGCGTGAGGCGGCGGACATGCCGCTTGCTGAGCTCGAACGTGGTCGTCGAGTACCGTCGCGGGGGCGCCCATGTAGCACATGGGGTGGACGCGGCGCTGGAGCTCCAGGCAGCACCGCTTGGCGATCCAGCAGGCGATTGGGTCGTCGCTCTTGAGCCCTTCATCGCAAAGCAATAGTGAGGCGCTCGTCCATCTGCTTCAAGTTGCTGTCGATGGCGGCTTGGTCGCCAGTTCTGACCGGTGGGAGCTCGATTGCTCCAAGGGGGCAGATTGATTCGGTCCTCCACCTTGGCTCCCTTCGTGGCGGGGACATTCTGCACGTACAGGAAAGTCCTCTGCCACTTGCGGACAGAATCCAGTCCCTTGATGCGCGGATGGTTGGTTCCAGGGCGCTGCACCATCATGGCGCTGCCGGTCTCGGTTATCCGGCTGCTGGTATCCGCGCCGTCCTTCTTGCCTTTGCTCTGCTGGCGAACGAAGAAATACATGGACCAAGTCTCCGTCGTGGGGCGTACGCCCAGGAAGGCCTCGCACACCACGGCGTGGTACGAGAGGAAGACGATGGCGTTCGGAGGGAGATGGTGCATCTGGAGGCCGTAATGGTCGAGGAAGGAACGGAGGAAGTTCGATGCTGGAAGCCCGAATCCTCGAGCGAAGTGCGCGAGGAAGACGACATGCTCGCCTTCCTGCGGGGCAGGGACGAGCTCATCGTCAGGTTGCCGGCAGCGAACACCGGGAGGAACTCGCCGGGTGTTCACCAGCCATTGGCAGTCCTCGGCGGTGACCTAGGATCCGGCCCAGCCGGCGCGAGCGTTGTCGTCGCGAGCCATGGCGGTGAGGAGGAAATTGGGGAAAAGATTGAAGGATTTGGTGGGTGGAGAAGCTCGCGGCGGCGCAGTGAGTTGCGCAGCGGCGAGGAGCTCTACGGCGGCGGAGAAACGAGAAGGCAGAGGGGAAGTTGTGGGCGGAAGGAGAAGAAGGAGTTACCGAGGGGGTATTTATACCGCCCCTCGGGTTACCGTTACGAGTTGAAGAAGTGGGATCGATCGTGGCAGTAATCGTGCGGCGTGGGGTCTGTGGGCCGGTTAGAAACACACACAGCGCGGAACGCGCGCGTAACGGCCGCTTAGATCCCACGACGAGATCATGGGCAATTACTGCGCGTGATGGGACGTTACGGGCTGGTGGGCCCACCCCGTGAAAACTGGGCGCGTGGCCTGTCAGTTACCAGGCACCGAGGCGTCGAAGTCGTGTCCGCACGACACGTGCCCAGTTGCAGCGCGGAAAGCCGGATTGTGCTCTATCACGCAGAGATTCTGTTTCGAGATTTCACCAAGTCATTTTACTCGGCACGGAGAAGAAAAGTGGTCCTATTCGGAAGAGAAGAAACAAGATCAAGGGCTACTCGGAGGTTTTTTACTTGGTATCCCAAGGTTCAAGGGCAAGAATGTCAAGGTTGGTTTTTAAGCTGGCAGGGCCCAGTGAACGAGTTCGCAGGACACTACCAGCTTCGGGGACTGCTGTCGGGGGGTTACCCCCGAGTAGGGTAAAGGCAAGTGCTAATGGCAAGATCAGAAGGGATGTTTGGCCGAGTAGCCGGCTACCTGGTACTCGCTACCCGGTCGACTGCTACCCGGTCTTACACCTAAACAGCCATGAGGATGAATCAAGAGAGTTATGCTCCTCCGAATAGAAGAGCTGGTCCGGGTAGAAATGGCGGGAACCTACCCGGGCCAGAAGTCAAAGGAGCCGTTCTGACACCGAATCCCGCGTATCCCGGGTCCGTACTTGGCAGTGTTCACAACACTGTTCATCTGGGGACGGCGTGCCTGACAGCGACAGTGTGTCAGCAGGGCGTCGCAGGATAGGGGGGACCTACTCTGTGTTCGCCACAGTGATAACAGACTGAACACTTGGTTTTGCCCAACGAATTTCCGCACCGGGACAAATCTAGAAGCCAAAGCTGTCAGCAGGAACTCGGAAGAAGGACGGTGTGCACACAATGTCGACATCTGTTTGTATTTGGCTGTATCCGGCAGGACACCGTGTATATAAGGTGCCCTGCTCCCTCCTGCGCGAGGGATGCTGACCTAGATCGCGCACTACGTAGAGATCCTTAACCTAATTCATCCCATAGAGAGAAGAGGGGCTACTCGGTAGCAAGAACCATTGTATTGTGGCTACTCGGTGAGACATCAGAATACAGAGAGAAAGGCAGGAGTAGGAGTTTTAACTCCTCACGAGGGCCCTGAACCTGGGTAGATCGTGTTGTCTGCAGTGCTGGTTTCATCCTTCACGCGTCTACTCGTCGCGTGATCCCTCCCCGAGCGCCTCCAGCGTCCTTCGTCCCCACATCTTTAGCCATCCTATGGCATCTGCCGTGACACCACCACGACATCGGGTCCTAACTCTATCTCTTGCAGGACTATACTTCCGGTGGGACTAAATGGATAATTGATAGTGGATGCACTAGCCATATGACCGGAAGCAAAGAACTTGTGACGGAGTTGCGCCCAAATGACATACAAGCAACCGTCACTTATGGAGACTCGTCCTCGTCTAAGGTATATGGGTTCGGCAAGGTTGTGATTGCTCCCGATATCACTATCGTGAACGTCATGGTTGTCGAATCCCTTGGTTACAATTTACTTTCCGTCCGCTCTCTTGGAAAGATGGGTTTATCCGTCTTTTTTGATGTTGATACCTTTTGAGGAGAAAGACTCTTGACTTCTCTTACGTGGGACATGTTGAAAATGAGTTGTTCGTGGTGGATTTTTCGAAGTCCACCAACTCTCAAACAATGTGTCTTTTCGGAAAGGCGGACGTGGGATCGTTGTGGCATTGCCGCTTATCCCATGTCAACATGAGAACTTTGCAAAGTCTTCACAAAGGTGGCCTTATTGTCGGACTAAAAGAAAATGTTTCCTTTTTAAAGGATCGCGTTTGTAGGTCGTGTGTTGAAGGAAAGATGCATGATAAGGCACACAAGGCCAAGACTATTATTTCATCAAAGAGGATCTTGGAGCTTCTCCATGTTGATCTCTTTGGTGTCGTGCCCGAGGCAAGTCTTGGTGGCAAGAAGTATTGATTGGTGATTGTCGATGATTATTCAAGATACACTTGGGTTTATTTCTTCAAGTGCAAGAGTGAAACTCAACAAACCATCATCGACTTCTCCAACGAAGTGCAACGTCAACACAATGTGCAAATCATTGATATTAGGAGCGATAATGGTTCGGAGTTCAAGAACTACACTTTGAATGAATTCCTTAGTGAAGAAGGCATTCGTCATCAATACTCTGCCACTTACACTCCTCAACAAAATGGTGTTTCCGAAAGGAAGAATCGCACTCTCTTGGATATGGCAAGGACCATGTTGGCGGAGTACACTTCTCCCCAATATTTATGGGCCGAGGCCATATCCACCGCATGCCACTCCTCCAACCGCCTCTACATCCACAAAGGCTTGGACAAGACTCCATATGAGATCCTCACCGGCAACAAGCCCAACGTCTCCTACTTCCGTGTATTCGGTTGTAAGTGCTTTTATTTGATCAAGGGTGTTAGGTTGTCTAAATTTCAATCCAAAAATATTAAGGGTATATTTATTGGTTACGGTGACGAATCCCACACTTATAGAGTCTTTGACAAAGCCTCACGGATTGTCATAGAATCTTGTAGTGTGGCTTTCGAGGAAAATGATGGCTCCCAAGTGGCGCAATTTCATGTTTCTAATGTAGATGTTGAAATACCTCAAGAAGCCATAGGAAGGATGGTTGTGGGATTTTCCGCCCCATTGAGGGACACCTTATGGCGACTCGAGAAGGACTATGCTCTACTCAAGTGGAGCCTCCTCTACAATAGAAGAACAAGCCAAGGAGCCAAGTGCTACATCTAACCAAGAACATGTTGAAGACCCTCCTCTTATTGACCAAGTCACTACGCAATATGCAACCACTCCTATCATTCATGCTAGTCAAGGCCAAGGCCAAGATCAACCATCCTCTTCATCCTCTCCTCAAGTTGAAGCAAGTGTTGAAGATATTGTTGATGATGATGATGATGATGATCAAGGCCAAATTGGTCAAGATGGGGACCCAAATGATCAAGATGATCAATTGATCCCTCCGTGCAACAATGCGGAGATCGAAGCCCGTCGTGCTAAAAGGATAAGAAGAGCTTTGAAGCATATTGATTACCAAGACAACAAGGTCTTGCAAGATATTCAAGCTAGAAGATCCACAAGAAGGACATTGGCACATTTTAGTGAGCATCAAGCTCATATCTCTATGGTGTAACCAAAGAAAGTGTTTGAAGCTCTTGAGGACTCCGATTGGGTTGAAGCAATGCATGATGAGCTCAATAATTTTGAGCGCAACAAAGTTTGGAGATTGGTTGAAAAGCCCAAAGATTGCCACAATGTTATTGGCACTAAGTGGATATTCAAGAACAAGCAAGATGAGCATGGCATTGTCATAAGGAACAAGGCAAGATTGGTTGCTCAAGGTTACACTCAAGTTGAAGGCATTGACTTTGATGAAACCTATGCACCCGTGGCTTGCCTTGAGTCTATCTGTATCCTCCTTGATTATGCATCTTCGCATAATTTCAAATTGCAACAAATGGATGTTAAAAGTGCTTTCTTGAATGGTCCACTAAAAGAGGAGGTATATGTTAAGAAACCTCCGGGGTTCGAGAATCTCAACTTTCCTAACCATGTCTACAAACTTGACAAGGCTCTCTATGGTCTCAAACAAGAACCTCGTGCTTGGTATGAGAACCTTCGAGAGTTGTTAGATGACCGTGGTTTCGAAGTTGGGAAGATTGACCCCACTCTATTCACCAAGAGAGTAAAGGGAGAGCTTTTCATATGCCAACTATATGTGGACGATATCATCTTTGGCTCAACTAACCAAGATTTCAATAATGAGTTCACTAAGCTTATGACTGACAGGTTCGAGATATCTATGATGGGAGAGCTTAAATTCTTTCTTGGTTTTGAGATCAAGCAATTGGCTCGTGGAACTTTCATTTCTCTAGCCAAGTATACCCAAGATATGATCAAGAGGTTTAACTTCCAAAATGCAAAGAACAAGTCTTCTCCCCCGCAAGTCAAGTGCCACCTATCACGTAACCAGAAGGGTAAAGATGTGGACCAAAAGTTGTATCGTTCTATGATTAGTTCTTTGCTCTATCTTTGTGCATCTAGGCCCGATATCGTTTTGAGTGTAGGTGTGTGTGCAAGGTATCAAGCGGCTCCTAAGGAAAGGCATTTGATGGCGGTCCATAGGATCTTTCGTTATTTGGTTCATACCCCAAGATTTTGTTTGTGGTACCCAAAGGGGGCACAATTTTCTCTCAAGGGCTACACGGATTCCGATTGGGCGGGCGATCAAGATGATAGGAAGTCTACTTCCGGGGCTTGCCAATTTCTTTGTAGGTCTTTGGTGAGTTGGTCTTCCAAGAAGCAAAATTGCATATCTCTCTCCTCCGCCGAAGACGAGTATGTAGACACCACAAGTTCTTGCACTCAATTGCTATCGATGAGGCAAACTCTCAAGGAATATGACGTTCATTTGGATAAGGTGCCTCTTTTGTGTGATAGTTAAAGTGCCATCAAGATCGCCTACAACCCTGTGCAACATACAAGAACAAAGCATATTGAGATCCGTCATCATTTCATCCGAGACCATGTGGCAAGAGGGGATATTGCACTCTCATATGTGTCCACCAAGGATAATCTTGCGGATATTTTCACGAAGCCACTTGATGATGCAAGATTCATGTTCTTGAGGAATGAACTAAATGTCATTGATCCTAGGAGTTTGACTTGAGGATCTTGCACACACCCCTATAGATGAAACATGTTTGAGCTTAGGTGTAGGAATGAACATAGGGGGAGTGTTATCCTAACACATTGGGTTCTCCCTCCCCCCATTATGCCCAAAGCAAATACTCATTGTTATCTCTCTTTTTCTAATGTTGAATTGTGAGCTTCAATGTCGATGATTGGCAATGTACCAAGATATATCTTCGCGGTAACATACCATGATATCTTACATGGTGGCTTAGGCCACCAACCTCTTCTCTTGAAGAGTTGGTTCTTGTTTTGGTTTCATTGTGGTGTTTTTCGTTGTGTTGGTTTGTGTTTTTGTTGTGTCGGTGTTGGTTTGGGAATCACACTCCCTCTTTTCCTTATTTGATTTTTGAGTTTGTTTGCAAAAGTTGGAGTGTGTAGTACCATCTCAGCTGGTGTTCTAATCCCAAGCCCAAACAATTACCCCTTAGACATTTCTCTCTCTGAAATTTTCAATATTTTTTATCCTTTGGTGAAATGAAGACTTGGCTAGCGGTACTACCGCCAGTTACGAGCGGTACTACCGCTGTAACTGACAGTAGTACCCAGCGCACGGTACTACCGGTGGATACGAGCGGTACTACCGCTGCAGGAATTCGTGCCCAGCACAGACTCAGCAGCGGTACTACCTCTTGGCCCAGGTAGTTCTAGTGAGCGGTACTACCGCTGAGCGTAGCGGTACTACTGCTGCGGCAAAAATCCGTGAGGATTAAAAGGGATCTGGGAAATGGGGGTTGCCCTCATAACCCCCCCACTCTCCCTCATCTCCTCCTCACTTTGGATCTCGCCGCCGCCAAGTCTTCCGTCCACAGGGGAGGGCTCTCTCCGGTCCTTGAACGCTCCTCTCTCACTGGAGAACGCCCGGGGACCACTCCCAACTCCTCCTCCTCGACGATGAGGTCCGGTACCCTTCCTATCTCTCTCCCTCGAGAAATATTGAAAGATGATGATTCCTATGGTCTAGAGATCTCCTAGTCTAGGGGTAGTTAGTTGTGTTCCCTTTGTAGATGAAATCATATTAGCACTACTTGTGATTTTGACTCGTGATGGTTTTGGTAGTCTCGTTGGGCGCCATGGTCGAATCCGCCAGCAGCGGTACTACCGCTGGCACCAGCGGTACTACCGCTATGGCTGGAACTGCTGGCAGCAGCGGTACTACCGTGGCCTCCAAGCGGTACTACCGCTTCCTGGATTCTGAAACACTTTGAGTTCTAGGGTTATTCCCTCTCGCAAATATTTTTGATTGAAGTTTTCCTTATCTTATGCTATCCCCCTATTGCTTTCTTAGGAGCAGGTGCGAGTGGTTCGAAGGGTGGAGGTCGCTGCGGCAAAGAGAGTCCATAAGAACCCCGAGGAAGATGAAGCCCCCGAGGTTATGCCACAAGGAAAGTTGACAAGGAGACAGAGATCTATCAACATGAAATCAAAGGCAGCTCGTGACAAGTCCATTGCTAATATGCCAGATGAGTAGTTTCGTAGGGAAAGGAGGACCAATCCCTATAATCATCCTAGGGAAGCTAGAGCAAACGAGTGTTTCTGGACTCGTTTTTAGGAGAGGATCTTCTATGAGGAGTACCCACTCAACAAAACTAAGGTGGTTACTCAGTTTTCTATCAATGTGGCCTTCATGAGATCCAAGATGGACTATTTTTGTGAGGCCCTGGAGATCATTGAGTAATTTGGGCTTCTTGACTTCATTGAGCTCAATGAGGATTATGATGAGCATCTTGTGGGCCAGTTTTATGCCACATTGTACTTCCACACTGATGAGAGGAAGATCACCTGGATGACAAAGGATCAGAAGTTCTCTGCTTCCTGGAGTCAGTTTGCCACTCTTCTGGGTATGCAGGACTTTGGAGAGACACCAGATGCTCCTTTTCACAACACTTTCTTCCGGGTTCCTTATCCGGAGAAGTCCATGGCTCCCACTGAGATGTATGATCTACATACCTGGACGTGTTGTGGTTGGTCAGTCCAAGCACCTACTGCCTGTCTATTATATTCTCCACAGGATTTTCAGGAACACCTTGACTCCTCGTGTGGGTAACTTTGATCAAATCCATGGATCGCTCATTGACTTGATGGTGTACACTCATAGGCATCGTGGTGATGGCCTAAGGCTAGATGTGATGGACATTATGTGGAATGAGATGTGAAACTGCGTGATGAGGAGGAGAGTGCTTGTGTTTGCTGCCTTGGTCTACAAGCTCATCTCCACCACTTGGCGCAGTGCCAAGTTTGCTGATGCTCTTATGGATAATGACCAGGAACTGAAAACTCATGCCATCAAGGATCTTCGTGTCAAGAAGCATGCCACTCCTCTACTTGGTCCGGATGATCTTGGTCCGGACACCGATGGCTCGAGTGACTCGGATTTCGAGATAGAGGGGAGAGCTCAGAAGGACAGCTTTTGCAAGTGGATGTCTTCTACCTTGAAGAAGATCTTCTGTCGCCAGATTGATATGGAGGACAAGGCATATCATGCTCATGTCCGTAGCAAGGAGGAGCGACAGCTTACACGTGACAGGTTTGCCCATCTGGGGGTGCCTGTTCGTGCTGGGTCTGAGGACAGGATCACGACTTCTAAGGAGTGGAAATCCAAGCAAGGAAATGTGTGGTTTGATCGAGAGCTTCTAGATGATGCCACTACTTCTCGCGAGCCTTGGACTCGTGGTGAGACTGACGAGGAGGTCGAAGATGTGGACTCGGAGGATGAGCGTAATCTTGGTAGCCCTGCTCGTGCTTCTAGCTCCGACGAGTGACCTCCAGGGACGCTAGCATCGCCTCTTCCCTTTTTGGTGCCTTGATGCCAAAGGGGGAGAGAGTTCTATTAGGATCGATTCATTTTCTTGGGTTTGTATTCGTTTGTCAAACTTTGTGTCGTGTGCTTGTGTGTTGAACTATTTGGTGTTAAGCTTGTGTGGTTGAACCATTTGTAAGTTTGTGTGGTTGAACCATTTGATGTTATGGATTTGGTTTTTATGGCTATTATCGTTATTCATTAATCAAGCATTCATATTATCATATCTACTGTACTCTTGCTAGGTTTGAAAGATTTAGGGAGAGCACACTTTCTAAAAGAGAACAAAGTTTGCCTCATAAGCAATTTTTCCTTATGTATCACTCTCTCGAAGTGCTCGTCCAAATTCTTTGTACCTCTCTTAGTTGTGTTGTCATCAATCTCTAAAAAGGGGGAGATTGAAAGTGCATTTTGCATCTTTGATCTCTCTTAGGTTTTGGAGTTGATAACAACACCACTAAGCTTATAACAGGACATCAAGTATTTCAGGTTATATCAACTAGACGCCAAAAATGTGAAGAGAATTCCAAGACAAAGCCACCAAGATTGATTTGGTCCAGCGGTAGTACCGGGCTTGGCAGCGGTAGTACCGCTCTGCACAGCGAGCGGTAGTACCGCGCCCAGTACCGCCAAGAGAAAAATGCGTACTGTCTCCAGTGGCAATGAAGCGGTAGTGGCTCGGTAGTACCACTGTACTCATTTCGATCTTGAGCAAAACCTTGCTCAGCAGTAGTACCACTACTGGATGGCGGTAGTACTGCTCCCTACAGGAAGCGGTAGTACCGCCCACAGTACCGGCCCTTGTACCGCTGGCTAAGTTTTGCTCTCTGTATCGCACGGTACTAGAGCGGTAGTGACCTAGTACTACCGCCAGCCACTTCGAATTAATTCAAAGATAGTGGCCAGCGGTAGTACCGGTGTGCACTCGCGGTAGTACCGCTGCTGGAGTACCATGGTACTTTAGCAGCAGTACCACCTGCGCCCTACGACTGGGCCTCCCTAGTACCACGTGCATGCCTAGGTAGAGGTAGTACCGCTGGCTCTAGCGGTAGTACCGCCAGGCACGAAAAAGGGTCAAAACGGCTAGTTTGGGGAGGGGGCTATAAATACCCCATCCCCTTCTTCCCCAAGAGGTAGCTCACTCCAGCATTAAAGTCAAGCATTTATTGAGCCTCCAAAGTTAGATCTCTCCCAATCCCTCCACCCAAACTTGTTGATACTTGGAGGATTGAAGGAGAAGACCCGGATCTACATCTTCACGACTCGTTCTTCATTTCCCCCTCACTAGATCAAGGGATCTAGCCTAGGGTTTCCTCTTGTGAAGAACCTAGGCATCTTGCTACTTGTTGGTGATTCAACGATTGTTGGGAGCCCCCAATTTGGTTGTGGGTGTGTGCCCCAAGTTGTTTGTAAAGGACTCGATTCCCGCCTCAAAGGGGATCAATAGTGGAAGGTGAACTAGGCCTTTGTGGCGGGGTTCATCGGAGAAAAGGGTGAGGCCTTTGTGGCGTTGAGTAGGCCTTCGTGGCGAGCTCACACCCCTCCAACGAGACGTACTCCATTAACAAGGAGGAACTCGGGATTACATCGTGTCTCCGTGTGCTTCACTTTGGTTACCTCGTTCCCTTACTCCCTTTACTTACTTGCATTGTGATTATTGTTATCCTTGTCATATAGGTAAATTCACCGTAGTCGCATTATCTAGAGAATTTACCTTTGTGTCAAGCCTAATTGTTAAAGAAAAATTAAAATTGGTCGTAGCACCTATTCACCCCCCTAGGTACCCATACTTTACTTTCAGCAGTCCCGTGTGGTGTGTGAGTGCATGCGGTGAAACTCACAGTAAGGGCGGTTGTCTGCCACGGGTGCAGCATCGCTTCGGCCTTGCTTGCGTTCTGGCTCGATGGCCAGAACGGCCAGAGCTTTCTGTTTGGCGTCCGCATCATCACCTCAAGACTTTGTCTTTGTCTTGGAGGCCACCGGCTTGGAATTGTCGGCAGGCACGTTGTGCCTGAAGAGGCGTCCTCCTCAGCCTTAGCGCACCCGTCGGTCATGTCCACGAGCTTGACGGCAGAGGTGAGGTCGTCCCTGATGCCGAGCTACTCGAGCATGCGCTCGTTGGTGACCCCTTCCCTGATGGCGGAGATGATGTTTGCATCAGCGATGCGGGCGATCTTGTTGCGCGTCTGGCTGAAGTGTTGTAGGTACTGGCGAAGTGTTTTGTCGGGCCGCTGGCGTATGCTGCGGAGGTCGTTGTAGGAGAGGGGGCGCTCGTAGGAGCACTTGAAGTTGGTGACAAAGCGGAGGCACAACTCCTCGAACGACCCGATGGAGTCTTCTTGTAGATTCATGAGCCAGGCGAGGGCTGGACCCTTGAGGGCCATGGGCAACCAGTTCGCCATGCACTTGTCGTCCCCCTTTGCAGCTCCTACACTGAGGCAGTAGAGCTACAGGAAGTCGAGGGGAGGAGTAGTGCCTTCGTAGCGAGATGGCAGCGTGCGGTTGAACTTCGGCGGCCAGGAGACCGTGCGAAGCTGCTTGGTAAACGCAAGGGCGCCGCCGACGTAGACAGTTGCCCGCGTGAGGTCGGCCGGGCGGTTGGCCCGGTTGACCCTGGCGAGGTCGCGGATGGTGCGCCTCTCGCGTTCATGGTAGCGCTCGATTTGAACGCGCGTAGGGGTGCACAGGATTTGGCAGCTGTTGTTGCTCTTATCAGGCACCTTAGTGGTGGGTGCCTTGTCAGGGAACTTGGTGCGGGGGTCGCCATGCACCGACGAGGTTACACCGTGAGAAGGGGGCGAGACGTTATGAGCTGCCGCACTCCTACGCTAGCCGGCGTCGCCTACCTGCGGCTCCCGCGGGGGGACGTTTGCGACGGTGGCAAGCTCCTGGAGTCGGGCGAGCCATGCGGCGTGTCCTTCAGGTGCGGGCAGGTGTGTAAGCAGCTCCCGAACTAGCAGCATGGCTGCTATGGGGGTAGGCTGCTCCTGGTGCCCCTGTATTCCTGACGGCGGTGGGGGCGGATGCTGAAACACGGGTGCGTCTTTCTACGGCGTGTGGGAGGAAGCTTCCTCCTCGGCGCCGTGTTTGCCCTCCACGCCAGCGGTGTTGCGTTGTGGCGTGTTTTTGTCATTGTCGTTGTTGGTTGGCTCGACTTGCCCCCGGCGACGAGCGCGCTCGGAGCATGTGAGGCGCGGGCTGGACCGGGCGGCAGGTGCCATGGTGGTGAAGAAACGAAGGAAAGCCTTAGCCCTCTACCTGGCATGCCAAATGTCAGAGAGAGATAGTGTGTCCTGGACAAGATAACTCTCAAAGGTTCGGACATTGGGGGCTAAACGCGTTTCCTTCGCTTGAAGAGGAGGCTTCGAGAGGGAATCTTGAGCACGACAACAATGGCGACACAGAGAGTTTACCCAGGTTCAGGCCACTAGTGTGGTGTGAAACCCTACTCCTGCTGGTTTGATGGATTGCAATGTGTTGGTTACAGTACAAAGGCGAGCTTGTTCTTGGAACAGACTACTTGGGCTCTACGATGAATCGAGCTCCCCTTCTCCAAGGGCCGGTGGTTCCCTTATTATACTGGCGTTTGGACCTCCTTCCCGCTCACTTGGCGGGAAAGGGTTAACACAAGGTGCCAAAGGGAGGAGTGTCCCGTACTCCTGCGCCTCCTGCATGGTCCTGGTCGCTGGGGGACAACTCCACCGTCCATGGCGTCACGGTGGGGAAGCCCGGTGACGCCGCCTTCGTTTTGTAGCGTGGTCTTGGTCTTCTTGCACCAAAGAGGCAATCTTTGGGAACCCCTTTGGCCACCGCAGTTGTCCCTCCGACCTTTATACACCAGAATGGCAAATGGGGACAAACAGGCCCTGTGGCGTTTCCGTCACCGCTCAAAGAAACGGTCACCACAGGCACGTGGGCTGCCTCCTCCTGAAGGGAGGTACCCAAGGAGGGGGCGAAGGCGAAGTAGAACCCCTCTTCTGGGCAAGAAACACAGTGGGCTAGGCCCACCTGGCGGGTGGGCCTAGAAAAAGAAGCCCTGCCTGGAGTTGGTAGAACTCTTGGCCTTAGAGCTAAGCATTAGGCTGGGCCGCAGCTATCGCCTCAGGGTACCCTAGTATCCAGAGGCCCGACAGAGTTGAAGCCTAAATGGAGGTCTTCATCGTGAAGCCAATGCTATCTAATGAAGCTAGGGGGAATTTTATTCTACTTAACCGATGAAGCGTCGCCATTATAAATGTTGGTGGAGGAGAAGCTATCAAGGTGTAGGTGGAGTCCATTCCTGGACTTAGTTTCTTAGAAGCCATAGATTAGGGTTGTGACCAGCCGTAGTGGATTAGGTTCTGAGCTAGAGTTATTCTCCATCTTAGAGTTACGAATTGCTTCTTCTGATGTTTCATTGGCACAAGATATTCTTTGATACTTCCAAGTGAGATTCTCGAGATTTTGTAATGAACATGTTTGTATCCTATAGCTTTGCTTGGACGTGCTATGTTTCTTTTGTACCACTCCGAGGGGTGTAATATTCACGGTTAAGTCCTTCTGTGAGTATCATGTCAACGACTTGTGCACTACACATGAAGTGGTGTGCTGGGTCACCGCAATTCTCTTTGATGAAATGGCAGTCTTGCTCGGGTGGGGAGAATCACACATCTTTCCTTCAACAAAAGCCCTACAAACACGCTCTTTGGCAAAGGAAACATTTCTTTTAGTCCGAGGATGTGGCCACCCTTGTGAAGGCTTTGCAAAGTTCTCATGTTGACATGGAATAAGTGGCGATTCCACAACCACCCCACGTCGGCCTTTCAAAAAATACACATCGCTTGACTGTTGGCTGGCCTAGAAAATTTTACCACATACAACTCGTTTTTGACATGTCGAATGATACGTTGCAAACGTATATATAATTTTTGATGCTCCATGCTTGTTTTCTATCCAATATCTTTTGCTTTCCACATGTTTTATTTCGTTTTCCGGGCGCTTTAGCAGACTAACCTATTAACAAGATGCCCTCGGCCAGTTGTTGTTTTATGCCGTTTTTCTGTTTCAGAAAATTTCTTAAGGAAATATTCTCGAAAAGGGCTGAAAATCCAGAGAGATCAATTTTTACACGGAACAATGATGGAGTCCAAAGGGAGCGAGGGGGGCGCCAGTCACGACCCCTCCTAGGCCGCACCTGGTAAGCCCCTGGGGCTCCCGACACTGTTTCACGTCCCCCCCTTCAATTATAAATTGCCTTTAACCCTAAAAACCATCGGGGACGGAGTTATTTTCCATGAAACATACAGAGAGGCGTTGTAACCTCGAAAGTCCAATCTAGGGCTTTTGGAGTCCTGCTCCGGCACCCTGCCGGAGAGGGGGATCGTCACCGGAGGCTTCTACATCGCCATGGTCCCCTCCAGACAGATGTGTGAGTAGTTCATTTCGGGACTACGGGTCCATAGAAGTAGCTAGATGGTTGTTCTCTCCCCTATGCCTCTGTCGCACCCTGACTTCTAGGGGATACTCACCGTACGAACTGGATAGCAGATGCTTGGATTATGGGGCATAACTGCTCCCACGTCCCAGCTTCCTGGTAGGCCTGCGCTTATGCGCGACAACACAAGCCCTGCTATTCCATCGTCGATGTAAACTATCCACTAGAGATCAAAGGCACTTCCGTCGACGTACTTCAAACCATACACACATGGTACGTCAACGGCGTTTAACAAGTGATATCACAACAGATCTCTACGACACAAAAGATTGAAATAAGTTGCAAATGGCTCTCATTAGAGCAGAGATAGCAAATACAATCATTCAGAGGGCACATGCCCCAACAATACATCATTACAATACAGCGGAAGCATTCAACATGTCTGAGTACAGACAAGAACCAAATAGGCCTAAGAGGCCGGGAACAAACAGACGGAGCCCATCCACGAAGTCTCGGATCCTGCCCGGGTCCGCTATCTACTCGTCAGCAGTCTCGTCATACTCCACGTAATAGCCACCATGTAGATCCTCGGAAACGTCGTCTGCGTAAACCACAGCCCCAAAGGGGTCAGTACATAAACGTACTGGCAAGCAAGACTCACAGTTCACCAAAGTGTAACCCGTCAACACCAAGCACAGATGCCTTGGGTTCAACGGAAGAGAGGGGATATAAAAGATGCTGCATCTGGATGCGCTAACCAACTACAGAGATTCTACCACTTCCGGCTAACAGAAAGGAGATAAGATCGAGGATTGTAACCAACTGAAAGATAACTTCAAGCAAACCCATCCTGGATCTCGCCCCTTATCCAAAGAAGCAATCCGAGGATAACTCACACAGTTGTAATAGTGATGGTTCAAATTATTGTGTCAATAAGTCTATTACTAGTCAAATTATTAATCATGGGGTGTAACATGTTTGATCATTATGTTTAAGTTGTCCTGAGTACTTGTTAGCCAGTACTTTCACCAAGTAATCCATAACCGCGGAAAACACGGCTTCTCGAGAAGATTTACCCTGCAGGGGTGCACCATAGTAACCGTACACGCATGAATATCCTGCCAGATGGGATGCCTCCCACCAAGCGGGACACTCAACACAACCAACTGTTCTTCGCATCAAGCCCAAAGCACCGCATGCTGTGCGTGCGCGGCTAATCGAGCCCCACGAAGAAAAGGGGACCCTCATAGCACTCTAAGACCACGCCGCCCTAAATGCCGACTACAAAAGTTCCACCCTGGCCTCGGGTTCGTACCTGCATATGATGCAGCAAATGGAAAGCCCGAACTAGTACGGCGATTTGGACGAGATGCGAATCGAGTCAAGTTGAGGGGGGCGCCCATACTCGCTTCCCACATGCGGGTAGTGCGCTCATCATGGATCAGTAGACAAGACCCTTTTCCTATTAGGGTCGACACTAGCAGGCCTCAAAACCACAAAGAGCCTCCTGCCGGTGCCTTATCATCAAATTTATTATTAATAGTAACATTAGCATGATTGATTGATTAAACATCGAGCCCCCACAACGATAATAAAGTAGTAACAGAAAGTAACGGGTAACAGACTCGAGCAAAACAACCTAAGCATGCTAGTAAGACACTGGCTCAAACAATGGGTTGTAGGAAGGGGGATGAGGCAATATCAGGGTTAAGGGATTCATGTGATAGTTTCGTAACAGAACAACTACTACTAAGGCTAGCAGAAAAGAACAACGGAAAGTATCGGTAACCAATGTTGAAAGGAACACAGTGGTTCATGTGAGTGATAACTTGCCTGCAAAACCCAGTAGCCTGGTACTGAGCTAACTCCTTAGAAGGGGTGTCGTAAGTATCGTCGGTCTCAACGTCGTCGTATATCCGGGAAGAAGCAAACAAACATTGCAGAAAGATAAACAATCAATATAATGGCATAGGTGCACAAACATGGGATGATGCATGTCATGTTAATAGATGCATCAAAATAAACTAGTTGACAAGATAGAAACAGGATTAAATGGACTCATATGCAATTGGATTGCATATGAAAAGCCCATGAATTATGGTGGAATTAATTATTTTACAACTAATCAAATTGTGTAAGTGAATTATCATGATGCATGGATGAGGAAAACAACAAAATAACAACAATAGAACCAAATGGAAATAAGGTTCAACAAGTTTAGAAATTCATTTATTAATTTAGGAAATTTTGGTTACTTAAAGGTGTCACACAAGCATTTGTTGTTTTCACCAATTTTAATTGTTCAAAATAGATAACAAAGTTCATATTTGATAAGAACACACAATTTTAGGTGGATTGCATGTTTCACTTGTTGAAAAAGGATTTCAAATAAATTATTTATGAATTACACAAGTTTAAGCAAGAATTAAATGGATTTAATTCAAACATGAACTTAAATGAATTTTTATTTGTTCAAAACATTAAGTGAGATTCATATTTGAAATGTTTATACTTTTTGTGGTTTGAAAACATATTTTATATGTCCCAAAAGAATTTGTTTTGATCAAGTTATGAAATTACCAATTTTAAATGAATTAAACAAGGTTTAAATTATTTAACCAATTTCAATTATTCAAAACATGAAACAAATTTTATATTTGAAAAGGTGGTTTAATTTTGCATGGAAAACATATTTCATTTGTGGAAATTGGATTTAAAATGAGCAAGTTATTATTTTGGCAATTTTAAATGCAATAAACAAGAAACAGTTGTTTTCAGCAATTTAAATTATTCAAAACAGCAAACAAAATTTATATTTGGAAAGTACATGAAAAGTTGATTGGAAAACATATTTGGTTTGTGAAATTTGGAATTTTTATGAACAAGTTATGAATTTTGCAAATTTAAGTGAATTTGACAAGTTTTCAAATTTTGCACCAATTTAAAATATTCAAAACAGTAAACAAATTTTATATTTGGATAGAACATTTAATTTGGTATTGAAAACATATCAAAAATGTTGGATTTGGAGCTAGGATGATTTATTTATGCAATTTCCAAAATTTGGGGTAAATCTGCCATTTTTATGGATCTAGGGACTTAGAAATAATTATTTCAGGGGTCTAGATTAGATACCAGGGCCTATTGGTGATTTCTAGGAAGTTCCAGTACCAAACCATTGGAAAAATAAAAGATTTGGGTTTATGGGGTGCAGGGGGATCGAACCCTGCACCTGCTGATGCGCTCCCAGGGAGCTAACCAGTGCAGCTGGTGTTCGACTCGTGACAGGAGGGGGGCACTCGGGGGGATAAGGTGTGGCCTGCGGGTTTGTTTTTTTCTGAATCGTTAACTGACTGCAACACACGACTGTTGTCCTCGACAGAGAGATGGAAGATCGGCCGGCAGGGAGGGCGCACGCCGGCGATGGGGCTGCTCGCGGGTGGTGTGGCCGCCGTGAGGGGGCGGTTCAAGGGGGGAGAGGAAGGCAGGGGACCGGAGTGGAGCGGGTGCTCACCTTGGCGATCGGGAGCGATCGGCAGGGAGCAGCAGTGCAGGCTTGGTCGATGAAGGCAGTGGCGAACGGCGGCGGAAACGGCGGACGGCGGCGGGGACTCAGGCCCTCCCGGCCCAGGCCGAGGGGGGAAGACGGTAGCCCGCGGTGGGGCGGTTCCATTCCCGCCCCCACCGCGGCCGGAGAGGAACCCGAGGGCGGCGTTCACCGGCGGCTTGTGGAGCTGTTATTTCGGTTCAGTTACATTACAGAGAAGTAGAGCAGAGGAGGAGGAGGAAGAAGGATGGAGGCGCTAGGGTTAGAGGATGGGCTAGGGTTAGCAGGGCTCGGGAGGGTAGGTAGTTTATAGGGAGAGGGGCTTGGTACGGAGCTGCATCGAGGAGGGGAGAGTCTGATCGTGTGGTACTGAACATGTTCGTACCAAGGTAGAAGACGACAAGGAGTGGAGGAGGGGTTGGGCCAGAAGGAAAAAAGAGAGTGGGCCTGGGGGAGAGAAGGGAAAAGGGGTTGGGCTGGTTGGAAGTGGGCTGGGCTTAGATAGGCTGGGCAGGTTTTCTCCCTCTCTCTTTTGCTGTTTGTTTTATTTATTTTTTTGTAGAAAACCAAATTTGGAAGAAAAACATGAGGTTTTGTTCATATAAAAATTAGGAAAAATTAGGATAAATTTCTTAATTGAAATGCAACCACTTGGTAGCTTTGTTTTTCAAAAAGTTAAACATTTGCTTGCTGTTTGGAAATCAAACCAATTTAGATGAAATTGCAATATTAATTAATATTGGTAAAACAAAGCATTTTCCATAGGGTTTTCCCCTAGGGTTTTTAAAGTGATTTAAGAATTTCAATTAGTGGTGAACTTCATGGATTCAAAAGGTACTGAATTTTAAGGATTGGTTTGAATTTGAAATGATTTAGAGTAATTGCTTGAATTAATTGATTGGAAAATTGGTTTGATTAAAGCAACAAATTGAGAAGTGAAAAACAAAGAATAAAAGGGGTGTTTTTATTTGTTATTTTGGTTCCAAAAGTTGTAACAGAACAAGTATGAAAACAAGCATTTGAAATTATTTGACTTTCATGGTGAAAACAAAGAATAACAGATGCAACACAACAGGAACAAATGCAACAATATGATGACATGATGCAATACATTAATTAAACAGGAAATCAAACATTCTATAGGGTAGTTTTCATACTTGGGATGTTACAGCCTCCATGTTTAGAGTCTTGTGAGATGCCTCGCATGATCAAGACCACCGTTATGTAAGTGTGCATGTTGTGTTTCCTGGGATCCGATGAACCATGAGATTATGATTATTTTGTTCATATCAATCTGAGATGCTGCATAGTGGGTTCATGCCTTGTATTGTAATGCTCTCCGGTGTTTATGATTACCTTGTCCACGTAGTTGTTTTCACCTCCAAGAGAGGGTTTATATGCTATATAGTGGGTTCATGCCTCCTTGTTGCCAGCACTCGAGTGATAGAAATGTGCGGGGGGGGGGAGGAGGTGATGTTGCCTATTGCCACTTGGGAGAAAACATCGGTGCTCTTGTCTGCGAATGGGAACCACTACTTACATTACGTATTGATCTTAATGCATTTGTCTGCTGCACATATAGCAATCACTTCATTCTTGCAACTTAATACCATGGGATTTGCCGGATAGCTTTCTTGAGGTGGACATTTAGATATGGATGCATGCTGGATATCGGTATATATGCCTTGACGTAATGACTAAAATGTTAGAACCCTCGAACTTTATCTTGTCATAATAGTATTGTTATACATTCATGATTTGTCAATTGCCCAGATGTAATTTGTTCACCCGACATGTTTGTTTTCTTTGGAGAGACACCAGTAGTGAACCTATGGCCCTTGGTCCTATTTTCCACACATTTAAAACCCTCTTTTAAGCACTTTCATAATTGTTTCCTAGTTGTTCCGTTTTACTTTTATTTTTTCCAAGACTCTATATGTTTAATTCTCTTGTTTTCAGCAAGACCGGAAGATTGACCATCTTCCGGAAAGTTGGGGAATGAGATAGTTTGTGCTTGTGTCCAAGTTCCATGCTTTGTCAATAGTACTTTTGTGGCGCCGTTGAGAAAGCAATCTTATTCAAGACTACGAAATCCTACTGGTTTGATAACCCTGGTTCTATACTAGGGGAAAACTTACTCTAGACTGCATCATACCTTCCTCTTAGGGTCTCCCAATGAGTGTGTGATCACGTCCTCATAAAGTACTTTTTATGGCGCAGTTGCTGGGGATTTCTAGCTTGCTACAAGGGGAGTCCAACACTTCCACTCTCTTTCTTTTATTTTGTTCTTGCTTAGTTTACTTTTGTTTGGTTTTGTTTTCTACTTATAAAAAAAAAACCAAAAAAATAGTTCTCTAGTTTCTAGTCTTTTATTTGTGTTATCCTGCAAGCATGGCTTCCAATGATAATACCAAGATTTGTGACTTTACTAGTACCAATAATAATGATTTCATATGCACACCAATTTTTCCACCTGTTGCTACCGCAAACTCTTATGAAATTAAACTTGCTTTGTTGAATCTTGTCATGAAATATCAATTTTCTGGTATTGGAGAAGATGTTGCCTCTCATTTAGATAACTTTTTTGAGTTATCTGACATGCAAAAATATTAAGATGTATATGGTTATGTTGTGAAATTAAGATTGTTCCTTTTCTCTTTAAGAGGAAGATCTAAGGAATGGTTATTGTCTTTGCCTGGAAATAGCATTGATTCTTGGACTAAATGCAAAGATGCTTTTATTGGGAAGTATTATTCACCTGCAAAAAATTATACAGCTGAGGAGTAACATTATTAACTTTATACAAAATGATAATTAATATCTTTCTCACGCTTTGTAACATCCCAAATTTTACATTTGGAATGCTTTGCATTTAGAGCATATGCATAGCATGACATTATTTCAAAACTTGCATTTGAGTGTTGCATTTTAAACCGAAAACAGAAATCATATTTTTTTAAAGCCCAAAATCCTCCTATAAGGCGTTCATAAGCCGAACGATATTTGGATATTTTATTTTTTTTCCAAAATTGCTCCCTAATAGTCAATTATGATAAATTTTCAAATTTCAAAATTTTAGAAATTTATTTGACTCGATTCCGAATTGTATTTCAAAAGTTATTAAAGTTTTAAGAAAAAGATAAAAGAAAAAAAACAAGTGAAACAAAACGAACCCAGCTCGCTCGCATGGGTCGGCCAGCAAGTCAGCGCAGAGGCTGCACGCCCGTATGCTACATTCAAACTCGAATATCTCTTAATTGGAGAGTCCAAATTCGAATCTGTTTCTTTTGCCTTGTTCCTTACTCCAAGGGGCAACTTTCCACCGACTTCCCCACCTATAAATACCCCAGCCCCGGCTGTGAGGTCGTCACAAAGTCGAAACTTTGATTTCAGATCTGTTTCGTGGTATTTTGCTCGCCACGGTCCGTGAGTTGCTCAGTTGATGTTAAAGTCTTCGCGAGAGTTTTAGATATCGTCGATACCGATCCATCCCAAGAAACCTCACCTCTTTTAATCCACCACAGCCAAATAATTTCGCGATCTACTCTCTCAGATCTGAAGCGGCAAAAGTTCAATTACTCTTCAACCGTTTGTCCGTTTTGGCTCAAATTTTCACTGTAGTTGCATCTCATCATTATCTACAACTTTTTTCTTTCAGTTTTTAGATATGAGCTACATATCGTTTTATATAATTCCGATCTAGTTTTGTCCACCGGAGTAACTCGAAATTTCAAATCTATACTTTGTTCTTATTCATTCAAAAAGTTTTCGTTGAGTGTTTTATTTGCCTTTTAGATCTTATTAGTATGTTAGGTTTAGATCCACCGTTTTATGAACTTTATTTCGATAAGATCTTGTAGATAGTTAATTAATCTGATTTAATTTGGTTAAGCTACTTTTTGTGTCTTGTTGCATTACAAACCTTTTCATCCATCATACATTGTTTAGGCAATCAGAGAACTAGTAAATTAGTTGTCTTGCATTATTAAATCATCATGTATTCATATGTTGCATTGTTGTTTTTCTTGGTTTGGTTTGGTTATTTATTGTGGTATGCTTGCAACGTGTAGATTGCGAGAGTTGCGGTTGCTGCTCGTGTGAGGACCGTGGTTGTTACGGTTGCGATTGAGTCGAGTGCGTAAACGAATCTAATTTCTGTCAAGGCAAGTGACACACATGATCCTATTATTTTAATATATGCATTAGAATTTTATTGTAGTTATGCATGAGTAGGAGTTGAGTGTTATCTCTATGCTAGATTTCTTCACTAACACCCAAGTGGAGCGATCATATGTTACCCTTAGATTGTAGCAATCCATATGTTAGGAAAACACCGTAATGTTAGATTGCTTACCATGCTTGTAATTATTCGTGGTTGGGATTATTATCATGTTATGATGAAAATCGTTATTTTAATTTCTTATGAAAACAACATGATAATTAATTAACCACTGGGCGGATTGCTAGCATGTCATAAGAGTACAAATTTTGGTGGGGACCGCCGCCCAGTATCTTGAGATTATATTTAGTTTCTGTATGTTGTTGTTTCTTGTGTGCAACCGTGTTTCATATGAGTATGGGCTAGACATAAACTGTAGGATGTGGTGACTCGAACCCAACGTGTCCAGAGAAGTAGAATAGTGTAGGATGGTCCGGCTCGTGGCGGGTTTGGGATCTATTTCTTATAGTTTATGGCTTAATCCTCTTTACTTCCGTGGTACTAATGGTGTATCATGGTGTTTCGGGTCGATTAGGCAACAGGGTAAAGGGAAAAAACCTCGCGAGGGTTAAAACTAAGATCTTAGCCGTGTTCCATTTGTTATAGATGGAAAACATGACATATCTCGTTCATCTTGTTTTATTGATTACTACCAATTTTACTATGGGTTATTGGAGAAGTGCCTGATGGTGTTTCAACGTGCTAATACAAAAAGGGTAGGAGAACTTTGCTATCAACCAAAGTGTCCAATTATATAGGAGCACTTTGCTATCAACCAAAGTGTCCAATTATGTGCAAAATTTAATTTCTATTAAATGATAGGAAGAATGCATTTATGCAAAATAGCCTACAAACTCCACCAGCCAAATATGCATTTAGACTAGCACTTTCCGTTTATATACCACCATAGTGTCACTTGCCACCATTGCTCAGAATGATCTGACCTCCATTTGGGGGCTGCATATTCCAACGTGCAGGTTGTTCGTATCTGGAGTGATCGACGTAGGTCTTGTGACTCCACTCAACATGTTTGTTCGCCTGTGGCGCAAATTGAAGACTAGAGCCCTTTTATTCGCTTTGTTATACTTGAATAAGTTTTGTTCTAGCTTGCGCTATGCAACTTGTAAAGAATTTTGTACTCTGTATTATTCGCTAGATATGAGATACATTTGCTTCTTTGGATATCTATCTAGTTGTGTGTGCTGGTGAACGGTTCAGGGGCCAGTACTACACGCAACAGTATAGCCTGTGTTGGGCCGTACTACTACAAATGGTATCAGAGCATTGTGTTGATTGTAGGAACGAGACCTTAGAAAATGGATTAGGAAAAGCAATATGATGAAAACTTATTTTTCCAAATCCTTTATACATTCTTCCTTTGACTCTATTCTTGTAATCTTCTTATCTTTATCTCCTACTTCCATCTCTTCTTTTTCAAATCATAGTGGAGATTCCATAGAGAAGAAAATTCAATATAAAGGAGATTAACTTCAAGATAGAGAATAACGCTTACTACAAAAAGGAAACACGATGCATGTCATCGGAGCTATCTGAAGACACTAGGTTTCCCACCACATAGTCTAGCTAGTTCTCGAGAATGTGTTAGGTATTGACCATATCAAATTATATGATGTGGCAATGATAGTCGGAGTATTTTCAACTGTTTCGCTTTCAAAACTTTACTAGTATTTTCGTAGGAGATATTACCTTATTTTGAACGGCATTTTAAAATTAATTGGTTGCTCGTTTGATGATTGTTATAAGTACTGCTTTGTTCATACTAGTATGGGTAGCTATTTCCTTAGTTTTATCTATCTAATCTCATCTATTCTGAACCCGGTAGATGCCATTCGAGAATACTATCTATATCAACCACCCCAGGATGCCACTTCCTATGTATAAACTATTGATGCTCCAATTCAGTTTACACAACCTATGACCTAGAACCTAGCCAAGAAGAAATACAAGGAACTCATTCGAGACAACGACGCGGATCCAAGACATAGAAGAAACATTGGAGGACACCAACCTCGACACTAATGTGGTGGTTTTTTATGCCACGCAACCTATAAGTGGAGATGCTCCATATTGGTGAAGGATGCACACCAGAAGAAGTGAAGATCATAATATACTTATCTACTCATGTCATTAGAGATGCCAAGTAGATTTCTCTTAAGGGGGTTAACCTAGAAATTTAGAAAACCACCCACACCTACTTACTAGCCATTCCGAATCTCGGGACGAGATTCATCTTAAGGGGGTTAGTTTGTAACATCCCAAATTTTACATTTGGAATGTTTTGCATTTAGAGCATATGCATAGCATGCCATTATTTCAAAACTTGCATTTGAGTGTTGTATTTTAAACCGAAAACAGAAATCATATTTTTTTAAAGCCCAAAATCCTCCTATAAGGCGTTCATAAGACGAACGATATTTGGATATTTTATTTTTTCCAAAATTACTCCCTAATAGTCAAATATGATAAATTTTCAAATTTCAAAATTTTAGAAATTTATTTGAATCGATTCCGAATTGTATTTCAAAAGTTATTAAAGTTTTAAGAAAAAGATAAAAGAAAAAAAACAAGCGAAAAAAAAACGAACCCAGCTCGCTCGCATGGGCTGGCCCAGCAAGTCAGTGCAGAGGCTGCACGCCCGTACGCTTGCACCATCGATCATGTTTCCGGTATAAATCCCGTTTTTCTTCACCTATCTACATTCAAACTCGAATATCTCTTAATTGGAGAGTCCAAATTCGAATCCGTTTCTTTTCCCTTGTTCCTTACTTCAAGGGGCAACATTCCACCGACTTCCCCACCTATAAATACCCCAGCCCCGGCCGTGAGGTCGTCCCAAAGTCAAAACTTTGATTTCAGATCTGTTTCGTGGTATTTTGCTCGCCACGGTCTGTGAACTGCTCGGTTGATGTTAAAGTCTTCGCGAGAGTTTTAGATATCGTCGATACCGATCCATCCCAAGAAACCTCACCTCTTTTAATCCACCACATCCGAAGAATTTTGCGATCTACTCTCTCAGATCTGAAGCGGCAAATGTTCAATTACTCCTCAACCGTTTGTCCGTTTTGGCTCAAATTTTTATTGTAGTTGCATCTCATAATTATATACAACTTTAGTTCTTTGAGTTTTTCGATATGAGCTACATATCGTTTTATATAATTCCTATCTAGTTTTGTCCACCGGAGTAACTCGAAATTTCAAATCTATACTTTTTTCTTATTCATTCAAAAAGTTTCCGTTGAGTGTTTTATTTGCCTTTTAGATATTATTAGTATGTTAGGTTTATATCCACCGTTTTATGAACTTTATTTCGATAAGATCTTATAGATAGTTAATTAACCTGATTTAATTTGGTTAAGCTGCTTTTTGTGTCTTGTTGCATTACAAACCTGTTCATGCATCATACATTGTTTAGGCAACCAGAGAACTAGTAAATTAGTTGTCTTGCATTATTAAATTATCATGTATTCATATGTTGCATTGTTGTTTTTCTTAGTTTGGTTTGGTTATTTATTGTGGTATGCTTGCAACGTGTAGATTGCGAGAGTTGCGGTTACTGTTCGTGTGAGGACCGTGGTTGTTACGGTTGCGACTGAGTCGACTGCGTGAACGACTCCAATTTCTGTCAAGGCAAGTGACACACATGATCCTATTATTTTAATATATGCATTAGAATTTTATTGTAGCTATGCATGAGTAGGAGTTGAGTGTTATCGCTATGCTAGATTGCTTCACTAACACCCAGGTGGAGCGATCATATGTTACCCTCAGATTGTAGCAATCCATATGTTAGGAAAATATCGTAATGTTAGATTGCTTACCATGCTTGTAATTATTCGTGGTTGGGATTATTATCATGCTATGACGAAAATCGTTATTTTAATTGTTTATGAAACCAACATGATAATTAATTAACCACTGGGCGGATTGCTAGCATGTCATCAGAGTACAAATTTTGGTGGGGAGCGCCGCCCAGTATCTTGAGATTATGTTTAGTTTCTGTATGTAGTTGTTTCTTGTGTGCAGCCGTGTTTCATATTAGTATGGGCTAGACATAAACTGTAGGATGTGGTGACTCGAACCCAACGTGTCCAGAGATGTAGAATGGTGTAGGATGGTCCGGCTCGTGGCAAGTTTGGGGATATATTTCTTATAGTTTATGGCTTAATCCTCTTTCCTTCCGTGGTACTAATGGTGTATCACGGTGTTTGGGTCGATTAGGAAACACGGGTAAAGGGCACAAACCTCGCGAGGGTTAAAACTAAGATCTTAGTCGTGTTCCATTGGTTAGGGACAATTCAACAACTAGATGGGAAACATGACATATCTCGTTCATCTTGTTTTATTGATTACTACCAATTTGACTATGGGTTATTGGAGAAGTGCCTGATGGTGTTTCAACGTGCTAATCCAAAAAGGGTAGGAGCACTTTGCTATCAACCAAAGTGTCCAATTATATAGGAGCACTTTCTATCAACCAAAGTGTCCAATTATGTGCAAAATTTAATTTCTATTAAATGATAGGACAAATGCATTTATGCAAAATAGTCTACATACTCCACCAGCCAAATATGCATGTAGACTAGCACTTGTCGTTTATATACCACCATAGTGTCACTTGCCACCATTGCTCAGAATGATCTGACCTCCATTTGGGGGCTGCATATTACAACGTGCAGGTTGTTCATATCCGGAGTGATCGACGTAGGTCTCGTGACTCCACTCAACATGTTTGTTTGCCTGTGGGCAAATTAAAGACGGCAGCCCTTTTATTCGCTTTGTTATACTTGAATAAGTTTTGTGCTAGCTTGCGCTATGCAACTTGTAAAGAATTTTGTACTCTGGATTATTCGCTAGATATGAGATCCATTTGCTTCTTTGGATATCTATCTAGTTGTGTGTGCTGGTGAATGGTCCAGGGGCCAGTACTACACGCAACAGTACAACATGTGTTGGGTCGTACTACTGCACGCTTGGGAAAGAATGAAAACTATGGTTAAGAATTGTCCCACACACCGACTAACTACATGGATAGTTGTTCAAACTTTTTATGCGGGATTAAATTTTCTTCAAGGAATTTATTGGATTCGGTTGCAAAATAAACCTTCTCGAACCTCACCTTAGTCTCATCAAACAAGTTATTGGATGATCCAATGATAAACTATTCCCCATGGCACATAGAAAGGGCTCCAAGAGGTAAAAAGGTAAATTTTGTTGAGGAGATCTCTTCTTTGAGTGGTAAAATTGATATGATTGCTTCTTTGCTAGCTAAAAAAGTGCCAATAAATCCTAATAATGTTCCCTTTAACTCTTTGGTTGCTAATGAGAATTATCAAATTGATGTGAATTTTATTTCTAGTGAAGGTGCAGGTCTTGCACTCGTTGGGAGACCCCAAGAGGAAGGTATGATGAGCACAACAGCAGTTTTCCCTCAGAAAGAAACCAGGTTTAATCGACCAGTAGGAGGAAGGAGTAACTTCAGAAGGTTGATGCAGCTGAGATGGCAGGGCACACTATCAGTTCAGCAGCAACATGGAACCTACACAACACAAACAATTCACTTTGCCCCAAAGAAGCAGTGAGGTTGTCAATCTCAACGGTTTTGCTGATAACAAAGAGGTTAAATGTATGGTGTGGAAAACAATATGATAATAGTATGAAAACAGTAGCAGCAGTGTGAAAACAATGGAAGCAATGTGAAAGCAGTGGAAGCAGTGTGTGTATTATCAGAATGAGAAAATGGACCAGGGTCCACAGTTCACTAGAGGTGTCTCTCCATAAAGCATAAATAACATGTGTGGTGAACAAATTACCGCTGGGCAATTGGCGGAAATGAAGGCTGCACCGTAATGCATATGCAAGACATAAAGATTACTGTGTGATTCATGCGGGCATTACAACAAAATACATAGACCGTCATCCAATTGCATCTATGACTAATAATCCACCCTCTGAATATCATCCGAACAAACATTGGGTATTAAGTTGAAAGCAACAGATTATCGCAGTAAGAAAAGTGTGTAACGTAAACAACACAAACTAAGTAAACATCGTTGTTTTCTCCCTAATGGCAACAACACATGCTCCATCTGTCACGTTTCTGTCACTCGAGCACAGATACAAAGGAGGCATGAACCCACTATCGAGCATAAATACTCCCTCTTGGAGTTACTAGCATCTACTTGGCCAGAGAATCTACTAATAACGGATAGCATGCAAGATCATAAATAACATATGCATGAAGATAACATGGTAGATTGATAATCAGAAGACATAGAATTCAACATTCATCAGATCCAGCAAACACAACATGTAGCATTACATAAACATGATCTCGATCATGTAGGGCAGCTCATGAGATCTAAACATGAGGTACAAAGTGGAGAATACAAACATATAGCTACTACTATGGACCCGTAGTCCACGGATGAACTACTCACGCATCACTTCGGAGGAGGGCATGGTGGTGTAGACCCCTCCGGTGATGAATTCCCCTCCCGGCAGGGTGGCGGGGAGAGCTCCAGAACCGTCCCGATCTCGGGATGACGATGACGGCGGCCTCGGGTGTTTCTCGGGATGAAGTGGTATCTTTTTAGGGTTGACATATCGGGGGTATAAATAGGCGAAAGGGCGATGGCGGTGGACGCCCGAGGGGCCCACACCACCCCCAGGTGCGGCCAGGGGCACGTCGCCCTATGATGTGGGCCCCGTCTGGGCCTCTTCGGGACTCCGTGGAACCTTCGGGAATTCTAAGACTTCCGAGCTTCGAATTTTACAATTCCGAGAATATTTCCAGACCAACTTTTCTAAAAACAGGAGAAAACAGGGAACTGGCTCTGTGGCATCTTGTCAATAGGTTAGTCCAGAAAATCGATAAAAATGACATAAAGTGTATATCAAACATGAAGGAAACAACATGCAAACAACATGGAACATCAAGATACGTTTATGACGTATCACTAGAAACAACTTCAACAACAGTGCTTACAAGAATAACTTTGGTGGTAACAACTATAGGCCATATCCTAATAATAATGGTAATTCATATGGGAATTCTTATGGCAATGCTTACAACAATCCTAAAAGTTCCACCTCTTATCTTTATAACATGCTTAAATAATTTATCATTACACCAAAAGATTTCAATAAAACTGTTGATGAAAGACTTGCAAAACTATATAATCTTGTGCTGAAAGTTGATAGTCTTGCTCATGATGTAGAAATTTTAAAAATTAGGACTACACCTCTTGAAGCCAAGAAAAATGAACCTATCAACTCTATAGAAGTTCAAATAAATGAGAACATGAGAATTTTAGCCTAAATACGTGCTAGAAGAGAAAGAGAAGCTGAAAATGTTGAAAAGCTGCCAAAAGTGAGCGTATTAAAATTTGTACCATCCAACCCTCTGAGGAAGCTAAAACTTTCAGTACAAATGAGTATCCTAATTCTTCTAAACATGTTGATGTCAAAACAAATGGGATTGGAGAGGTCATGGATTTAGGTAGAAGGAGTCCCAAAAGTTCAGAGATTACAAATATTTCTAGTGAGAAAATTGTTGAAAGTCGGATTGGGGATAAATTTATCCCACCATGTTTGAGGATGATAAACTTTATCCTTATAATTTCACCATCTCGGATGTTATAAAATTTATTACAAAAATAGCTAAAGATCCTAGTGCTAGTAAGATGCATATTGCTTTTCGCTAAGCATATCACTAATGCTCTCATGGAAGCTAGAGAAGAAAGGCTCAAACTTGAAGCCTATGTTCCTAGAAAGTTACAATATGGTTGTGATCCCACTATTAGAATAAGATTTAATTATTTTGATTTCAATGCCTTGTGTGATCTTGGTGCAAGTTCTTCTATTATGCATAAAAGTTTATATGATATGCTTGATTTGAAACCTTTGGATGAAAGTATATTGGGAGTGCATCTTATAGACTCCACTATTAAAAGACCTTTGGGAAGGATTCATGATGTTCATATTATTAATGATAATTATGTTCCCTTCTTGTTTTGGATATTGAATGCAATGCTTCTTGTCGAGACGTTTTCTTCGCACCGTTGGTGCCATTATTGATATGAAAGAGGGAATTATAAGATTTCAATTTCCCTTAAAAGGGCATGGAACTTTTTTTATAAGGGAATAAAGTTACCTTTTATTCCCTTGTAAGTACTACCCATTATTCTATTGGTAATACTTGATTCGTTCTTCATGTCTAGCTAAAAGGCGTTAAAGAAAAGCGCTTGCGGGAGGCAACCCACTTTTGTTTTGCTTCGGTGTCCTTTTGTTTTATTTTGTTATTTTTATGTTTTGGAAGTTTTTACCACTTTATCAACCACTCCATATAATTTTTATTTCATTTTTGTGCCAAGAGTAACCTCTAATTGAGAGGTAGTTTGATTTGGGGAAGTTGTTGTTCTGAAAAAGATTTATGGGTTGTTACCAAAAAAATTCATATCTCTCAGCCAGAACGTAATATTACTTTGAAAAAAATAGACACATTCCCCATGTTGTTATCTAACTTTTGTTAGTTTGTCACTTTTTTATTTGAGGAACAAAATATTTTAGAAAAAAAATCATCTTTATCGAATGTTCTGTTTTCACAGATTTCTGCCAATATTTGCATTTGCGTCTTAATCTCTTTCTTTTGGTGTTATTTTGGGAGGGAGAGATTTAAAAGAAGTGTCAAAGTAGATAATTTTTTAATCTAAGTGTGATACTTGAGTTGAAACTTAACCAAGTGTATTTATTATTTTTATTACACTAACATTGCTAATGAAAATTGTGAAAAGTTTTAGGTGGAGGACATTTTCAAGTGCAGGGAGAGAAGAATGATATGATGAGATGAAGGAGGGACAAAAGCTCAATAATGGTTATTCCCATGTCACCCCAAGACATATCCAAGAAGTACAAGTGTCAAAGCCTGGGGATGCCCAAGGAATCCTCTTCTTCATCAACAAAAATATCAGGTTTCTTTCAAAACACTATATTTTTATTGCTTCACATGATATGTGTTATTCTTGGAGCGTATTTTAATTTTGATTTAAGTTTGTTTTGTTTTATTTGCTATAGATTTTGGTTGGATCCTATAAATTTTATTTTGGGAGATATACGCTCCGTTTTCATTGCCTAGAACACTTTGGTTTTCACTCTTATTATTCTATGAATGTTCAGTTTTTGCTAGTAATGCGTTTAGCTCTTGTTTTTCACTCAAATTCTGTTCAGCTTGTTGGTTTGCTTCCTTTATATTTGATTAACTCTATAGTCCTTGATGATTATTTCCTCTGAGAGTTGTTTCAAATAACTTGTTTGGTGTTGGAAAAAGAGTAAATTGTTTCATGCTTATAGTGGTGCAATAGGAAGCTTGTTTTGACTGTGGCATAGGCTTTGACATGTCATGTTAGATGTTATTTTAATTGCATGCTTATTTATTTCTGATGTATCATGACTAGTCTCAAATATCTGACAGTGCTTAATGCGCCATTGAATTTTATCATGTGTTGTTCTCTCATATTGAAGCATGGTATTGTGTTATTTGTCCTCTGAATGCTTTATCTGGATCGACTTGGCGCATGCTCACACCATGTGATGACTACAAACAAAGCCACTTCTAGCCTTTATGATAATTTAGTTTTGACTTGTAATATCACTTCATGCTTTGATTAATGATGTTTTGTCGCTATGCATGTTTATGGTCGTTGTTGCTCTCTTAGTTGTTCGCTCCCAGTGTTTTGCTAGCCTACACATGTACTGAGTATGATATCTACTCGTGCGTCTAACTCCCAAAAACCAAAGTATACCAAATTTTTCCATCATATCTACCTATATGTGGTATTTAACCGCCAGTCCAAATAAATTTCTCGTGTGCTACCTTTAAACCTTCAAAATTATAACATGTTTTGTGTTCTTGTTTTAGCTCATGAGGAAGTAGTTTAAAGTTTATTATGATTTGTATCAAGCAAAGTTCTTCTTTCTTATTTCAACCGATGAGTATGGAATATGTTCTCATTTAAATTTGTAGAGAGATGGTGCCAAATAATAACAAAAAGGCACTTCCCCATGGTTTGATGACAGCTAGTGGGTACCCGTGAACACGATAAGCCCTGGTTTGTGAAAGAAAGGTGGGTGGGGGGCAAACTAATAAACAACGGAAACCGCTCTCAAAAGTATAAACACGTTTCTTAACATGTATCATGATAAGTTTTTCATTACCATTCGTTGACATAGACATACACCTCTCTCAAAATTGTTTTCAATATCTCTGTTTTATCAGATAAAAATCTCTAGCACATGAGTAATCCCTGCTTCCCTCTGCGAAGTCCCTTTCTTTTACTTTTATGTTGAGTCTTTATCTTCTTACTTTATGCACCAACTAAGAGAGCATAGTTGTCATTCTGAGTATAATTTGCATAGTCCCAAAATTTATTATTGATTGATTCATGATTGTGGTATTACTTGCTCTAAAATTATTTGTATCTAGTCACCACTAAAACTTTGAAGGTGTACTAGCATTTATGTTTTGCTATCATAACAATGACTAGCTGGATACCACTTTATTGTGTTTTTCGATATGATTGAAACAACTGTATCAATTTCACTATTTCATTATTAATTTTCTTTTGTTTGTGTTTATGTTCATGTGCAACATGGTTTCTAAGTTTACATTAGTTGAAATAATATTTATCATGCCTTTGTTAAAGTAGTTTGATCTCTACTTTGCAATGCTTTTACATAACGTTGATCAAGATTTATGTTGGCTTCATTTCACCTCAAAAATTATTTTGTTATCACTTACCTACTCGAGGACGAGCACGAGTTAAGTTTGGGGGTGCTGATACGTTGCAAAAATATCTATAGTTTTTTATGCTCCATGCTTGTTTTCGGGATGGGATCCTCTACAGTAACTGCAGTGCGGTTACTGTCACTAACATGTGGGGTCGGGTCCACCTGTAAGTGACAGTACCTGCACTGCAGTTACAGTAGAGGATCCTAGCCCCTTGTTTTCTACCCAATACCTTTTGTTTTCCACATGTTTTCTTTCGTTTTCCGGATGTTTTCACATACTAACCTATTAACAAGATTCCCTTGGCCAGTTGCTGTTTTTCTATTTCAGAAAATTTCTTAAGGAAATATTCTAGGAAAGGGATGAAAATCCACGAAGATCAATTTTTACTCGGAACGAAGTCCAAAGGGGAGCCTGGGGGCCACCAGGCAGCTGCCAGGAGGGCCCCCTAGGTCGCGCCTGGTGGGCCGCTGGGGGCACCCGGCACCGCCTCACGTCCCCCTTTGCTTATAAATTGCCTTTAACCCTGAAACCATCGGGGACGGAGAGGCATCGTCACCTCGAAAGTCCAGTCTAGGGCTTCTGTAGTCCTGCTCCGGCACCCTGCCAGAGAGGGGAATCGTCACCAGAGGCGTCTACATTGCCATGATCTCCTCTAGACAGATGCGTGAGTAGTTCATCTCGGGAATACGAGTCCATAGCAGCATCTAGATTGTTGTTCTCTCCCCTGTGCCTCAATGTTTAGAGTCTCGTGACTGCCTCGCATGATCGAGACCACCATTATGCAATTGTGCATGTTATGTTTCCTGAGATTCGGTGAACCATGAGATTATGATTATTTTGTTCATGTCAATCTGAGATGCTTCACGTATATTTGTAGAGAGTTTTAATCTTGTCTTGCAATGCTCTCCGGTGTTTATGATTACCTTGGCCACGTAGTTGTTTTCACCTCCAAGAGAGGGTTTATATGCTAGATAGTGGGTTCATGCCTCCCTTACATCTGTGCTCGAGTGATAGAAACGTGACGGATGGGGGATGTGTTGTTGCTACTAGGGAGAAAACTGCGGTTCTCTTGTCTACAGATGAGGACCACTGCTCACATTACGTATTGTTCTTAATGCATTTGTCTATTGCACATAAATCAATCACTTCGTTGCTGCAACTTAATAGCAGAGAGATTTGCTGGATATCTTTCTCGAGGACGGCTTTTAGATATGGATGCATGCTAGATAGCGGTCCATATGCCTCGACATAATGCCTACAATGTTAGAACCCGTGAACTATATCTCGTCATAATAGTATTGTTATACATTCATGATTTTTCAATTGCCAAGCTATAATTTGTTCACCCAACATGTTTTCTTTGGAGAGACACCACTAGTGAACCTATGGCCCCCGGTCCTATTTTTCCTTATAATTGCAACCTTATTTCAAGCACTTTCATCATTGTTTCCTTGATGTTCCATTTTTTTAATTTATTTACTTTTCATGACTATATACGTTTAATTCTCTAGTTTTCAGCAAGACCGGAAGATCGACAACCTTCTCGAAAAGTTGGGGGCAAGAGAGAGTTTGTGTTTGTGTGCAAGGCCGTTAATCTTGTCTGGCGTGTCAACAAATGTGCGACTTGCACACAAACACAAACTCTCTCTTGCCACCCAACTTTTCGAGAAGGTTGTCAATCTTTCGGTCTTGCTGAAAACTAGAGAATTAAACGTATAGAGTCTTGAAAAGTAAATAAAGTAAAAAATAGAACATCAAGGAAACAATGATGAAAGTGCTTGAAAGAAGGTTGCAATTATAAGGAAAAATAGGACCGGGGGCCATAGGTTCACTAGTGGTGTCTCTCCAAAGAAAACATGTTGGGTGAACAAATTATAGCTTGGCAATTGAAAAATCATGAATGTATAACAATACTATTATGACAAGATATAGTTCACGGGTTCTAACATTGTAAGCATTACGTCGAGGCATATGGACCGCTATCTAGCATGCATCCATATCTAAAAGTCGTCCTCAAGAAAGATATCTAGCAAATCTCTCTGGTATTAAGTTGCAGCAACGAAGTGATTGCTTTATGTGCAATAGACAAATGCATTAAGAACAATACGTAATGTAAGCAGTGGTCCTCATCCGTAGACAAGAGAATCACAGTTTTCTCCCTAGTAGCAACAACTCATCCCCCATCCGTCACGTTTCTATCACTCTTGCACAGATGTAAGGGGGGTATGAACCCACTATCTAGCATATAAACCCTCTCTTGGAGGTGAAAACAACTACGTGGCCAAGGTAATCATAAACACCAGAGAGCATTGCAAGAAAAGATTAAAACTCTCTACGAATATAAGTGAAGCATCTCAGATTGACATGAACAAAATAATCATAATCTCATGGTTCATTGGATCCCAGGAAACACAACATGAACAATTACATAATGGTGGTATTGATCATGTGAGGCAGCTCACGAGACTCTAAACATGGAGGGATAGGGGAGAGAACAACCATCTATCTACTGCTATGGACCATAGTCCCTAGATGAACTACTCATGCATCTGTCCGGAGGCGATCATGGCGATGTAGAGGCCTCCGATGACGATTCCCCTCTCAGCATGGTGCCGGAACAGGGTTGTAGCCCTAGATTGGATTTTCGAGGTCACGTCGCCTCTCTGTATGTTTCGTGGAAAATAACTTTTTCCGTGAC
This sequence comes from Alopecurus myosuroides, assembly GCA_028641055.1. Lineage (NCBI taxonomy): Eukaryota > Viridiplantae > Streptophyta > Magnoliopsida > Poales > Poaceae > Alopecurus > Alopecurus myosuroides. The sequence goes on from CM054058.1 coordinate 251,271,343, forward strand.
GTTTTTAGGGTTAAAGGCAATATGTAGGTGAAGAGTCGATGAGAGGCGGTGGCCAGGGTCCTCAGGGGGGCACTAGGCGGGGCCTAGGTTGGGGCCATGCCTGGAACCCCCTGGCCCCCCTCCGGATCCTTTTTGGGCTTTGTCTTCGTTCCGGGTAAAAAGCCATCTCCGTGGATTTTCAGACCTTTCCGAGAATATTTCTTTAATAACTTTTCTGAAATAGAAAAACAAGAGAAAACAACAACTAGCCTAGGGCTTCTCGTTAATAGGTTAGTCAATAAAAACATCCGAAAAACGAAGGAAAACATGTAGAAAACATAAGGGCATTGGATAGAAAACAAGCATTGACCATCAAAAATTATAGATACGTTTGAAATGTATCAGGGCTCAAATGTCATGAGGGCACTCACATACTTCCTCTTGATCCAAGCATCATCTACATGATTGGCACCGAGACCACTAAAGGTGATAGCAAGGGTCTTGAGCCTTCGATACATGTCCTCGTGACTTCCACCATCAAGCAAATAGAATCCTTTGGCCTTATTGCGCAAGGCATTAAATCTATTCCTCTTCATGCTCTCATTTCCTTCAAACATGGAGATAAGAGCTCACCATTGATGTCTACACACGCTTCTATTCTTGTAGACAGTGTTGGCCCTCCAAGTGCAGAGGTTTGTAGAACAGCAGCAAGTTTCCCTTAAGTGCATCACCCAAGGTTTATCAAACTCATTGAGGAAGAGGTCAAAGATATCCCTCCCAAGCAACCCTGCAATTACGATACAAGAAGTCTCTTGTGTCCCCAACACACCTAATACAATTGTCACTTGTATAGGTGCACTAGTTCGATGAAGAGAAAGTGAAATACAAGTAATATGATGGTTATAAGTGATAATAGCAATCTGAAATAAAAATGGCAGCAAGCAAACATGTAGCAGAACTAGTTGTAAACGGTGTTTCAATTCTTAGAAACAAGGCCCAGGGATCATACTTCACTAGTGGACACTTGATACGTCATAAATGTATCTATATTTCTAATGTTCCATGTTGTTTTCATTCCATATGCTACATGTTTTCCTTACACTTTATGTCAGTTTTATCGATTTTCCGGACTAACCTATTGACAAGATGCCACAGAGCGAGTTCCCTATTTTCTGCTGTTTTTAGTTTCAAAAAAGTTGTTCTGGAAATATTCTCGGAATTGGAAAATTCGAAGCCCGAAAGTCTTAGATTTCCCGAAGGTTCCACGGAGTCCCGAAGAGGCCCGGAGGGGGGCCACAGGGGGGCACACCATAGGGCAGCATGCCCTCCTGGCCGCGTCGGGGGTGGTGTGGGCCCCTCGGGCATCCACCGCCATCGCCCTTTTGCCTATTTATTCTCCCCGATATGTAAACCCTAAAAATATACCACTTCGTCCCGAGAAAAACCCGAGGCCGCCGTCATCGTCAACACGAGATCGGGAGGGTTCTGGAGCTCTCCCCGGCACCCTGCCGGGAGTGGAATTCATCACCGGATGGGTCTACACCACCATGCCTGCCTCCGGAGTGATGCGTGAGTAGTTCATCCTTGGACTACAGGTCCATATCAGTAGCTATATGGTTGTACTCTCCACTTTATGCCTCATGTTTAGATCTCGTGAGCTCCCTCACATGATCGAGATCATCTATTTGTAATGATACATGTTGTGTTTGCTGGGATCCGATGATTATTGAATTCTATGTATGTTGATTATCAATATATCATGTTATCTTCATGTGCATGTTATTTATGATCTTGCATTCTCTACGTTCTTAGTAGATGCTCTGGCCAAGTAGATGCTAGTGACTCCAAGAGGGGGTATTTATGCTCGGTAGTGGGTTCATGCCTCCTTTGCATCTGTGCTCGAGTGACAGAAACGTGACGGATGGAGGATGTGATGTTGCCATTAGGGAGAAAACAACGATGTTGACTTAGTTTACATTGTTTACAATACACACTTTTCTTACCGCGATTATCCGTTGCTTGCAACTTAATACCCAATGTTTGTTCGGATGATATTCGAAGGTGGATTATTAGTCATAGATGCAGGTGGATGACGATCTATGTATTTTGTTGTAATGCCCGCATAAATCTCATAGTAACCTTTATGTCATGCATGTTCTTTATATGTCAATTGCCCAGTTGTAATTTGTTCACCACACATGTTAGCTATCTTTTATGGATAGACACCTCTAGTGAACTGTGGACCCCGATCCATTTTCTCATTCTGATAATACACACACTACTTCCACTGCTTTCATACTGCTTCCACTGTTTTCACGCTGTTGCAACTGTTTTCATCCCGTTCTCTTATTGTTTTCCACACCATACATTTAACCTATTTATTATCAGAAAAACCAGTGAGATTAATAACCTCACTGCTTCGTTGGGGCAAAGTGAATTGTTTGTGTTGTGTAGGTTCCTCGTTGTTGCTGAACCGGTAGTGCGCCCTGCCATCTCAGCTGCATCAACCTTCTAAAGTTACTCCTTCCTCCTACAGGTCGATTCAACCTTGGTTTCTTTCTAAGGAAAAATTGCGGATGTGCTCATCAAACCTTCCTCTTGGAGTCTCCCAATGAGTGCAAGTCCTACACATCAAGGCTATTTCTGGCGCCGTTGCCGGGGAGGAAGAGAATTTCTACAAGGGGAGTCTCTCACTTCCAATCTCTTTACTTTGTTTTAGTTTTGTTTATCTTATTTATTTTGTCTTGTTTGCTTCTCTTTATCAAAAACACAAAAAATTTAGTTCTTATTCTAGCTGTAGTTTTTATCCTGTTTTTAGTCTTATTAAAATGAATACTCCTGAGAACACTAAGTTGTTACTAAAACCAACAACAATTATTTCATTAGCACACCTATTGCTCCACCTGCTCCTATTGTTGATTTTTATGAGATAAAACCTGCCATGTTAAACCTTGTTATGAGAGAGCAATTTTCTGGTGTTAGTACTGATGATGCTGCTGCCCATCTTAATAATTTTGGTGAACTATGTAAGATGCAAAAATATAAAGATGCAGGTGGAGATATTATTAAACTGAAATTGTTTCCTTTCTCTTTGAGAGGAAGAGCTAAAGAATGGTTTCTATCTTTGCCTAGAAATAGTATTGATTCTTGGACTAAGTGTAAAGGTGCTTTCGTTGGAAAATATTATCCTCCTACTAAGATTATATCTTTAAGAAGTAGCATTATGAATTTTAAGCAACTTAATAATGAGCATGTTGCTAAAGCTTGGGAAAGAATGAAATCTTTAGTAAAGAATTGCCCCACTCATGGACTGACTACTTGGATGATCATCCAAACCTTTTATGCAGGTCTGAATTTTTCTTCAAGAAACCTTATGGATTCAGCTTCTAGAGGAACCTTTATGTCCATTACCTTGGGGTCAGCAACAAAGCTTTTTGATGATATGATGGTAAATTATTCTGAATGGCACACTGAGAGAGCTACAACTGGTAAGAAGGTAAATTCTGTTGAAGAAACCTCCTCTTTGAGTGATAGACTTGATGCTATTTTGTCTATGATTGTGAATGGCCATGCTCCTATTGATACAAATAATGTTCCTTTACCCTCTTTGGTTGCTCAAGAAGAGAATGTTGATGTGAACTTCATTAAAAATAATAATTTCAACACTAATTTTGGTAGCAACAATTATAGGCCATATCCTCCCAATAATACTAATGCTTATGGTAATTCTTATGGTAATTCCTACAACAACAATAAAAGTGTACCCTCTGATCTTGAAAACATGCACAATAATTTTATTAGTACGCAAACTGCTTTTAATAAATTTGTTGAGGAAAATTTTGGAAAAATTGATGTTCTTGCTTCTAAAGTTGATAGCATTGCTCTTGATGTTGATTTTATGAAACTAAAGGTTATGCCTCATGATGTTAAATAAAGCAAAACTTTGAGTGCCATCCAAATTCTAATTTATGACAATGTTAGGATGTTAGTGGAATTGCATGCTAGATGGCAAAGAGAAGATGAAATAGCTAGAAAGAATAATATAGCTAATATTTGCACCATTACCACCACTAGTAAAACTGAAGCTTCTCATGCTAGTAAACCTTCTACTATCAATGTTAAAGTAATTGGTGTTGGCAATACTCCCACTTCTGCTATTAAAAATGCAAAACTGTCTGAAACTGCTAAAAATATTCCTCATAAAAGTGCTGAAATTTTTTAGAAACATGGGAGACAATGGTCCCATTACCTTTGATAAAAATGATCTTGACTTTTATGATTGCAACATAACTGAAGTTATTAAGTTCCTACAAAAGCTTTCTAGTTGTCCTAATGCTAGTGCTATGAATATGGCATTCACAAAACATATTACAAATGCTCTCATGCAAATTAAAGAGGATGAATTTAGATGTGAAGCCTATATCCCTATGAAGCTAGATGATGGTTGGGAACCCAATATTAAAATGAAAGTGAATGATTTTTATTGCAATGCTCTATGTGATCTTGGTGCTAGTATCTCTGTTATGCCCAAGAAACTCCATGCTATTCTTGATTTGCCACCTTTGGAGCACTGTTATTTGGATATTTGTCATATTGATAATGTTAGAAAGAAACCTTTGGGGAGAGTTGATGATGTTCTTATCATCTTAAATAATAATCTTGTCCCCATCGATTTTGTTGTTATGAATTTTGAATGCAATGCTTCTTGTCCAATTGTTTTGGGAAGACTTTTTCTTAGAACTGTTGGTGTTGTTATTGATATGAAAGAGGGGAATATTAAATTTCAATTCCCACTCAAGAAAGGTATGGAACACTTTCCTATAAAGAGAATGAAGTTGCCTTTTGATTCTATTATTCGAACAAATTACAATTTGGATGCTTCTTCACTTGAAAACACGTGAATCCACTTTTCTGGGCCTACCTAAAAGGCGTTAAAGAAAAGCAGTTCTTGGGAGATAACCCATGGTTCTATTTTTTGCCTTGTTTTTCTCTGTTTTCTTTGATTCAAGGGGATGTATACTTCTGTAGCAACTCCTTTGTATCTTTATTTTCATGTTTAGTTGTGCCAAGTAAAGTTTCTGACGAGAGTTGGAGTTGGTTTTGGATTTCTGCGCAGGGAACAAATTTCTGCCATGCACCGTAAAAAATCGTATAAAATCCAGAAAGATCAGAATGATCTGAATTTTTTATTTATTTCTCAGCTAATTCCACAGCTTTTTCGTTCTTTAAGTTTTTGATCTGATCAATGTAAGTGCCCCAAAAAAATTATTCTTTACAGATTGTTCTGGTTTGGCAGATTCTGTCATTTTTCTTGCATTTGCTCTTTTATGATGTCAAGTGGGTTTATTTGCTTCACGAAACATCCGTGGCTGCAGCTAATGTTTAAAAGTATCAATAGAACTAGTGCCCATGCAGAACCCATGAATTTTTTTTTGTTGCACTAACCCTCTAATCTGAGTTACTCTTTGAGTGTGGTGCGAAGGAAGTTTTCAAGGGTCAAGAGAAGAGGGTGATATAATGTGATCAAGAAGAGTGCAAAGGCAAAGCTTGGGGATGCCCCCGTGCTTCATACCAGCAAATTCTAAGAAGACTCAAGCATCTAAGCTTGGGGATGCTGCTACACTATAAGTTCTTATTGCTATGGATGGTGTGTTGGGAACCCCAAGAGGAGGGTGTGATGAGTGCAGCGGTAAGAATTTCCCTCAATTAAGTACCAAGGTTATCAATCGAGTAGGATAAAGAGGATCTTCGGAAGGTTGATGCCACTGATGGTGGTGATGACGCCTCACCTGTGTCAGCAACAACGTGGAACCTGCACACAACACAACCAAAATACTTTGTCCCAACGGTACAGTGAGGTTGTCAATCTCACCGGTCTTGCTGAAAACAAAGATTAGACGTATAGTGTGGAAAATAGTGTATGCTTACATAAAATAAAGAAAGAAGGGAATTTAGTGGTTTGTTTAACAGTGTAGGAAAATTGGACCGAGGTTCATAGGTTCATTAGTGGTGTCTCTCCATAAAAGATAACATGCTGGGTGAACAAATTACAGCTGGGCAATTGACAAATAGAGGTTGCACCATAGTGCACATTCATGACATGATGACTATTATGATATTTAGTGCGGGCATTACAACAATATACATAGACCATAATCCAACTGCATCTATGACTAACAATCCAACCTCAGGTTATCATCCGAACCCCCTTAGGTATTAAGTTGCAAGCAACATATAATCGCATTAAGCAATGTGTGTAATGTAAGCAATGATTGTGCATGCGGGCACTCACACCGCTGTTTTCTTCCTAGTGGCGACAACACATCCTCCCCCGTCACGTTTCTGTCACTCGAGCACATGCGAAAAGGAGGCATGAACCCAACTATCCATCATAAATACTCCCTCTTGGAGTCACTAGCAACTACTTGGCCAGAGCAACCACTAGCAACGGAAAGCATGCAAGATCACAAATAACATATGCAATAAAGACTATAATCAACTTGGCATAAGTTCAATATTCATCGGATCCCAACAAACACAGCACATAGAATTACATAAGAACAATCTCGATCATGTTAGGCGGCTCACGAGGTCTAAACATTGAGGCATAGGAGTAGAAGACAACCATCTAGCTACTTCTATGGACCCATAGTCCAAGGATGAACTACTCACGCATCACTCCGGAGGCAGGCATGGTGATGAAGAGGCCTCCGGTGATGATCTCCTCTCCGGCAGGATGCCGGGAGATAGCTTCAGACCCCCCCTGATCTAGGGTTGACGACGACGGCGGCTGCGGAACTTTTCGGGGATTTTTGATCAGGTGCTTAGGGTTTTTCTTTGGAGGGGTCTTCTGGATGCTTCCGGGAAAAATAGGAACTTCGGGATTTGTGGGGTCCAATTCCGAGAATATTTCCAGAACAACTTTTCTTAAATAAAAAACAGCAGAAAACATGGAACTGGCACTTGGCATCTTATTAATAGGTTAGTTCCGGAAAACGTGTAAAAATGCTACAAAGAAGGGAGAAAACATGTAGCAATTGGCATAATTCATCATGGAACATCAGAAATTATAGATACGTTGGAGACGTATCAAGCATCCCCAAGCTTAGTTCCTACTCGTCCTCGAGTAGGTAAACGATAAAACAAAATAATTTCTGAGGTGACTGCTACCACAAAATCTTGATCATAATATATAAAGCAGAGCATGTAAACTGAGATCATAGAACTTTAACACAAACATGATAAATAGAACTTTAATAATAAAGCATAGCAATCACTTTGCATCATGATAAGTAACTCAAATAAAAGATCATGAATAACAATGCGAAGAAAGATATACGTTTGTTTCAAGTATAGAGAAAGCATGGCAAAGTGGTATTTCGCTAGTCCTTAAGAGTGGGGAAAACATAAATGCCAGGACACCTTCAAAGTTCATGAGGAAGTCTAGAACAAATAATTAGAGAACAGGCAATAAGACATCATGAATCAATTAATAATGTTTCTGGGACAAAAGCACATAAAACTCAGAATGGCAAAAATGCTCTCTCAATTGTGCATAAAGTTAGAAGATGGAGACTCAACATAAAAGTAAAAGAAAGGCCCTTCGCAGAGGGAAGCAGTGACCACTCTTGTGCTAGAGCTTTTATTTTATTAAACAACGGTATTAAAAGTTTGACACTCCTCCCATCCATCTTACACAAACCATGGCTAACCGAATCGTCGGGTGCCTGCCAACAATCACATACCATGGAGGAGTGTCTATATTTTGGGAGATGTATGCTAATGTCAATGAATGGTAAACAGAAAATACAGTACGTCACAAGCCAACTAGATTTCACAAGATAGGCTCCCATATGAAGGACGCAACTGGTGTAGAGGGTCATCCCTCTTTCTCTTTTGTTTACACAATTATGCTTTGACAGATAAATCAGGGGCAAAAATAGTGAAGAGATTTTGTGTGTATTAATTTCGGGCTGGGCACCCCGCTGCCAGCTCTTCTATCAATTGGATAAGCGGATGAAGCCACTAGTCCAGGGTGTGAAATTCAATCAACAAGTGAGATAAAGATTCTCTATTTACGTCCTCATGAGCAAAAACAGGAACACAAAGCAGGAGTAATTTTGAAGGTTTTAAAGGTAACACATGAGCAATTTACTTGGAGTGGCAGTTAAATACCACATGTAGGTAGGTATGGTGGACATAATGGGAAAAATTGGTTTTAGGGAGTTGGATGCACGTGTAGAATTCCATACTTAGTACAGGTGGAGGCTAGCAAAAGACTGTGAGCGACAAATCAAGAGAGAATAAGAGCCATAATCATGCATAGCGACATAAACATCATTAATCAAAGCATAAGTGGTACCACAAGTTCAAAAACTAAATGATCATAGAGGCTATTAGTGACTGGTTCGTAGTCATAAACATGGTGTGAGCATGCACCAAGTCAACCAAATAAAACATTCGAAAGAGAATACCACAAATCTATGCTTCAATATGACAAGAACAACTCATGATTCTTTCAATGGCACATTAAACGCTCTCAGATATTTGAGGCTAATCATGCTAATCAATAACCACAAGCTTTAAAACTAAAATAACATCTAGCATGATATGAAAAATTTCTATCCATAGTCTATACAAGCTTCTACTTGCACCATTAAGAATTCTACTTCAAGCAGCAGTTTCTTTCCCAACAAGCACAATACAAGATATGTGTTAACAAAAAAAATACTCTATATGATACAGCAAGCAAAAAATGAGAGTACTCACATAACAATACTAAAACTAACAGCTCTTAGATAAGAGATGCATGCAAAACAACAGCTAAATAAATGCAGCAACTAGACAAAGATTAAGAATACACAATATTCCCATGAAAAAGCGGAGCGTGTCACTCTCCAATAAAAGAATTATGGGGTCCAACCAAGATTATTGCAAAAATAAAAACAAACTTAAAGAAAAAAATAAAATACGCTCGAAGTAAAGCACATAAGATGTGACCGAATAAAAATATAGTTTCACTAGAAGTGACCTGATAATTTGTCGATGAAGAAGGGGATGCCTTGGGCATCCCCAAGCTTAGACGCTTGAGTATTCTTGGAATTTGCTGGGTTGTACCACCGGGGCATCCCCAAGCTTAGCCTCTTCACTCTTCTTGATCACATCATATCATCCTGTTCTCTTAACCCTTGAAAACATCCTTCACACCAAACTTCTCACAATCTTCATTAGCAACGTTAATGCAATCGAAATAATAAATTCACATGGTTCAGTTTCAACACAATCCTAACACTCATAAACACATTAGCTACTGTCACAACTTCTTTTAAAACTCTTTTTCTCAAAAGAACACCAAAAGAAAGAGATTAAGATGCAAATGCAATTATTGGCAGATATCTATCAAAATAGGACAGCAGGTAAAGATGATTTTTTTAGAAAATCTTCTTTTGCTCAAATCGAAAAGTGTTCAACTAATTTAAGTTGCGTATATATCTCAGGATTACGCACAAAAAAAATCAGGTCATTTTGAATTTTCCGTGATTTTATACGAATTTAAAAGTGGACAGCAAAAATCTATTTCCTGTGCAGAAATCCGAAATATAGTCTCAATTTTCCACTAGAGGGTTTACTTGGCTCAACAAAGGCTCAAAAGAAAAGATACAGAGGGGTTTCTAAGGACATAGAAAGCACCCAGGTGCAAAGAAAACAAAAATAAACGGCGGAAATTGGGTTGAAAACGGAGAAATAAAACGGGTTGTCTCCCGGTAGCGCTTTTCTTTAACGCCTTTCAGCTAGGCATAGAAAGCAACTCAAGTATTTTCAAGTGAAGAAGCATCAACATCATAACTTGCTCTAATAATAGAGTCAAAAGTTATATTCATTTTCTTTCTAGGAAAGTGTTCCATACCTTTCTTGAGTGGGTATTGATATTTAATACTCCCCTCTTTCATATCAATAACAGCACTAACAGTTCTAAGAAAAGGTCATCCCAAAACAATCGGACAAGAAGCATTACATTCAATGTTCATAACAACAAAATCGACAGGGACAAGGTTATTGTTAACCATAATAAGAACATCATCAATTCTACCAAAAGGTTTCTTCTTAGCATTATCAGCAAGATGAACATCCAAATAACAGTGTTCCAATGGTGGTAGATCAAGTATATCATAAAGCTTTTGAGGCATAACAGAGATATTAGCACCAAGATCACACAAAGCATTGAAATCAAAATCATTTATTTTATCTTAATGATGGCCTCCCAACCATCATATAATTTCCTAGGGATAGATGTTTCAAGTTTCAGCTTTTCCTCTCTAGCTTTCATGAGAGTATTGGTAATATGTTTAGTAAAGGCCATATTCATGGCATTAACATGGGACTTCTAGCAAGCTTCTGTAGGAACATAATAACTTCAGAGATATTGCAATCATCAAAATCAAAATTATTATCATCAAAAGTAATGGGACCATTATCTCCCACATCTCTAAAAATTTCAGCACTTTTATCAGAAGCAATTTCAACAATTTAGCATGTTTCACCAAAGGGGTGGAGACTTTGATAACAAAAACTAATTTACCATTGATAGTAGGAGGTTTACTAGCACTTGGAGCTTCAGTTTTACTAGTGGCGGTGATGGTGAAAACTCTAGCAATATTATTCTTTTTGGCCAATTCATCTTCTCTTTCCCACCTAGCACGTAATTCAGTCATCAACCTAACATTATTATCACTTCGAACTTGGATGGCATTCAAAGTTTTACTTTCTTTAACATCATGTGGCAAAACCTTCAGTTTTAGAAAATCAACATCAATAGCTAGGCTATCTACTTTAGAGGCAAGAACATCTATTTTACCAAGCTTTTCCTCAACGGATTTATTAAAAGCAGTTTGTGTGCTAATAAATTCTCTAAGCATGTTTTCAAGATCAGAGGTAGAGCTTTTATTATTATTGTAGGAATTGCCATAAGAATTACCATAACCATTATTAGGAGGATAGGGCTTATAATTGTTTCCACCAAAATTATTTTTATAAGCATTGTTGTTAGAATTATTATTTCTAATAAAGTTCACATCAACATGCTCTTCTTGAGCAACCAAAGAGGCTAAAGGAACATTATTTGGATCAACTTGAGCTTTACCATTAATGAGCATAGACATAATAGCATCAAGCCTTTCACTCAAAGAGGAGGTTTCCTCAACAGAATTTACCTTCTTACCTTGTGGAGCTCTCTCAGTGTGCCACTCTGAATAATTTATCATCAAGAAGCTTTGTTGCATTCTCCAAAGTGATGGACATAAAGGTACCTCCTACAGCTGAATCCAATAGGTTCCTTGAGGAGAAATTCAGTCCTGCATAAAAAGATTTGTATAATCATCCAAGTAGTCAGTCCATGAGTGGGACAATTCTTCACCATAGTTTTCATTCTTTCCCAAGCTTTAGCAACATGTTCATTATCAAATTGTTTAAAATTCATTGTGTCAATTCTCAGGGATATAATCTTAGCAAGAGGATGATATTTCCCAATGAAAGCATATTTACACTTAGTCCATGAATCAATACTATTTCTAGGCAAAGATAGCAACCATTCTTTAGCTCTTCCTCTCAAAGAGAAATGAAATAATTTCAGTTTAATAATATCTCCATCCACATCTTTATATTTTTGCATCTCACATAGTTCAAAAAATTTATTAAGGTGAGCAGCAGCATCATCAGTACTAACACCAGAAAATTTCTCTTTCATAACAAGATTTAATAAAGCAGGTTTAATTTCATAGAGAGCAATAGTAGGAGCAGGTGGAGCAATAGGTGTGCAAATAAATCATTGTTGTTTGTGCTAGTGAAGTCACATAACTTAGTATCAAAATAAAGGCAAGAAAATAAACGCTGTAAAGTAAACTAAATTTTTTGTGTTTTTGATATAAAGAAGCAAAACAAAACAAAAAATAAAAACAAGACAATAAACAAATAAACAGGTTAAGAGTTAGAGACTCCCCTTGCCACAAGACTTCTTTCTCCCCGGCAACAGCGCCGGAAATTCTTTGCTACACCAGAAATTCTTGTTGCTATGGATGGTGTGTTGGGAACCCCAAGAGGAGGGTGTGATGAGTGCAGCGGTAAGAATTTCCTCATTTAAGAACCAAGTTTATCAATCCAGTAGGAGAAAGAGGATCTTCGTAAGGTTGATGCCACTGACGGTGGTGATGGTGCCTCATAGGTGTCAGCAACAACGCGGAACCTGCACACAACACAACCAACATACTTTGTCCCAACGATACAGTGAGGTTGTCAATCTCACCGGTCTTGCTGAAAAAAAGATTAGACGTATAGTGTGGAAAATGGTGTATGCTTGCAGAAAATAAAGAAAGTAGGGAATTGTAGTGGTTTGTTTAACAGTGTAGGAAAATTGGATCTGGGTTCATAGGTTCACTAGTGGTGACTCTCCATACAAGATAGCATGCTGGGTGAACAAATTACAGTTGGGCAATTAACAAACAGAGGTTGCACCATAGTGCACATTCATGACATGATGACTACTATGATATTTAGTGCGGGCATTACAACAATATACATAGACCGTAATCCAACTGCATCTATGACTAATATTCCACCCTTAGGTTATCATCCAAACCGCCTTAGGTATTAAGTTGCAAGCAACAGATAATCGCATTAATCAATGTGTGTAATGTAAGCAATGATTGTGCACGCGGGCACTCACACCGCTGTTTTCTCCCTGGTGGCAATAGCACATCCTCCCCTGTCATGTTTCTGTCACTCGAGCACAGGCGAAAAGGAGGCATGAACCCAACTATCGATCATAAATACTCCCTCTTGGAGTCACTAGCAACTACTTGGCCAGAGCAACCACTAGCAACGGAAAGCATGCAAGATAACAAATAACATATGCAATAAAGACTATAATCAACTTGGCATGAGTTCAATATTCATCGGATCCCAGCAAACACGGCACATAGAATTACATAAGAACAATCTCGATAAGTTAGGCAGCTCACGGGATCTAAACATTGAGGCATAGGAGGAGAAGACAACCATCTAGCTACTGATATGGACTCGTAGTCCAAGGATGAACTACTCACGCATCCCTCCGGAGGCAGGCATGGTGATGAAGAGGCCTCCGGTGATGATCTCCTCTCCGGCAGGGTGATGGGAGACAGCTTCAGAACCCCCCGACTAGGGTTGACGATGACGGCGGCTGCGGAAATTTTCGGGGATTTTTGATTAGGTGCTTAGGGTTTTCCTTCGGAAGGGAATAAATAGGCGAAAGGGCGGCGTCAGTGGGCCACCAGGGTGGTCTCACCACCCGCAGGCGCGGCCAAGGGGGCCCCGCGCCTGGCTATGTTGAGGGACCCCTGGTTCCCGTCTTCGACTCCTCTTCGTTCTTCTGGATGCTTCCTGGGAAAATAGGAACTTCGGGATTTGTGGGGTCCAATTCCGAGAATATTTCCAGAACAACTTTTCTGAAATAAAAAACAGCAGAAAACAGGGAACTGGCACTTGGCGTCTTGTTAATAGGTTAGTCCCGGAAAACGTGTAAAAATGCTATAAAGAATGGTAAAAAATGTACCAATTGGCATAATATCATCATGGAACATCATAAATTATAGATACGTTACAGACGTATCAGATGCCCAAGGACCCCCTTCTTCATCAACAATTTATCAGGTCACTTCTAGTGAAACTATATTTGTATTCGGTCACATCATATGAAGTTTACTTGGAGCGTCTGTTTGTTTTTCTTTTCTTTTCCTTGCTGCAATAATATAATTCGACCCTAGCATTCTTTGTGTTGGAGAGAGACACGCTCCGCTTTTTCGTTTGAATACCTTGCTATGGTCGTATTCTTAGTTTTTCTTCTAGTTGCTGCAAAAATTCTTGTTTAGCTCCTGTTTTTCTTGCATCTCTTATTTAGAGTTGTTAGTTTTAGTAGATTTGTGTTATTACTCTCTTGTTTCATTGTTGTATCTCATGGAGAGTTTTTGTTTATTATGAAATGCTTAGTGTTGGAAAGCAGTAGTACAGTTTTCGTGCTTATAACGGTGCAAATAGAAGCTTGTATAGACTGTGGCTAGACTTTTTCATGTCATGCTAGAAGTTATTTTAATACTAAATACTAGTGGTTATTTTGTAGCATGATTTGTATCAAATAGCCGAGAGTGTTTAATGTGCCTTAGAAAGAATCATGAGTTGTTCTTGTCATTTTGAAGCATAAATTTGTCGTGTTCTCCTTTGAATGTTTTATTTGGTTGACTTAGCGCATGCTCACACCATGTTTATGACTATGAACCAGTCACTTATAGCCTCTATGATCATTTAATTTTTGAACTTGTAGTACCACTTATGCTTTGAGTAATGATGTTTTTGTCGCTATGCACGATTATGGCCATTATTGCTCTCTTGATTTGTCGCTCCCAGTCTTTTGCTAGCCTCCACCTGTACTGAGTATGAGCTCTACTCGTGCATCCAACTCCCAAAAACCAAAGTTTTCCAAATGTATCCACCATACCTACCTACATGTGGTATTTAACTGACACTCCAGATAAAATTACCCATGTGTTACCTTTAAAACCTTCAAAATTACTCATGTTTTGTGCTCCTGTTTTAGCTCATGAGGACGTAAATAGAGAATCTTTATCTCACTTGTTGATTGGACTTTCACACCCTAGACTAGTGGATTCATCTGCTTATCCAATTGATAGAAGAGCTGGCAGCAGGGTGCCCAGTTATGTCTATGCACACTTCTATTATTGTAGACAGTGTTGGGCCTCCAAGTGCAGAGGATTGTAGAACAGCAGCAAGTTTCCCTTAAGTGCATCACCCAAGGTTTATCGAACTCAGGGAGGTAGAGGTCAAAGATATCCCTCTCAAGCAACCCTGGAATTAAGATACAAGAAATCTCTTGTGTCCCCAACACACCCAATATACTTGTCAGGTATATAGATGCACTAGTTCGGCGAAGAGATAGTGAAATGCGAGTAATATGTATGGTTATAAGTAATAATAGAAATATGAAATAAATATGGAAGCAAGAAAAATGTAGCAAAACAGGCGGAAAACGGTGTTTCAATGCTTGGAACCAAGGCCTAGGGATCCTACTTTCACTAGCGGACACTCTCAACTATGATCACATAATTGAATAACTAAATATCTTGTCTTCACTATGCTACTCTTAACCCTCTCCGGTTGGATAACAAACACTAATCATTGTGTAGGGCTGCAAAAAGCATTCCTTAAAGTAAGCATTCCCATGTCTAGTTAACCCCATGCTGTCACTATGAGCGCCCTAGAGGGTACTAGACAAACACCACAATTCATAGAGGAGACACACACGATGTGCACACTGTCACCTTCACACCGTGGGACAAGGTGACTCCAAATTTAATATTAATAAAACACTTGAGTAGCATAAGATGAAGAGTAACATCTACTCATTCAACTAGATTACAAAGATCACGATCACATATAGATCACACCATGGGAGAGAGAGATGAACCACATAGCTACCGGTAGAGCCCTCAGCCTCGGGGGAAAACACCTCCCTCCTCATCATAGGAGACAGCAACGGCGATGGAGATGGCGGTGGAGTCGATGGAGATGGTTTCCGGGGGCACTTCCCCGTCCCGGCAGGGTGCCAAAGCAGAGATATGTCCCCCAAAACTTGGGTTGACGATTACGGCGGCTGCGGAATGTTTCGTGGAATTTTGTCGATTCTCTTAGGGTTTATGCATCAGGGAGTATATATGGGAGAAAGGGCGTTGCCATGGGGTGTCTAGGGGCCCACACCACCAGGTGGCGCGGCCAGGGGGAATCTGCGCCACCCTATGGTGTGGCCACCCTGTGGCCCCCTCCGGGGCTCTTCGGGACTTCTGGATGCTTCCGGGGAAAATAGGAACTTAGGGATTCGTGGGGTCCAATTCCGAGAATATTTCCAGAACAATTTTTCTGAAATAAAAAACAGCAGAAAACAGGGAACTGACACTTAGCATCTTGTTAATAGGTTAGTCCCGGAAAACGTGTGAAAATGCTATAAAGAAGGGAGAAAACATGTAGCAATTGGCATAATATCAACATGGAACATCAGAAATTATAGATACGTTGGAGACGTATCAAGCATCCCCAAGCATAGTTCCTACTCGTCCTCGAGTAGGTAAACGATAAAACAAAATAATTTCTGAGGTGACATGCTACCACACAATCTTGATCATAATATGTAAAGTAGAGCATGTAAACTAGGATCAAATGAACTAAAGTTGTGATCTATATTTGATATCAACAAGTAATGCCTAAACAAATAAGAAGAAAGAAGAAAAACTTTTAATGAATCAATACTAAAAGACTATCAACCGAGCAAAGTTTATTAGAGATGATTTAAGCTTTCAAGAACAACAATATCATGCACGTCAAACGATCTTCACAACCCCTGTTAGGATCAAGTCAAGCTTTCCACACGATGCAATGCTTGAATCTTAAACTATTTGCGCACTAAAAACAAGCAAGTGTTCTGCGTTGGTCCCTGGCACCGGGATGTTATGGCAAAGAGAACATTATGGGGGGGGTGGAAGGTCAATGGAAGAAAGGGTCACAAAGCTGAAAGTGGTCATTACAACCGAAGCTATGCAAGGAGTAGGGATTGCCACACACGGATGCACATAGAGCTATAAGTGTATGAAAGCTCTTCAATGGAACTAGTGGGGGTGCATCCAACTTGCTTGCTCACGAAGACCTAGAGCTCATTTGAGGAGGCTCATCATTGGAATATACAAGCCAAGTTCTATAATGTAAAGTTCCCCACATAGTTCTGAATGAATGATAATATGAAAACTTTCTCCAAACTGAAGCATTGGTGCTAAACATGAAGCACAAGTGTGGTATATAAAGGATAGTGATGCGCCCCCTCTCTCTTTATTCTCTCTTTGGCCCTTTTTTCTTTTTGGGCTTTTTCATTTTTTATTTTTTATTTTATATATCCTCACCGGTAGGGGCAACATCCTATATTACAATGAATCATCACACTTTTAGTACTCATAACTCACAATGAAATATCTCTGATGTATCCAACTACATGCTCCACTCATGAACTTTGAAGGTGTCCTGACATTTATGTTTTGCCCCACTCTTAAGGACAAGGGAAATATCACTTTGCCATGTTATCACTATGCTTGAAACAAACATATATCTTTCGAGTGCATTATTATTCATGATCTTTTGTTTGTGTTACTTCTCATGATGCAACTTGATTGCTATGCTTTATTGTTAGAATTTTATTTATCATGCTTGTGTTTAAGTTCTATGATCTCAGCTATGCTTATGCTTTTACATTTTAGATGATCAAGTTTATGGTAGCATGTCACCTCGGAAATTATGAGTTTTTATCGTTTACCTACTCGAAGACTAGTAGGAACTAAGATTGGGGGTGTTGATACGTCATAAACATATCTATAATATATGATGTTCCATGTTGTTTTCATTCCATATGCTAGATGTTTTCCTTACACTTTATGTCATTTTTATCGATTTTCTGGACTAACCTATTGATAAGATGCCATAGAGCCAGTTCCCTGTTTTCTGCTGTTTTTAGTTTCAGAAAAGTTGTTCTGGAAATATTCTTGGAATCGGAAAATTCGAAGCCCGGAAGTCTTAGAATTCCCGAAGGTTCCACGGAGTTCCGAAGAGGCCCGAAGGGGGGCCATAGGGGGGCCACACCATAGGGCGGCGTGCCCCCTGGCCACGCTGGGGGTGGTGTGGGCCCCTCGGGAATCCACCGCCATCGCCCTTTTGCATATTTATCCCCCCTGATACTTCAACCCTAAAAATATACCACTTAGTCCCGAGAAACACCTGAGGCCACCGTCATCGTCAACCTGAGATCAGGAGGGTTCTGGAGCTCTCCCCGGCACCCTGACGGGAGGGGAATTCATCACCGGAGGGGTCTACACCACCATACCCGCCTCCGAAGTGATGCGCGAGTAGTTCATCCTTGGGATACGGGTCCATAGCAGCAGCTAGATGGTTGTACTCTCCACTTTATGCCTCATGTCTAGATCTCGTGACCTGCCTCACATGATCAAGATCATCTATTTGTAATGCTACATGTTGTGTTTGCAGGGATCCGATGATTATTGAATGTTATGTCTGTTGATTATCAATCTACCATGTCATCTTGATGTGTATGTTATTTATGATCTTGCATGCTCTCTGTTGTTAGTAAATGCTCTAGCCAAGTAGATGCTAGTGACTCCAAGAGGGAGTATTTATGCTCGATAGTGGGTTCATGCCTCCTTTGCATCTGTGCTCGAGTGACGAAAACGTGATGGATGGAGGATGTGTTGTTGCCATTAGGGAGAAAACAACGATGTTTACTTAGTTTACATTGTTTACATTACACACTTTGCTTACTGAGATTATCCGTTGCTTCCAACTTAACAACCAACGTTTGTTCGGATGATATTCGAAGGGTGGATTATTAGTCATAGATGTAGTTGGATGACGATCTATGTATTTTGTTGTAATGCCCGCATGAATCTCATATAATATTTCTGTAATGCATGTTCTTTATCTATCAATTGCCCAATTGTGACTTGTTCACCACGCATGTTAGCTATCTTTTATGGAGAGACACCTCTAGTGAAGCCCGGTCCATTTTCTCATGCTGATAATACACACAGTGCTTCCACTGCTTTCATACTGCTTCCACTGTTTTCACACTGCTGCTACTGTTTTCATATTGTTCTCATATTGTTTTCCTCACCATACATTTAACCTCTTTGTTATCAGCAAAACCAGTGAGATTGACAACCTCACTGCTTTGTTGGGGCAAAGTGAATTGTTTGTGTTGTTTAGGTTCCACGTTGCTGCTAAACCGGTAGTGCGCCCTGCCATCTCAACTGCATCAACCTTCTGAAGTTACTCCTTCCTCCTACTGGTCGATTCAACCTTAGTTTCTTTTTGAGGGAAAACTTGTTGTTGTGCTCATCAAACCTTCCTCTTGTGGTCTCCCAACGAGTGCAACTCCTGCACATCAACACTCTCAACAATAATAACATAATTGAATGCATAAATATCTCTCTTCACTATGCTACTCTAAACCAATCTCTGGTCGGATAACAAACACCAATCACTGCGTAGGGCTGCAACAAGCACTCCTTAGAGATCGCATTTTCTCATCTAGGTAACCCCCACGCTATCACCATGAGACCTAGATGGTTCGAGACAAACACCACAATTTCATAGGGTCATCCAACACAAAATATAAATATCATGCTAAACCACACGGTGCACACACTATCACCATTACACCATGATCAAAGTATCAACGGAGATCTCATAACAAAACCACTTGAGTATCATAACGGATGAAGAGTAACATCTACTCATTCAACTAGATTACAAAGCTCATGATCACTTAAAGATCACACCATGGGAGAGAGAGATGAAACACATAGCTACCGATAGAGCCCTCAGCACCCGGGGAGAACTACTTCCTCCTCATCATAGGAGACAGCAACGCCGATGAAGATGGCGGTAGAATCGATGGAGATGGCTCCGGGGGCACTTCCCCGTCCCGGAAGGGTGCCGGAATAGAGATTCCTGTCCCCTCGAAACTTGTCGGTGGCGGCGGCGGAGCTACGGAACTTTTCATGGATGGAGGCCGATATATTTAGGGTTTATGCCTCGGAGGGGGGCTTTATAGGCGAAAGGGCGATGACGGTGGGCGCCCGAGGGGCTCACACCACCTGTAGGCGCGGCCAGGCGGGACCCGCGCCCACCCATGGTGTGGTGGCTCTAGGGCACCCCTCCGGGTCTCCTTTGGACTATGTTGACGTGTCGGGAATTCCAAGACTTTAGGATTTTGTTTCGTCCAATTCCGAGAATGATTCCAGAACAACTTTTCTGAAATTAAAAACAGCAGAAAACATGATCTAGCTCTCTGGCATCTTGTTAACAGGTTAGTCCATGAAACGTCCGGAAAACGAAAGAAAACATGTGAAAACATAAAGGTATTGTATAGAAAACAAGCATGGATCATCAAAAAATATTGATACGTTTGAGACGTATCAAGCATCCCCAAGCTTAACTCCTGCTCGTCCTCGAGTAGGTAAGTGATAACAAAATAATTTTTGAGGTGACATGCAGCCAACACAAACTTGATCATCATAATTATAAAATCATTTGTAAAGTTGAGATCATAGTACTCTAAACACAGACATGCTAGATATAATTCTAACAATGAAACTTAGCAATCACTTTGCATCTTGAAAAGTAACACAAATAAAAGATCATGGATAATAATGCACTTGAAAGTTATACGTTTGTTTTGAGCATAAAGAAAACATAACAAAGTGATATTTCACTTGTCCTTAATAGTGGGGAAAAACATAAATGCTAGGACACCTTCAAAGTTCAAGTGGATGAGTAGAACAAATAATTTGAGAGCAAGTAATAACACATCATGAATCAATCAATAATAATCTTTGGGACCGATGCACATTAAACTCAGAATGGCAACAACGATCTCTCAACTATGCATAAATTAAGAAGATGGAGACTCAACATAAAAGTAAAAGAAAGTCGCTTCGCAGAGGGAAGCAGGGATTAACTCATGTGCTAGAGCTTTTTATTTTGTTAAACAAAGGCATTGAAAACATTTTTAGAGAGGTGTATGCGTATGTCAACGAATGGTAATAGAGTTCTTATCATCTTCCATACTAAACAAGTTGAGAGTGTTTCCGAATTATTTATATTAAGAATTTATATCATTCCCTTTATATAGTATGACACTCCTGCTCACCTTGCTTTCGCAAACCATGGCTAACTAAACCCATTTATTTGTTTAGATTTTTGATATTATAATGGTCTCACCAGCTCTCTGCAAAATTAATGACGAGCAGATGAAGCATGCAAGTCAGGTACTTAATTAGTATGGAAGACAACAAATCCAACTACTACTTCCTCATGAGTCATGAGCTAAAACAGGAGCACAAACCAGGAATAATTTTGAAAGTTTTAAAGGTAGCATGCTACTTTGTGATGGCAACCATTGGAAACCCCAAGAGGAGGGTGTTATGAGCAAGCGACAAGAGTTTCCCTCAGTTAAGAACCAAGGTTATCAATCCAGTAGGAGGAAGAGGATCTCAGGAAGGTTGATGCCACTGACGGTGGTGCTAGTGCTTCACCGGTGTCGGTAACTACGTGGAACGTGCACACAACACAACCAAAATATTTTGTCCCAACGGTACAGTGAGATTGTAAATCTCACCGGTCTTCCTGAAAACAAAGATTAGACGTATAGTGTGGAAAATGATGTATGCTTGCAGTAAGTAAAGAAAACAGGAAATAGTTGTGGTTTGTTTAACAGTGTGGAAAAATGGACCGGGATTCCTAGTTTCGCTAGTGGTGCCTCTCCATAAAAGATAGCATGATGGGTGAACAAATTACAGCTGGGCAATTTACAAATAGAGGCTGCACCATAGTGCACAATATGACATGATGATTACTATGATATTTAGTGTGGTCATTACAACAGTATACATAGACCGACATCCATATGCATCTATGACTAATAATCCACCCTTGGGTTATCATCCGAACCCCCTTAGGTATTAAATTGCAATCAACAGATAACTGCATTAAACAAAGTGTGTAATGTAAACAATGATTATGCACGCGGGCACTCTCACCGTTGTTTTCTCCCTAATGGCAACAGCACATCCCCCCTTCACGTTTCTATCACTCGAGCAAGGTGGTGAGGAGGCATGAACCCACTATCAAGCATAAATACTCCCTCTTGGAGTCACTAGCAACTACTTGGCCAGAGCAACCACTAGCAACGGAAATCATGCAATATCACAAATGGCATAAGCAAATAAAGACTATAATCAACTTGGCATAAGTTCAATATTCATCGGATCCTAGCAAACACAGCATATAGAATTACATAAGATTAATCTCGATCATGATAGGCAGCTCACGAGATCTAAACATGGAGGCATATGAGGAGAAGACAACCATCTAGCTACAGCTATGAACCCGTAGTCCAAGGATGAACTACTCACGCGTCACTCTAGCGGCATGCATGGTGATGTAGAAGCCTCCGGTGATGATCTCCTCTCCGGCAGGGTGCCGAAAACAGCTTCAAAACCCCCCGATCTAGGGTTGACGGTGACAGCGGCTGCGGAACTTTTGAGGGATTTTTGATCAGGTGCTTAGGGTTTTCCATCCGGGGGATTAAATAGGCGAAAGGGCAAAGGAGGTGGAGCTCCAGGGGCCCCACACCTATAGGTGGCGCGGCCGGGGGGACCCGCGCCACCCTATGGTGTGCCCCCCATGTTTCCCGTCTTCGACTCCTCTTCGGTGTTCTGGATGCTTCTGGGGAAAATAGGAACTTCGGGTTTTGTGGGGTCCAATTCCGAGAATGTTTCCAGAGCAACTTTTCTGAAACCAAAAACAGCAGAAAACAGGGAACTCGCACTTGGCATCTTGTTAATAGTTAGTCCCGGAAAACGTATAAAAATACTATAAATAAGGGAGAAAACAAGTAGCAATTGACATAATATGATCATGGAGCATCAGAAATTATAGATACGTTGGAGACGTATCATAGCACATGAGAAATTTCCTTTGGAGTGGCGGTTAAATACCACTTATAGGTAGGTATGGTGGACACATTTGGCAAAATTTGGTTTTTTGGAGTTGGATGCAAGAATAGAGCTCATACTCAGTACAGGTGGAGGCTAGCAAAAGACTGGGAGCGAAAAATTAAGATAGCAATAATGGCCATAATCATGCATAGCGACAAAAACATTATTAATCAAAGCATAAATGGTATTACAAGTCAAAAATTAAATGATCACATAGTCTATAGGTGACTGGTTTGTAGTCATAAACTTGGTGTAAGCATGCGCCAAGTCAACCAAATAAAGCACTCGAAGGAGAATACCACAAATTTATACTTCAATGTGATAAAAACAACTCATGATTCTTTCAATGGCACATTAAGCACTCTCGGCTATTTGAGACAAGTCATGCTACAAGAACAACTACTAAGCATATAATTAAAATAACATCTAACATGCCATGAAAAAGTCTAGCCACAGTCTATACGAGCTTCTTTTTGCACTGTTATAGGCATGAAATATTT
This sequence comes from Alopecurus myosuroides, assembly GCA_028641055.1. NCBI lineage: Eukaryota > Viridiplantae > Streptophyta > Magnoliopsida > Poales > Poaceae > Alopecurus > Alopecurus myosuroides. The sequence continues at coordinate 251,294,477 of CM054058.1, forward strand.
TACTCTTCTCTAACACCAATTAACTTGTTTGAAACAACTCTCCTAGATAGTGTTCATGAAATACCAAAGAGCTAATCATATATAACTGAAGCAAGCTAACAAGATCTGAACAAAATACGAGTGGAAAACAAGGGCTAAACGCGGTACTAGCAAAAGGTGAACACTCACAGAACAATAAGAATGAAAACTAGAGTGTTCTAAGCAATAAAAATGCAGCGTGTCTCTCTCCCACACAAGAATGACGAGTTCCAACTAAGTTTATTGCAGCAAGGAAAATAAAAGGAAACAAAAGGAAAACAAACAGACGCTCCAAGTAAAGTGCATAAGATGTGACCGAATAAAAATATAGTTTCACTAGAAGTGACCTAATAAATTGATGATGAAGAAGGGGATGCCTTGGGAATTGATAAGTATCCAACGTATCTACAATTTATGATGCTCCATGATCATATTTTTCCAATAGCTACTTGTTTTCTCCCTTATTTATAGCATTTTTATACGTTTTCCGAGACTAACCTATTAACAAGATGCCAAGTGCCAGTTCCCTGTTTTTGGTTTCAGAAAAGTTGTTCTGCAAACATTCTCGAATTGGACCCCACAAAATCCGAAGTTCCTATTTTCCCCGGAAGCATCCAGAACACCGAAGAGGAGTCGAAGAGGGGCAACAGGGGGCCACACCATAGGGTGGGCAGGTCCCCCTAGCAACGCCACCTATAGGTGTGGGGCCCCTGGTGCTCCACCGCCTTTGCCCTTTCGCCTATTTAAGCCCCCCGGATGGAAAACCCTAAACACCTGATCAAAAATCCCCGAAAAGTTCCGCAGCCGCCGTCACCGTCAACCCTAGATCAGGGGGGGTTCTGAAGCTATTTCCGGCACCCTGCCGGAGAGGAGATCATCACCGGAGGCCTCTACATCACCATGCCTGCCTCCGGAGTGATGCGTGAGTAGTTCATCCTTTGACTACGGGTTCGTAGCTGTAGCTAGATGGTTGTCTTCTCCTCATATCCTCCATGTTTAGATATCGGGAGCTGCCTATCATGATCGAGATTGATCTTATGTAATTCTATATGCTGTGTTTGCTGGGATCCGATGAATACTGAACTTATACCAAGTTGATTATAGTCTTTATTTTCATATGCTATTTGTGATCTTGCATGCTTTCCATTGCTAGTGGTTACTCTGGCCAAGTAGTTGCTAATGACTCCAAGAGTGAGTATTTATGCTCGATAGTGGGTTCATGCCTCCTTTTCGCCTTGCTCGAGTGACGATAACGTGAAGGGGGAGGATGTGTTGTTGCCATTAGGGAGAAAACAACGGTGAGAGTGCCCGCGTGCATAATCATTGCTTACATTACACACTTTGTTTAATGCAATTATCTGTTGCTTGCAACTTAATACATAAGGGGGGTCGGATGATAACCTGAGGGTGGATTATTAGTCATAGATGCAGATGGATGTCTGTCTATGTATCTTGTTCTAATGCCCGCACTAAATATCATAGTAATCTTCATGTCATATTGTGCACTACGGTGCAACCTCTATTTGTCAATTGCCCAGCTGTAATTTGTTCACCCAGCATGCTATCTTTTATGGAGAGACACCACTAGGGAAACTATGAACTCCAGTCCATTTTCCACACTGTTAAACAAACCACAACAATTTCCTGCTTTCTTTACTTACTGCAAGCATACACTATTTTCCACACTATACGTCTAATCTTTGTTTTCAGCAAGACCGGTGAGATTGACAACCTCACTGTACCGTTGGGGAAAAGTATTTTGGTTGTGTTGTGTGCAGGTTCCATGTTGTTGCTGACACCGGTGAAGCGCCAGCACCACCGTCAGTGGCATCAACCTTCTGAAGTTCCTGTTTCTCCTACTGTATTGATAACCCTGGTTCTTAACTAAGGGGAAAACTCCTACCGTTGTGCTCATCATACCCTCCTCTTGGGGTTCCCAACAAAGTGCATCAAGGATTTTTCTGGCGCCCTTGCCGGGGAGAAGGAAGTCTTCTGGCAAGGGGAGTCTCTCACTTTCAACCTGTTTATTTTGTTTATTGTCTTGTTTTTTATTTTTTTCTTGTTTTTCTTCTCTATATCAAAAACGCACAAAAAATAGTTTACTTTATGGCATAAAAGGGCGACTCAAGTATTTTCAAGTGAAGCATTCACTTGCTATTTTTGCTTTATCATGCTTGCTATCAATGTTTGATGTCTTTGAAACTAGATATTTTAGGAAACGTGGGTTCACAGATGAACAACAAAAACAGTTTAAGGAACACCGCTTGTCACAAAAAGGGATACACAAATGGGAGCAAATTAATAAATTGCATGACTATGATAAAAACTTGTGCTCTACTTATAATGTTACTTATTGCTTTGATAAATTAAACACCTCCCTTTTCAATGTGAGTATAATGATAATGTTACCATATGTTCTTATGTTAAGGGAAATTATGAATTATATGATGTGTAACAAACTGAAGAATTTATTGCTTGGAAGGGTGCATTCGAAATTGTCTATTTGCTTGAAAGTATTGATGATGCACCTTATAAATATTAGATTTATGATATACTTGAATATTGCAATTACAAGGATTGTAATTACTACATAATGGAATATTTTAATAAATTCTCTCAACCTAAGGAAGAGACTAATGCCTTGTAGGAGCCTATGGAAGAAGAAATTGTTGAATCTGGAAGCTCATTGGATGAAAAAAAGGAGGAGAGTGATGATCAAGAGGAGGAAGAATGGAACCCATGTCTACCTACCAATGATAGTAACTCTTTAACTCATACATTATTTGATGAAATTGATACTTGCTATACTTGTGACCTTGATACTACTATGAATGAAACTTGTGAGAATGATATTGGTATTGTTAATTATGATAATCCATGCTACTTGGATAAATCTTATGATAATGCTCTTGATGATGGTCCTATGTTACTTGATGTTATAAATCATAATGCTACTGAAAATAGGATTGCTATAATGTGTCCTATAACTTTTAGGAGTGACCAATTATCTTGTTTTGCTATTGCTAAAAGTGGGGGAAAAGAAGAGCTGGTTTTAAATTTTGATCCCACTGTTTTTGAGCTTGATATGAATTGTGTGCTTTTAGACCATGACAAACATGCTTTATGTGATAATTATGTTGTTGAGTTTGTTCATGATTCAACTGAAAATTATTATGAGAGAGGAAAATATGGTTTTAGGAATTTTCATGTTACTAATACACCTCTCTTTTTGTTGAAAGTTTTGAAGTTGCTCTTGTTCTACCTTCCCATGATTTCTAGTTTGAGCTTCTTTAATTTATTTCTTTATAAGATTCCTATGCATAGGAAGTGGGTTATTCTTAATTTTTTTTCATACTTTCTTCTTTATGATCTCTTTTTCTTAATTCCTATTTCTTATGTGAGCATCTTTCCCTTTTATGCCTAGCTGAAAGGCGTTAAAGAAAAGCGCTACCGGGAGACAACCCGTTTATTTCGCTGTTTTCAACCCGTTTTCCTTCGTTTTCTTTGGTGTGCTTTGCACCTCGGTGTTTTCTATTACCTTAGAAACCCCTCTGCATCTTTTCTTTTGAGTTTTTATTGAGCCAAGTAAAGCCTCTAGTGGAAAGTTGAGCCTATATTTCGGATTTCTGCGCAGGAAACAGATTTCTTCTGTCCACTGTCAATTCCGTTAAAAATCATATAAAATTCAAAATAACCTGAGCTTTTTTGTGCTTAATCCTGAGTTATATACGCAACTTTTCTTAGAAGATCACTTTTTGATTTGAGCAACATACAATTTTTTAAAAAATCGATCTTTACCTGTTGTTATGTTTTGACAATTTTCTGCCATTTATCGCATTTGCATCTTAATCTCTTTCTTTTGGTGTTCTTTTGAGAAAAAGAGTATTGACAGTATCTAATGTGTTTTTGAGTGTTAGACTTGTGTTGAAACTGAACCATGTGAATTTATTATTTCAATTGCACTAACGTTGTTGATGAAGACTGTGAGAATTTTGATCAAGGGTCAAGAGAAGAGGATGATATGATGTGATCAAGAAGAGTGAAAATCCTAAGCTTGGGGATGCCCGCTGGTACATCCAAGCAAATTCCGAGAATATTTAAGCGTCTAATCTTGGGGATTCCCAAGGCATCCCCTTCTTCATCAACAAATTATCAGGTGGTCGTCCTTCCCTACGACATCTGCCACTCCGGCATTGTCGTCCACCCCTTTCCCTATCATGACCAAGGAAAACTTTCTTTTTGATCGCTCTTGTTGGCGTTGGAGGGCGATTTTCTCCACCGAGGTGGATCTTAAGTTCAATCCCATTTACGTGGGTTTTGTTCTGTTAGATCCGAAGGACAAGAGGATCCAACTTGTAGATCAAGCGGGCTTTGTGCTTGATCAACGTTTTCTCAAGGTACGTGAGAGCATTCATCCTGGATCTGAGATCCAATTTGCTTGTCATCGTGCCAGGGTCCAAGATCATCTGGTTCCACGTAATGGATCTCTTTTGGATCATGATAATTTCATCGTTCCTATAATGGATGCAGATTCTCTGGTGCCGCTTTTGGATCGGAATCCTATTGATCCTTCGGTGGGTTTAGTTCATGCAGCTAAGGTTTTAGACCTGGATTTTTCTAGAGGTCTAGCTCTTGCTAAGGAAGTCCGATTACTTTTCGGATCGGATGTTCATGCTACTAAGAATTACGGCGCATTCAAAATGGTGGTATATTTTGGTCGTGCTGCTTTTAAAATTGATGAAAATACTGTTGCATTAGCTCTTGAAGCGGCGATTGGAGGTTATTGTGGCTCTTTGAATGTCACTTGCCTCCATGATCGAGTTTTCTCTTTTGAGGTCTCTTCTAAGGAGGTTGGCTTTCATATTATGAAGATTAAATGGTACTCTTGCTTTCATTTCAAGTGTTATTTTCATCTTTGGAGTTTCGGTGGTCCAAATTGGATGTATGAATTAAAAAGGTGGAATCATGATCAGGCAAATGAGTGGACTGTTGTCACGAGGAAAAAGAAGGTAAAATCTAAACGATACAAGCCTTTACTTAAAACCTCTGCTACTCGTGCACCAACTGCTCCTCTCACGATTCCTAATAATTTTGGTTCTGATATTGATCGTGAGTTGCCTGCAATTAAGTTTGGATCGTTTGAACCTGGTCTTCATGTTGCAAAGTCTACTACGGATCCTATTCCTGTGGCCCCTACCGTGGCCTCTGTGCCCGTTGATGATGGTTTTGACAAATTAATTGATAAATTGGCGGCCCAGGTATGGCCTTGCTCTAACTGTCTCTCAGCTAAACATGCAACGGAGGAGTGTACGGGCCGGATTCGGTGTTGGTCTTGTTCACGATCGGGTCATATCCGCAGAAACTGCCCGGGAATTAATGGAACTCTACGCTGGGTAGTTAAATCATCGACTATTGGAACCGAGGAGTCCCCTACCTCAGCTCTATCCCCTGCTCCTGCCACTGTTCCAGGAAAACCCTCGTCGGAATCGCCTCTCGAATCGCAACCACCACCGACAATAGCGAACTTCCCTTGTGATCCGACGCGGTTCGTCCCGGCTGGGATGCATGTTGAGGAGCCTTGGGCGGCCGAGGTGCGGCCTGCTCACCTCTACATCACCTCCTCCGCGGCTCCTCCTCATCGCCATGAATCCTGGGCCATTGCTCAGCTTGTTCCTCGGCCTCCGGTTGAAGAACTCGATGATATTCTGCAGCAGATCGTCGATTATATCTTTCAAGAACTGCATCTGCAAGGTGTCTCCTTCTCGGAGAGCGCTGTTGGAGTTGGGATGTACCGCATGGCGGACCAGGTTGCCAGAGATATCCTGGTACACTCTCCACCTTTTATCTTTCCAGATGGTAGGATGTTGTCTTTCGTCAGGCACGACGAAGGAGACAATGTTAGGGCAACTACCTACACCAGAACTGGATGGATTATGATTTTAAATCTGCACATGCACTATCGCACGGATGAATTTCTTCGTGAGTTTGTGTCCAAGTTTGGCAAGCTCCGGACCTGGTGGAGGGAGGATGCTTCCCCTGTTCGCACCCTCCTCAAGGTGACGTACGGTGGTGGCGCTGATGTCCCCCGCTCGCTTGTGATTCGGGAGGTTCAGAGATACGGTGGTCACGTAGTCTCCTGGACCTGCCCTGTTTTTATCTTGAACAATGATGCTGCTGACGCTCTGCCGGGGAATGAAGATATTCTTCCTCTTGGTGGCAACCCGCATCCAGCTTTTGGTGCACCAGAGGTGCCAGTTCCTGAGCCTTGGGTGCCGCCGGTTCAGCCCATACAACAGCAGGCAGGCTGGGGTGATTGGAACAATGAGGAGCAGGGGAAAATGCAGCGCAGGATGATGCTGTCGACCAGGCCCCGGAACCTGAACAGGTGCAGTCCTCTGTCTCCGTTCAGTTTTCTGGTGCCTCCGTGGACTCAATGAATGTTGCATGAGCTGAAGGCCCGGAGCAATTTGTGGAGATGCAGCAACAGGTGGAACAAAACCAGCTGGCTATTGTTCCTTTTGTTCCACCACTCCCTGAGATTGATGTAGGTCAGAACAATGATGTTCAGATTCTTCAAGTCTTGCTGCCTGATCCTGTGGTGGAGTGGTCCAGATACTTTCTGGAACACAAAGCAAGGGTCCTTTTTGACAGGAGATTTGAATTTCTGTCGTCGTTGTTGCCTTTGGAGCTGCCAGTCTCCTCTGTTACATCGGTTCCTATGTTGCTGGATTCCTGCCCTGTTGATCCTGAACCTGTCACTCCTGAGCCTGCTACCAAGAAGAGGACTAGGAAGGTGACTGCTCCGCTTGTCCTTGAGGAGCGTCGAGTGACGAGAAGCCTTTCTAAGAACGCTGGCTTCCGGGTTTTGCCTGCCACTGACAAGCCAGAGCCTAGGAAGAAAGCAAAGTCTTCTCGTCCCCAAGCTTCTCCAGGGGGAGTGCCCCCTTTCACTCCTGTTGCTGTTCTGCGGAGGGCGGGAAGCATGCTCCAGATTGATGATTCAGAAATAACTGTGGAGAAGCTTGAAGCTGCTCCAAAGAAGCCCACTACCTCTTCAAGTTCTGATGATTAGTGGGCCTTGTTTCTATCTTATGGGCCTGTTTGGTCCCTGGAGTTGTTGCTGGTCCTTTTTGATACATTTTGTTATGATGAATGACATATGTACTGCATTATGGATATGGTTCTTATCACTTGGTTATCTTCTGTGCTGGTCTTTTATGATTACCAGCAACTTTGATTACTTTTTATTATTCCATGGATAGTACGGCCTATTTGAATTTGGATTGGATTGTCTTTGATTGGAATGTGAGAGGCCTCAATGATAAATCTAAAAGAGAAGCAGTATATAATAAAATTGAGGAAAGTCAGGCTTCTGTCATTTGTTTACAGGAGACTAAATGCCAGGATTTTGAACATTCCTTTATTAGGTCTTTCTGTCCTAAAAGGTTTGATCAATTTGCTTTTTCTCCCTCTGTTGGAGCTTCTGGAGGTTTAATTGTGCTATGGAATAGTTCCATTTTCAATGGAGAATTGTCAGAAGTTCATCGCTCTGCCATTCACATTAAATTCACTTCCATTCACAATTCAGTTTCTTGGAATTTGGTGAATGTTTATGGCCCCTGCAAGGGGGTGGAAAGAGAAGAATTTATTAACCGGTTATATAATCTTTCCATTCCTATCCACCAGAACTGGATGATTCTTGGTGATTTTAATTTCATTAGATCACTGGATAATAGAAATAAACCGGGGGCTGACCTTAATGATATGTTTATCTTTAATGATGTCATCAGCCATCTGGGTTTATTGGAATTGCCTGTTAAAGGTAGAAATTTCACTTGGTCCAATATGCAAAGTGATCCTCTTTTAGTCCAACTAGATTGGTTTTTTACTTCATGTCAGTGGACACTGGATTTTTCTAATACTATGGTGCTACCCATGTCAAAAATCACATCTCATCGCTTGCCTTGCTCTGTTAAAATTGGAACAAACATTCCAAAGGCAAAGATCTTTCGGTTTGAAAATCATTGGGTTAAGCAACCTGGTTTCATTGACCTTGTTACTAAGATTTGGAATACTCCAGTTATGGCCAAGTCAATTACCTCCAAAATCACGGCCAAATTAAAGAATCTTAGATATGCTCTGAAGGACTGGGGAAGGAATTTATCTCAACTAAAGATTTTTATTGAAATGAGTAGTAAAGTGATCTTGTTCCTGGACCAATTGGAGGATGTGAGGAAGTTGAGTGTTCCTGAATTTAATTTCAGGCTTATTGTTAAAAAGCATATCAAAAATTTGCTTGCTTTATAGTCTGATTACTGGAAGCAAAGATGTACTATTCGCTGGGCTAAGCTTTCTGGAGAAAATACTAAATACTTCCATGCCAGAGCCACTGAGAGGTTTAGGCGAAATTCTATTCCATCCATTTCAGATGCTTCCGGGAATTTGCTGGTGGATCATATGGACAAAGCTGCTGCTTTTTGGTCCTGTTTTAAGAACAGAATGGGTGTCTCCTGCCCACCTACGACTGATACTGATTTGTCTGTTTTCTTGCCTGTGATTGAGGGTTTAGGGATTCTGGCTAATCCATTTACTATTGAGGAGATTGAAGGTGTTCTAAAACACCTAAAACCTGATCGTGCGCCTGGCCCTGATGGCTTTACAGGGCTATTTATCAAACACTGTTGGAGTATAATAAAAGAGGATTTTATCAAACTATGCAATGAATTTCACAATGCTAAGATCTCTTTGGAGAGTATTAATGGATCTTTCATTACTCTTATTCCAAAGATTAATTCTCCTGAGACAGTGAATGATTTCAGACCTATTTCTCTGACCAACACTTGTTTGAAATTTATCACTAAAATTCTGGCTAATCGTTTCCAGGATAAAATCTTTGGATGCATCCATGCTAATCAATATGGTTTCATCAAATCCAGAACTATTCAAGATTGTTTGGCCTGGTGTTTTGAATACATTTACCAGTGTAAACAGTCTAAGCAGAAAGTGGTGATTTTCAAGATTGATTTTGAGAAATCTTTTGATACCATTGAGCACTCTGCTATTCTGCAAATTTTGAGATTTAAGGGATTCCCTCCCTTAGTGATAAAATGGGTCAAGGAAATTCTAGCCTATGGATCATCGTCGGTTCTGTTAAATGGTGTTCCTGGCAAGCCTTTTGTTTGTAAAAGAGGTGTCAGGCAGGGTGATCCATTGTCACCAATTCTATATGTGTTGGGTGGGGATCTGCTGCAAAGTATTGTTAATTTGGCCCTAAGAGAGGGAAGACTCCGGTTGCCAATTCCAATAGGTGGAGATTTCCCAATTGTTCAATATGATGATGACACTTTAGTCATATTACCTGCTGAATCGGCACAATTGTTGGTATTTAAAGATTTGCTTAATCTTTATGCTGATATCACTGGGTTAAAAGTGAATTATAACAAGTCTTCTATGATACCGATCAACCTTTCACAGCAGGAAACTGTTGATCTAGCTTCTGTTCTGGATTGTACTGTGGCCTCTATGCCCTTTACATACTTAGGCTTGCCCATGGGAACCACAAAACCAACTATCAAGGATTTTGCACCACTAATTGACATAATTGAAAGGAGACTTTCTGCTACAGTCTCATTTCTTTCTTATGGGGATAGTTTGGTTCTTGTGAATTCGGTTCTATCCTCCTTGCCCTCTTATTACATGTGCACACTTGTAATACCTAAAGGTGCCATTGACATAATTGATAAAGCAAGGAGGAGATGCTTATGGAGGAAAGACAAAAATAAGCAGAGAGTGAATTCTTTAGCTGCTTGGGATATGGTATGCAGGCCCAAAAACAAAGGAGGTTTAGGGATCATCAATCTTCAGATTCAAAATAGAGCTTTACTACTGAAATTCTTGGCAAAATTCTGTAACTCTATGGATATCCCTTGGGTCCATTTAGTCAAGAATGCCTATTATTTTCAGTCAGTACCACATGCTGTGACTTCCTGTGGTTCTTTCTGGTGGAGAGGTGTTATGCAACTAGCTGATACTTGGTGCTCTTTATCTTCTTGCATTATGGGAAATGGATTTACTGGGCTTTTCTGGAAAGATTCTTGGATAGGACAACCTTTGGCACTAAAATTCCCGAGATTATTCTCCTTTGTCAAAGACCCTTTGTCCTCATTAAGAGATTTATTAATGATGACAGATCTCTCGGATGCTTTTCATTTGTCGTTCTCAAATGAAGCTTTCCAGGAGTATACTGATCTGCTAGTCATTATGGCTAATGTTCAGTTGACTGACAGTGAGGACAGTTGGAGATGCAATTTCAATAAAGGGGTTTATACCCCAAGTAAATTGTACCAACTACAATTTGCTCATTTGCCTCCTGATGGGCCTGCAAAATGGATCTGGAAATCCAAGTGCATGTCAAAGCATAAATTCTTTGCTTGGTTGATTCTCAAGGATAGGATTAATACAAAGGATATGATCAAGCGAAGGAATTGGAAGATTGAAGGCACTAATCACTGTGTTCTTTGTTGCACACACTGCCATGAGGATTGGATCCATCTGTTCTTTCAATGTGTTTTTAGCTCTAGGATTTGGAACTATTTGCAAATCAGCTGGAGTGATAACACACTTGTGCAAAACCTTACGCTTGCAAAAAAGTCTTTCAAAGGACCTTGTTTCACTGAGATAGTGATTCTTGCATGCTGGAATATTTGGAAGCAGGGGAATGGAGTCATTTTTAAATCGGAAAGACATTCCTTTATGGGATGGAAAGTGGGCTTCTTGTTAGATCTCCTTATTCTTAAGCATAGGTTGAGTGCTTCTGTGGCTGCTGACTTAGCTTTATGGATTAAGTCCTTAAATTAGATAGACTGGGATAGACTGCCTTAGTCTATTCCATGTATTTTTGTACATATCTGTAACTGTAACACTCTTGGTTGGCAATAAAGGGCTGTGGGGGACTCCCCTGCAGTAGAAAATGTTTCAAAAAAACAAATTATCAGGTCACTTCTAGTGAAACTATATTTTTATTCGGTCGCATCTTATGTGCTTTACTTGGAGCGTATTTTATTTTTGTTTTCAGTTTGCTTTTGCTTTTTATTTCAGTTTGTTTTTACTTTTTCAATAAGCTTGGTTGGACCCCAGCATTCTTTTATTGGAGAGTGACACGCTCCGCTTTTTCATGAAAATACGTTGTATTCTTAATCTCTGTCTAGCGGCTGCATTTATTTAGCTCATGTTTTGCATGCGTCTCTTATTAGAGCTGTTAGTATTATTAGTGTTATGTGATTACTCTCATGTTTTCTTTCTATATCATAAAGAGTATTTTTGTTAAAGCATGTTTTGTATGGTGCTTGTTGGGAGAAAGAAAACTGCTGCTTGAAGTAGAATTTATAACAATACTAGTAGAAGCTTGTATAGACTGTGGCTAGAACTTTTTCATGCCAAGCTAAATGTTATTTTAGTTTTAAATCCTTGTGGTTATTGAGTATCATGATTATCCTCAAATAGCTGAGAGTGTCTGATATGTATTGAAAGATTCATGAGTTGTTCTTGTCATAGTAAAGCATCAATATATGGTATTCTCTTTCGAATGTTTTATTTGGTTGACTTGGCGCATTCTCACACCATGTTTATGACTACAAACCAGTCACGAATAGCCTCCATGAACACTTAGTTTTTGAACTTGTGATACTGCTTATGTTTTAATTAATGATGCTTATGTCGCTATGCATGATTATGGCTCTTATGCTCTCTTGATTTGTCGCTCCCAATCTTTTGCTAGCCTCCACCTGTACTGAGTATGAGCTCTACTCGTGCATCCAAACTCCCTTAAATCAAAGTTTTTCCCATTGTGTCCACCATACCTACCTACATGTGGTATTTAACTACCATTCCAAAGTAAATTGCTCATGTGTTACCTTTAAAACCATCAAAATTACTCCTCCTTTATTTCCTGTTTTTGCTCATGAGGACGTAAATAGAGAATCTTTATCTCACTTGTTGATTGGATTTCACACCCTGGACTAGTGGCTTCATCCGCTTATCCAAATGATAGAAGAGCTGGCAGCAAGGTGCCCAGCCCCAAATTAATACAAACAAATTCTCTTCACTATTTTTGCCCATGATTTATCAGTCAAAGCATAATTCTGTAAACAAAAGAGAAAGAGGGATGACCTTCTACACCTGTTGCGTCCTTCACCATGGGAGCCGCTCTTGTGAACCCAGTTGGCTTGTGACGTATTATATTTTCTGTTTACCATTCGTTGACATTAGCATACATCTCCCAAAATATAGACACTCCTCCACGGTATGTGATTCTTGGCAGGCACCCGAGGATTCGGTTAGCCATGGTTTGTGAAAGATGGATGGGAGGTGATGGAGGGATAATAACCCGGTAGGCCAGCTCCAATGTATAACCCGGCCTGAAGGACGTTGCGCAAGATCCGGCTAAGGGTATAGAAACTTCTGGAAGGCCCAAGTTTGTAGGTCTCGTAACCCGGATTGTGGGTTACGGTAAAGGAAAGTTAGGGTTTGTATGTGGTGTCCGGGTAGGATCCAGGGTGCGTCTTGGAGGACAAGCCAGGGGGTACGGGTGCTTTATAAACCGACCCCTAGGTTTAGTTGAGAGAGATCTAAGAACCCGAGCAATATCGTTTGTTATCGAGTATCCAGTGTAACACGAGAGTTGAGTTAATATCTTGAGATCGGAGACTCGGCGACTTGATTGCCGGCTGCCAGATCGAGTTCCATCATGTTTTCCTCTGAGCTAAACCCTCTCCCAAATGCCTATGTCGTCTTACCCCAAGATCCGTTACCCCCGGTAACGTCTGCCGTGATTATCCCACGACAGTTGGCGCCCACCGTGGGGCCTGCGTCCAAAGGTGTTTACATCACGGGAGAAGCTCGGAAGAACATGGAGAATCTTGTCGTCGGCGAGATCTACATCGACCACGAAGGGGAGAAGATGGTGGACGATTCCAGCTGGGGGCCAGAGTCGGATCACCTTGAATCCGGATCCGTCGTGACAATCGGCCGGATCAGCGTCTTCATTGGTATGGTATGTGTAACATCCCAAGTCTGAAAAATAAGCCTTTAGAATGTTTGCTTTCTGTTATTTTATGTTTTGCATCATGGCATCATGTTGATTGCAATTGTTTTGCTTGTTTTCCTTTTGTTTTCCTCTGTTTTCATTTGTTTTCCAACTGTTTTCATTTGTTTTCCTTTGTTTTCTATTTGAATTTCAAACCAAAATTCAAACCTTTTGTTTCATCCTTGTGATGTTACAATTTTCCAAAATGACATTTCAAAATAAAACAACCAATTGTTTCCATTAATCTATAAGGTTTAGCTATTTAAATTTGTGGCTTCTAATCTTTCACTTATTTAAAATGTTAACTAAAAGGTTATTCAAATCCAATTGCATTGTACAAACAGCACCCATTTGGAAAATTATGAAAATTACCAAAACCATCTAATCTTTTGTTTCCATTTATTCCATAATGTTTCAACTAATAAAATGGTGCTTTTATTTCAATTAATTAATTCCAAATTGCTTTCCAATTCAAGACAAACCACCAAACAGCACCCAACTTGAATATATGAAAATCACCAAATAATTATAATCATTTAATCAAATTAAACATAGGGTTCCCCCTATTAAAAGGTTTGTTTTCATTAAGGTTCAATTAATATAAAAATCCTCCAAATTTTGAGTTAAATACAAACATCAAGTTATTTGAGAATTTTGAAAATTCAAAGTTGCAAAGTGGTTGCTGTTGACCATTTTAACCCACCCAAATTTTCCCAAAATTTTCCAAATTCAAAATCCCATCTATTTCTTCCAATTCTATTTTCAGCAAAAAAAAATAAAACCAAAGCAATTAATAAAAAGAAACCAGAGGTGAGAGAGGCCCAACTTAACCCCCAGCCCACTTCCCCCTTCCAGCCCGATACCCCTTCCCCCCCCCTTGTCGTCTTCCTCCTCCATCTGTACGAACCCATCTCCTCCACACGATCCTCCTCCTCCACCCGATGCCATGCCGTACGAGCTAGGGCTGCTCCTTAAAACATCCACCCAACCCCTCTGCTCGCCCTAGTCTCTTCCTCCCACAGCGCCGCCATCGCTCCTCCCTTCCCCCCGAATTCTCCTCCATCTCTGAACCCTGTACCTGCATGAGAGAGATACAGGGAGCAGTGAGCTCGCCGCCGCCCCCTGCCACGGTCACCTCGAGGACCTGCTGTCCCCGGGAATGGAACCGCCACCTCCCGCACTTCATCTTTGGTGAAGGCGCCATGGGCCGAGGAGCTTCCCACCGCCGGCGCCATCCCCTCCAAGCCGGCGACCGCCCCCTGCTCCGCCCCTGCGCCAACCTCCCTGAACCCGTCCGCCTCCTCCTGGCTCGAGGTGAGGCCCCTCCTCCTATCCCCACTCGATCCCCTCTCCCTACTCCTTGGCCGCACCCCACAGCGCCTCCACCAGCCGCCCCCCTCCGGCCACGGCGAGCCCTGCCGGCGGCCAAACCTCCCGCTCGATCTGAACCGCTGCGGTACCTGTTCGAGTTCAGTTTTGTAATTTCAGTTAACATCCCGAGCCAACAGTACTTACCCCTCCCCCCCGGCATCCCCTTCTGTTACCAACCGAAGCGCACCAGCCCACTGGTTTGCACCCTTTGCTCACAGAGGGAGGGCAGGGGTTCGATCCCCCTCCCACACAATTAAAACCAACTTTTTATTTTCCAATGTTTTGGTCACAGAAACATCTCAGATTCACAACTAGGCCCCTGGTAATTAATCTAGACCCCTGCGAAATTATTTCTAAGTCCCTAGCAGCTAAAAAATGGCAGATTTGCACCCAATCTTGTAAATTGCATAAGAAAATCATTTTAACTCCAATTTTAACTTTTTAAATATGTTTTCTGTCCCAAATTAAATGTTCTATCCAAATATAAATTTTTTTTACTGTTTTGAATATTTTAAATTGGTGAAACATTTGAATTCTTGTTTAACTCACTTAATTTTGCAAAAATCATAACTTGGGCATAAAAATTCCAAATTCCACAAATGAAATATGTTTTCCAATCAACTTTTCATGTAATTTCCAAATATAAATTTTGTTTGCTGTTTTGAATAATTTAAACTGCTGAAAACAACTGTTTCTTAATTAATGCATTTAAAATTGCCAAAATAATAACTTGCTCATTTTAAATCCAATTTCCACAAATGAAATATGTTTTCCATGCAAAATTAAACCACCTTTTCAAATATAAAATTTGTTTCATGTTTTGAATAATTAAAATTGGTTAAATAATTTAAACCTTGTTTAATTCATTTAAAATTGGTAATTTTATAACTTGATCAAACAAATTCTTTTGGGACATATAAAATATGTTTTCAAACCATCAAAGCATAACCTTTTCAAATATGAACTTCACTCAATGTTTTTGCACAAATAAAAACTCAAATAAGTTCATGTTTGAATTAAATTCATTTAATTCTTGCTTAAACTTGTTTAATTCATAAATAATTTATCTGAAATCCTTTTTCAACAAGTGAAACATGTAATCCACCTAAAATTGTGTGTTCTTTTCAAATATAAACTTTGTTATCTATTTTGAACAATTAAACTTGGTGAAAACAACAAATGCTTGTGTGGCACCTTTAAGGAACCAAAATTTCTTAACTTAATAAACAAATTTCCAAACTTGTTAAACCTTATTTCTATTTGTTTCTATTGTTGTTATTTTGTTGTTTTCCTCATCCATGCATCATGATAATTCACTTATACAATTTGATTAGTTGTAAAACAATTAATTCAACCATAATTCATGGGCTTTCCATATGCAATCCAATTGCATATGGGTCCATTTAATCCTGTTTCTATCTTGTCAACTATTTCATTTCTATGCATCAATTAAATGGTCATGCATCATCCCATGTTTGTGAACTATGCCATGATATTGATTGTTTATATTTCTGCCTTGTTTGTTTGCTTCTTCTCGGATAAACGACGACGTTGAGACCGACGATCCTTACGACATCCCTTCTAAGGAATTAGCTCAGTACCAGGCTACTGGGTTTGTAGGCAAGTTATCACTCACATGAACCATCGTGTTCCGTTCAACATTGGTTACTGATACTTTCCGTTGTCTATTCTGCTAGCCCTATGATTAGTTGTTTCTGTTACGAACCTATCACATGTATCCTTTAACCCTGATATTGCCTCACCTGCATACCTATAACCATTGCTTGTTGCCCGTGTCTTAATAGCATGCTTAGGGTTGTTTTGCTCGAGTCTGTTACCCGTTACTTTCTGTTACTATATTCCATTATGTTCTGGGGGCTCGATGTTTAATCAATCAATCATGCTAATGTTATTATCAATAATAAATGTGATGATAAGGCACCGGCAGGAGGCCCTTTGTGGTTTTGAGGCCTGCTAGTGTCGACCCTAATAGGAAAAGGGTCTTGTCTACTGATCCATGATGAGCGCACTACCCGCATGTGGGAAGCGAGTATGGGCGCCCCCCTCAATTTGATTCGATTCGCATCTCGTCCAAATCGCCTCATTTAGTTCGGGTTTTCCATTTGCTGCATGCATGATCTTGCGAGCCCTTGGTACCCGGGTGGAACTTTCGTAGTCGGCATATAGGGGGACACGTTCTTAGAGTGCTATGAGGGTCCATTTTCTTCTGGGCTCGATTAGCCGTGCGCCCAAGGTGCTTTGGGCTTGATGCGAAGAAGAGTTGAGTTGTGTTGAGTGCCCCGCTTGGTGGAAGGGCCTTTCCATCTGGCGGGTTATTCATGCGTGTACGGCCAAATTGGTGCAACCCTGCAGGGATAAATCTTCTCGATAAGCCGTGTTTTCTGCGGTTATGGATTACTTGGTGAAAGTACTGGCTAACAAGTACTCAGGACAACTTAAACCTAATGATTAACAACCTTACACCCAATGATTAACAATTTGACTAGTAATAGGCTTGTTGACACAATAATCTGAACCATCATCAATCCAACTGTGTGAGTTATCCTCGGATTGCTTCGTTGGATAAGGGGCGAGATCCAGGATGGGTTTGTTTGAAGTTATCTTTCAGTTGGTTACAATACTCGATCTTATCCCCTTTCTGTTAGTTGGAAGTTGTAGTTCTCTGTAGTTGGTTAGCGCAGCCAGTTGCAGCATCTTTTATATCCCCTTTCTTCCGTTGAACCCAAGGCATCTGTGCTTGGTGTTGACGGGCTACACTTTGGTGAACTGTGAGTCTTGCTTGCCAGTACGTTTATGTACTGACCCCTTTGGGGCTGTGGTTTCCGCAGACCTACGTTTCCGAGGATCTACATGGTGGCTACTACGTGGAGTATGACGAGACTGCTGACGAGTAGATAGCGGACCCGGGCAGGATCCGAGACTTCGTGGATGGGCTCCGTCTTTTCGTTTCCGGCCTCTTAGGCCTATTTGGATCTTGTCTGTACTCAGACATGTTGAATGCTTCCGCTGTGATGTAATGATGTTATGTTGGGACATGTGTCCTCTGAATGATTGTATTTGCTATCTCTGCTCTAATGAGAGCTATTTGCAACTTGTTTCAATCTTTTGTGTCGTAGAGATCTGTTGTGATATCACTTGTTCCAATGCCGTTGACGTACCATGTGTGTATGTTTTGAAGTACGTCAATGGAAGTATCCTGATTTCTATGGGATAGTTTACGTCGACGCTGAACAGATAGGGGTTGGTTGTCACACATACGTGTGTTGGCCTACTCGTAAGAGGACGCGGGTGCCGGTAAGCCCCGTAATCCAATCTACTACTGTTCAACGGAACAGCGAGTATCCTTTAGAAGTCCGGGTGCGGCAAATGGTATCAGAGCCTGTCTGCCTGTAGGATCCCTTTTTACTGGTCGCAGTTGAGTCTAGAAACTATTTTGTAGCTATATAGGAAAAATGAAACGTGAGAGTAGGAATTCTGCCATTTTTCTTCTTTCCCCACCCACCCACCCTTTTCTGGTAAGGAAGTGCAACGTTGTTTTCTGTTCTCACCTAAACTTTCAAGTTAGGATTTCACGAATCCTGGTTTCTCTGGGATAGTTATATCTACTAGACCGTAGGAATGGAGGTGGTTGTGACATGATTTATCATGTTGCCTACTCATGATTGAGAACGGAGGCGTGTAAGCCCCGGAAGCAAATCATCTATTCCTTAAGCAGTAGATATTGATCCTTTAGAAGCCCGGATGGGTTTTCCGTAGTACCTCAGGAGTGTTTTGATCTCGTTTTCCCGATGTTGCTTCGATATCCTGTTCTTCTCAACATCCTTTTCGTCCGTTGAAATCTTGTTGTTGTTTTCCACTACAATTCTTCTACCGGCGTCTAATCGAAACTTCCCAAATATCAAGTATATCTGGCCAGAAAGGTTGTTGTTGTTGTGGTTGATTCCAGGCTATGAGAGCTGGCATTCCTATCACCTGGGGTTGTTACGAGGAAGCATTCCTGAAGCACCACATTCCAGATAGTCTATCCTCCAAATCAATCAAATCCTGTTCAACTATACACCCTCGATACAAAACCTCTCCCTTTACTTGAAATGTTCCGGTGGTTTCCAAATTCCCTGACATCTTTCCAGAAGAGTTGCCAGGAAGTCCTATCGTTTTGAACTTCCAGAAAAGCTATCCAAGGTGCACGATGTGTTTCACGTGTCACAGCTCAAGAGGATCTTCCCAAGAAGTATCCGGACCTTTTCTTTTCTCAGTAGGAATCTCGGGGCGCGATTCCTTCAAGGGGGGGCGTTTTGTAACATCCCAAGTCTGAAAAATAAGCCTTTAGAATGTTTGCTTTCTGTTATTTTATGTTTTGCATCATGGCATCATGTTGATTGCAATTGTTTTGCTTGTTTTCCTTTTGTTTTCCTCTGTTTTCATTTGTTTTCCAACTGTTTTCATTTGTTTTCCTTTGTTTTCTATTTGAATTTCAAACCAAAATTCAAACCTTTTGTTTCATCCTTGTGATGTTACAATTTTCCAAAATGACATTTCAAAATAAAACAACCAATTGTTTCCATTAATCTATAAGGTTCAGCTATTTAAATTTGTGGCTTCTAATCTTTCACTTATTTAAAATGTTAACTAAAAGGTTATTCAAATCCAATTGCATTGTACAAACAGCACCCATTTGGAAAATTATGAAAATTACCAAAACCATCTAATCTTTTGTTTCCATTTATTCCATAATGTTTCAACTAATAAAATGGTGCTTTTATTTCAATTAATTAATTCCAAATTGCTTTCCAATTCAAGACAAACCACCAAACAGCACCCAACTTGAATATATGAAAATCACCAAATAATTATAATCATTTAATCAAATTAAACATAGGGTTCCCCCTATTAAAAGGTTTGTTTTCATTAAGGTTCAATTAATATAAAAATCCTCCAAACTTTGAGTTAAATACAAACATCAAGTTATTTGAGAATTTTGAAAATTCAAAGTTGCAAAGTGGTTGCTGTTGACCATTTTAACCCACCCAAATTTTCCCAAAATTTTCCAAATTCAAAATCCCATCTATTTCTTCCAATTCTATTTTCAGCAAAAAAAAAATACCAAAGCAATTAATAAAAAGAAACCAGAGGTGAGAGAGGCCCAACTTAACCCCCAGCCCACTTCCCCCTTCCAGCCCGATACCCCTTCTCCCCCTTGTCGTCTTCCTCCTCCATCTGTACGAACCCATCTCCTCCACACGATCCTCCTCCTCCACCCGATGCCATGCCGTACGAGCTAGGGCTGCTCCTTAAAACATCCACCCAACCCCTCTGCTCGCCCTAGTCTCTTCCTCCCACAGCGCCGCCATCGCTCCTCCCTTCCCCCCGAATTCTCCTCCATCTCTGAACCCTGTACCTGCATGAGAGAGATACAGGGAGCAGTGAGCTCGCCGCCGCCCCCTGCCACGGTCACCTCGAGGACCTGCTGTCCCCGGGAATGGAACCGCCACCTCCCGCACTTCATCTTTGGTGAAGGCGCCATGGGCCGAGGAGCTTCCCACCGCCGGCGCCATCCCCTCCAAGCCGGCGACCGCCCCCTGCTCCGCCCCTGCGCCAACCTCCCTGAACCCGCCCGCCTCCTCCTGGCTCGAGGTGAGGCCCCTCCTCCTATCCCCACTCGATCCCCTCTCCCTACTCCTTGGCCGCACCCCACAGCGCCTCCACCAGCCGCCCTCCTCCGGCCACGGCGAGCCCTGCCGGCGGCCAAACCTCCCGCTCGATCTGAACCGCTGCGGTACCTGTTCGATTTCAGTTCTGTAATTTCAGTTAACATCCCGAGCCAACAGTACTTACCCCCCCCCCCCCCCCCCCGCATCCCCTTCTGTTACCAACCGAAGCGCACCAGCCCACTGGTTTGCACCCTTTGCTCACAGAGGGAGGGCAGGGGTTCGATCCCCCTCCCACACAATTAAAACCAACTTTTTATTTTCCAATGTTTTGGTCACAGAAACATCTCAGATTCACAACTAGGCCCCTGGTAATTAATCTAGACCCCTGCAAAATTATTTCTAAGTCCCTAGCAGCTAAAAAATGGCAGATTTGCACCCAATCTTGTAAATTGCATAAGAAAATCATTTTAACTCCAATTTTAACTTTTTAAATATGTTTTCTATCCCAAATTAAATGTTCTATCCAAATATAAAATTTGTTTACTGTTTTGAATATTTTAAATTGGTGAAACATTTGAATTCTTGTTTAACTCACTTAATTTTGCAAAAATCATAACTTGGGCATAAAAATTCCAAATTCCACAAATGAAATATGTTTTCCAATCAACTTTTCATGTAATTTCCAAATATAAATTTTGTTTGCTGTTTTGAATAATTTAAACTGCTGAAAACAACTGTTTCTTAATTAATGCATTTAAAATTGCCAAAATAATAACTTGCTCATTTTAAATCCAATTTCCACAAATGAAATATGTTTTCCATGCAAAATTAAACCACCTTTTCAAATATAAAATTTGTTTCATGTTTTGAATAATTAAAATTGGTTAAATAATTTAAACCTTGTTTAATTCATTTAAAATTGGTAATTTTATAACTTGATCAAACAAATTCTTTTGGGACATATAAAATATGTTTTCAAACCATCAAAGCATAACCTTTTCAAATATGAACTTCACTCAATGTTTTTGCACAAATAAAAACTCAAATAAGTTCATGTTTGAATTAAATTCATTTAATTCTTGCTTAAACTTGTTTAATTCATAAATAATTTATCTGAAATCCTTTTTCAACAAGTGAAACATGTAATCCACCTAAAATTGTGTGTTCTTTTCAAATATAAACTTTGTTATCTATTTTGAACAATTAAACTTGGTGAAAACAACAAATGCTTGTGTGGCACCTTTAAGGAACCAAAATTTCTTAACTTAATAAACAAATTTCCAAACTTGTTAAACCTTATTTCTATTTGTTTCTATTGTTGTTATTTTGCTGTTTTCCTCATCCATGCATCATGCTAATTCACTTACACAATTTGATTAGTTGTAAAACAATTAATTCAACCATAATTCATGGGCTTTCCATATGCAATCCAATTGCATATGGGTCCATTTAATCCTGTTTCTATCTTGTCAACTATTTCATTTCTATGCATCAATTAAATGGTCATGCATCATCCCATGTTTGTGCACTATGCCATGATATTGATTGTTTATATTTCTGCCTTGTTTGTTTGCTTCTTCTCGGATAAACGACGACGTTGAGACCGACGATCCTTACGACATCCCTTCTAAGGAATTAGCTCAGTACCAGGCTACTGGGTTTGCAGGCAAGTTATCACTCACATGAACCATCGTGTTCCTTTCAACATTGGTTACCGATACTTTCCGTTGTCTATTCTGCTAGCCCTATGATTAGTTGTTTCTGTTACGAACCTATCACATGTATCCTTTAACCCTGATATTGCCTCACCTCCATACCTATAACCATTGCTTGTTGCCCGTGTCTTACTAGCATGCTTAGGGTTGTTTTGCTCGAGTCTGTTACCCGTTACTTTCTGTTACTATATTCCATTATGTTCTGGGGGCTCGATGTTTAATCAATCAATCATGCTAATGTTATTATCAATAATAAATGTGATGATAAGGCACCGGCAGGAGGCCCTTTGTGGTTTTGAGGCCTGCTAGTGTCGACCCTAATAGGAAAAGGGTCTTGTCTACTGATCCATGATGAGCGCACTACCCGCATGTGGGAAGCGAGTATGGGCGCCCCCCTCAATTTGATTCGATTCGCATCTCCTCCAAATCGCCTCATTTTGTTTGGGTTTTCCATTTGCTGCATGCATGATCTTGCGAGCCCTTGGTACCCGGGTGGAACTTTCGTAGTCGGCATATAGGGGGACACGTTCTTAGAGTGCTATGAGGGTCCATTTTCTTCTGGGCTCGATTAGCCGTGCGCCCAAGGTGCTTTGGGCTTGATGCGAAGAAGAGTTGAGTTGTGTTGAGTGCCCCGCTTGGTGGAAGGGCCTTTCCATCTGGCGGGTTATTCATGCGTGTACGGCCAAATTGGTGCAACCCTGCAGGGATAAATCTTCTCGATAAGCCGTGTTTTCCGCGGTTATGGATTACTTGGTGAAAGTAGTGGCTAACAAGTACTCAGGACAACTTAAACCTAATGATTAACAACCTTACACCCAATGATTAACAATTTGACTAGTAATAGGCTTGTTGACACAATAATATGAACCATCATCAATCCAACTGTGTGAGTTATCCTCGGATTGCTTCGTTGGATAAGGGGCGAGATCCAGGATGGGTTTGTTTGAAGTTATCTTTCAGTTGGTTACAATACTCGATCTTATCCCCTTTCTGTTAGTTGGAAGTTGTAGTTCTCTGTAGTTGGTTAGCGCAGCCAGTTGCAGCATCTTTTATATCCCCTTTCTTCCGTTGAACCCAAGGCATCTGTGCTTGGTGTTGACGGGCTACACTTTGGTGAACTGTGAGTCTTGCTTGCCAGTACGTTTATGTACTGACCCCTTTGGGGCTATGGTTTCCGCAGACCTACGTTTCCGAGGATCTACATGGTGGCTACTACGTGGAGTATGACGAGACTGCTGACGAGTAGATAGCGGACCCGGGCAGGATCCGAGACTTCGTGGATGGGCTCCGTCTTTTCGTTTCCGGCCTCTTAGGCCTATTTGGATCTTGTATGTACTCAGACATGTTGAATGCTTCCGTTGTGATGTAATGATGTTATGTTGGGACATGTGTCCTCTGAATGATTGTATTTGCTATCTCTGCAATAATGAGAGCTATTTGCAACTTGTTTCAATCTTTTGTGTCGTAGAGATCTGTTGTGATATCACTTGTTCCAATGCCGTTGACGTACCATGTGTGTATGTTTTGAAGTACGTCAATGGAAGTATCCTGATTTCTATGGGATAGTTTACGTCGACGCTGAACAGATAGGGGTTGGTTGTCACACATACGTGTGTTGGCCTACTCGTAAGAGGACGCGGGTGCCGGTAAGCCCCGTAATCCAATCTACTACTGTTCAACGGAACGGCGAGTATCCTTTAGAAGTTCGGGTGCGACAGTATGTACTTCCGGTTTGATCCCTGACAATTTTGGATCTGATTCTGTGTCAGGGGAGGCCACTTATATCCAATCAGATGAAGAAGAATCAGTTGGAACGACATAACCGACAGAAGAACCCATCACGAAGTGGGAACAGCCGGAGGAACCGGCATGGACCCCGCGCGACCGGGTCGAAAGAGAGGATGATACCGAGTCCATCCTGGATCTGCTGGAGAACCGGTACGAGGAGAATAACAGCGAAGAGGAACAGCATGAATTCGCGCCAAGCATCATACGCAGAGTTGCGGTTTACACGGCTCCCGCGACCAATCTCAACCAAGAGACCGTAACCGCGGCCGCGGCCGGGTCAGCACAAGCATTAACCCGGCAGCAGGGGCCGGCTAACGGAAACACGGTTTTGGCCCAGGTTGACGGAGAGTCGGCATCGGTTACCAGTCAAGCGCCAGAAAACGAGTTACACGCGAACACGTTCGGATTCCTAGCAAACCTGACACCAGGAGCGGGTCCTTCCAATCCACAACATCCGGCCTTGTTCGACAACAATCTGATCCTAGATCCGACGGTTCTTGCCACAGTTATCACTCCAGAGAACGCGGCAGAACGTGTTAGGGATTTGGACGTAGCCCGTCGTGCATTGGAGCAGCAGAGGAGGCAAGTAGAAGCAGAAAGACAAGGGATGGCCACACGACAACGCGAGCTGGATGCACTGGAAACCCGGCTCCGAGAGGAAACGACTAGAATACATCAAAGGCACCAAACTAGATTACCAGCATTGGGAGGAGTCATAAACCCGGCCGCACTATTTATCACGCCTCAGGGCCAGCCGATTCCAGCGGCAAATCAAGGAACCGCCCCTCAGCCGACAACCGGAGGAGTACAACCGGTAGACACGCAGGCCGGGTTACCCGCACCACAGACTGGAGTTACTACCGGCAATACTGTACCGCCGCCACCACCACCACCACCATCGCGTTTTCGCACACCAGTGGGTCATTACAACAATCCCATGGACAACGTGTACGCGGCAACGCTTACACTAAATCAAATCCCCGTGAGAGAGTCACCCCACGCAGAGGAGACCCGGCGGGCGATAGATATGCTGCACACCGCGGTGGCGCAACAGGTTAATTACCCGGATCACAGAAGTGGAATGCATGGGACACCATATGTCAGCCAACAGCAAGGTAACGCTGGAAACATCCAAACAAGTTTGGCACAGCGGAGGGAAGAGCAGCAGCAAATGCCGCCTCCTCCACACATTCAGGCAGTACCAGCAGCATCAGCAGCACATGCCATCGTGGACAGTTCCAGAGCCAGGAGAGCCGTGGCCGGGTCTGCGGTACATGGGATACCAGCAGTACCGCGTCCAGCTGTACCCCCTGCAGGATCACACGTTTCCCGAGTAAGACCAGCTTCGACCATTCTTGCAGGACCTAAGTGCCTTTCGGATAGCATCAGGGCTGAGCCTTACCCGGAAAAGTTCAAAGAACCGGGTAAAGTAGTAAATTACGAGCCAACCATGGATCCGGAAACATGGTTGAGCAGTTATGAGATGGCCATGTCGATTCGCAATGCGTCCGAGAATCTTCAAGCCAAATTCATGTATCTAATGATGTCAGAGGGAGCAGCAAAGTTATGGTTCGCCAATCTACCGGAAGGATCTATTAAGTCATGGGAAGAATTGAAAACTGCGTTTATCAAGCACTTTCACATGACGTGTAGAAAGTTATTCACTATTGATGACCTAGAGCGATGTGTTCAGAAGAAGGGAAAATCGGCGCGCAGCTGGGTGCGCCGGGTTATGGAAATTCTTCATTCATCTACGGATATTCAGCCCAAGGATGCGCTGCAAGCTATGGCAAAGACCTGCAAGTACACACCTCTAGTACAAAAGTTAACTCGCATGAAATCTAGTCGGAATGCTTCGGAGGTTACAATGGGAGAATTAATGGATGCATGCAACAAACATGCCGCAACGGACACTACGGAAGAGGAAACTGACGATAAAAAAGCAAAACCAAACACAAGTAATAACGGAAGAACCGGCAACGGATCAGCGCCGGGTAACAACAGCCAGAACAAGCGCCCGTTTGAAGGAGGCTCCGAGTTTGTCGCCAATACTGAAGCCGGATCTTCCAGACCCAGGGCAGAAGGAAATTTCAATACTGGAAATCACAATGGAGGAAACTACCAAGGGCCACCAAGGCCGAGTAATAATTGGGACATATTCAGAATGGCATGCCCGAAGCACAGCAGGAACGGTAGGCCAGCTAACCACTCCTTGGAGCAGTGCGCCGACCTACAGAGATGGAAGAATGAGGAAGTGAACAGAGCCATGCGAGGTGCAGGTCGGGGAGGAGGCCGGGTCCAGGTGGAAACCCGGGCAACGGCCCACCCCCAGCCGGTAACCCGGCAGCTGGAAATCAAGGTAATAACCAAGGAGGAGCAGGAGGTTTCCAGGCCAACCCCAAACAGTTGGGTCAATATCACGTGCATACCACAGGAGGTTCTAAAAAGGACAAAAAGATATTGAAGCAAGCGGTCAACTCAGTTTCTTCGGCTGTCCCAAGATACCTGAGATGGTCAGAACAGGACGTAACATGGAGCATAAGGGATCACCCGGAAAGAATAGAACACCCGGGAGTCTTAGCATTAGTAGTCGCACCGCAGGTCAATGGGTATGAGCTGAAAAAGGTTTTGATGGACGGTGGAAGTAGCATCAATATACTGTATTGGGAAACCTTCTTACGCATGGGCCTCAAGGAGTCTCAGCTACAAAAAAGTTCAACAATTTTTCATGGGATAGTGCCGGGTCATTCAGCGTGCCCCGAGGGAAAAATCGCATTGGAGGTAGCTTTTGGGGAATCAAAGGATAACTATCGAGTTGAGTGGCTCACTTTTGAGGTGGTCAAGTTGCGCAGTCCTTATCACGCGCTATTCGGAAGGCCGGCTTATGCTAAATTCATGGCTAGGCTGTGTTACGTGTATTTACAGCTAAAAATCCCGGGTCCTAAGCAGACCATTACCATACATGGAAATCGAGATATAGCAGCTGAATGCGATGAAGGAGACGCAGCAATGGCCGAGCAAGCCTGTAGAAAAGAGGAACTCAAGCATTACCGGTCTCAAGCTGACCCGGAGGACAGAACCACATCAAAAAAGGTCGAGCACTGAAGGCGAAAGAGCAAAGTTCAAGGCAGCACAAGATGCTAAGATGGTGGCTTTTGTCAAGGATGGTTCCTCCAAACAATCTGGTATAGGAGAAGAAACTGCACGGCCGCTCACAGCCAGCCGCGTTATGGAAACACCTCACCCGGGTTGGCTGGTAAACCCGGTACTTATCATGAAAAAGTCCAACAAATAGAGAATGTGTATCGGTCACGTCAGCCCGGGACCGGTTCCCAAGAAGAACTAAACAATGTAACGGGCAGCAGGTTTCAGACGCGCCCTTTTCCTACCCAGGGTACCTAAGGGGACTGGAAGGTTTTTAATGAGGCGGCCTGCTGATCCAAACTTTCTCGTATCAATAAAGAGATGGTTATCAAGTCCTATTTTGTTACGATCTTTACTTCGGTTACAGGTGAGTAGTATCCATTGCTATCAGTACATCAGTATCATTAAGTATGTTGAATATATATAGGTCTCGGGGGCTGATTGCTTGAATAGCACAGCCACAAACCCAAAGACCCGGCATTGATGCCTATGAGTTATAAGGGCCGATTACTCGCAAACAAGTACGGCTGCAATCTTATAACCGGACAAAGGAGCCAAATTTTCTTGACTTTTCTTACTTGAGCTCGATGTGACTCGCACTAAAGTGGCATGATTTGCTCGCTTACGATTACAATCAGCCATGAAGCCCAATGGGACTTGTCTGACCCTGTTTTCGTATAGATGTAACAACATGGTATCCACGCGAAAGCCGGCTTACAGTACAAGATAGTCAAAAGGGTCATCTAAA
The DNA here is from genome assembly GCA_028641055.1 of Alopecurus myosuroides. Lineage (NCBI taxonomy): Eukaryota > Viridiplantae > Streptophyta > Magnoliopsida > Poales > Poaceae > Alopecurus > Alopecurus myosuroides. Next base: position 251,322,017 of record CM054058.1, read on the forward strand.
CCACAAGTTATGCAGAGTACAAGGCTAATAGCTGGAAACTCAACCTTTATCAAGCGTAACTTCATTATCTATATGAAACAATTCCGGGTTTCGGCTTAGCAACAACAAGTTTGTTCTCTTCGAAAAGACCACACACCACAGACTCGGAAATTCAGGCCTTGGGGACTGTGGGTTTCGAAACAGAGTCAAGTTGTTTCGTCGCTAAGCTCGAAAGACCCCAATGTCCGAGTCGTGGGGACTTGGGGACTTAAAGAAAAGTCCACCTGTCAAAACTCACGATACTCGGAAATAAAGAGGGGAATAAAAAGAAATGAAAAGAAAGTCGGATATCAAGAATAAGTTCAAAAATAGACAAGTATCAAGTTCATCAAAAGGCCTAGAAAGGCACGAAGTGTATCACAGAGTTAAAGTGCGTTAAAAATTGCGACACCAGTATTAAGGGTGCACAGGCGCACCGTCAAAAGAATACTTGTTTGGAATAAAGGCATCAGATAATCGAAGTATTTTGATGGCATTTGCCTATTCAGCTTCCTGAGTAGGGTCCACATCTTTGCCCTTGCCCTCCGGGTCTTGCTCCTGGACCTGTTCTTTAGCTATCCCGGCATCATCACCCGGATTCTTCGCGACAGGACGGACAGGCGGAAGAACAGCTGGTGTAGAGGTGGTTGGCTCTGATCCTAACTCGGCCTCTCTCTTCGCAGTTTCTTCCCTCTTCCTGGCCGAGTCAGCAACCCATTTCTCCAAAACATCAAAGGGCGGGGGTGCGTCCTCCGTGACGATCTTGCCTTCAGCATCGTACGCACTCATAATTGTGTTCAGATCCATACTATCGGCCAAAGTGGTGGCCGAATGACGCACTGCGGACTGTATGGCCTTGAAGTCCTTGGGTGAAAACTTGGAGCCATCCGCTTTGAATTCTGGAAACCCGGATATTACCTTTGCCGGATCAAGCTTCGGAAAATAAGCCTTAGCCAGGGTAAAAGCCCGGGTCATACCAATCCGGCATGCCGAGCGTTTCCATATTTCAATCCAGGCAGGCACGGTGGAGCAGGCTTGGATAAGATTTTCTTCACCCGGATATACTTCAGTAGGCCACTTCACGGCGTCCAGTATAAACTTCGTGCCGTCAAAGAAAGTCCGGAGCACAGTCTTTAAAGTTTTAGCCTTTGTAATGGCATCCTCCTCTAGGGCCGGAAGGTTGGCACCTGCAGTTGAAACAAAGGAAGAACGTATCAGTAATCCCGAGTATCATGTAATAAAGTAAAGGCATGAAGTCAGTCGGCAGCAAAAACTTACTAAGCAAGATGCGGTAGGTATCGGTAACCTGGTCCGATAATTTCTTTAGTGAGGTTTGAGCAGTATTGTACTTCTTCTTGTATTTAGAAACATCCTTCTTCAAGGTTTCCACGTCATCCTCAAGGGCTTCTCTACACTTTACCTCGGCAAGAAGAAGTTGTTCGGTCTTGAGCAAAACTTCATCAGACCGGGTCATCTGTGCCTGTAAAGAACAAGGAGCACAAGTATCAGTCGGGTATCATGGCAAGCCGACTATTGCATAAAGTACCAAGCATAACTTCAACAAAGTTATGCTCGGAACTTGGGGACTAAATGTATACTGCGAGATATCAAGTGTTATTACCTGGTGCTCTGCGGCCATGCGCTCTAGAATGTTGCTCTCTGAGGTCTTCATAGTGAGGAGAGTGCTCATCAGCTGGTCAAAAGTATCATTACCCGTGTTAGAAGATCCGGGTCCTCGGAAACTTGGAGAAGGAGTTTTCTTCTTAGCGGGAGATGGCCTCCGGGTCATCCGAATGTTGGAATCTGGTACTCCCCCCCCCCCCGCACCCAAAGTTGCAGCTTTTTCCTTCTCGCTTGCATGCGAGGCTATCGGATACCCGGCTCCTTGACTGGCCGGGTTCATCGGCGACACTTGTCCTTCGTCGCCGGCTGCGGCTGCCGTATTATCAGTCGGGGTCCCCTTACCTGGGTCATCGGTCTCCATATCCTCTTGGTCGCTAATAATGACCGTGGCCCTATAGATAGTATGAGTGAGCAGTTAGTGTACAACCAGGAAAGGGTGATGAAAATATGATAGAACGTCAGGAAAGGAACTTTACCCGGGATTCACTTCAAAGTCCGAAGGGAATTCGCTGCTGGACCCGGGCGAAACTGAAAAGTATCAACCGAGATTTTGTAAGGGAATGGTTCAGGAAGATTGTTTCGTCCGAGAAAGGATAAGGTAAATACCAGCGCGCCGAGTCGGAGACAATGAAATACCCGGGTTAAGAGCATCATCACCCGGGTAATTTTGAGTCGCTCTGCGCTTGGTCATGGGCGACTCCTTCAAATATGGCCAGTGGAATAACGTCAAGTTAGCTCATGTATATCATCAAAGTAATACGAATTGAATACAAGGAGGCGATATGAAACCTTGAGGACGACCCCTCGGGGTTTTCTCTTAGATCCGACTTTGATTGTCGGCTCCACTTCCTCCTCATCACTGGCGGATTCTACCTTGCCGTTAGTTTCTTCTTCTTCGTCCTTGTCCTCTTGCTCTGGAAGTTATCAAGGTCACAGTTGGAAAATGAAGAACGGGACACGACGAACTCAAAGGAACTAAGTGAAGTTCGAAACATACCTTCATCCGAGTTAGTGCCATCCTCTTGCTCCTCCGGATTTTCGGAGTTAGGAGGAGTTTCAATCTTCCAAAAGGGATCATCAGCCTGAGAAGAAGGTATAAGAATAAGGGTTATTAGTCATATCGAGTGGAAGGTGTGAAAGCAAGAGTATGAAAACCGAGTTTTTACCTTGGGGGCTGGGTTCTCACGAGCGAAGGGTTCTAACCCGGCTATGTTCCGGATTACCTCCAGCTTCTCTGTCAAGAAGCTCTTGATAGTCTTGTTGGTATCTCCGGCTGCAAAGCTGTGGGTGGAGTACCGGAGCGAGTCCGTAGTGCGCCCTGAATACTCGCACATTAACTTAGTGCGGATGGAGTTGGGTTGGATTCGGAAATCGACCCAAGTTTTCACCAGGTTAAGCCCAATGAGACCTTGGGCCGACAGAACAGAGATTTTGGCTAGTAAAGGCCGGATGGCCTCCCTGTCCGAGTCAGGGGCAAAGGCGTTGAAAGACTCGGAGATATCGAGAAGGCCCTCCGAGTAACCCGGCAGTTTCTTTTGGCCGGGTGGGGAGGTGTCTCGGCAATAGAAGTACGAGAGTTGCCAGTGTTTGACGTGGGAGTTGAGAGTGAGGGGTGGCATCAGAGAATTCTTGCGGCGCTAGATAGAAACCCCGCCGCAAGCAAGAAGTGCCCCGTCACCGCTTTCGCGGCACGGTTTGCACTGGAAAAGCTCGACGAAAAGAGCCAAACTTGGCGGAGTGCACAAGTATGACTCGGAGAGAACGATGAAGTGGGAGATATTTAACATGGAGTTAGGCCCTATGTCAAAAATGCGAAGGCCATAATGGCTCAGAATATCACGGAAGAAAGGGTGACCTGGAGGACGGAAGCCCCGGGTCACGTGTTCCACAAAGCATATTACCTCATCCTTCGCCGGTGTAGGCCGGGTCTCGTTGCCCGGCACCCTCCAGTGGATTTCCTTTTGAGGGGGTAGAACCCCTAACTCGGCCAGTTCTTCTAACTTGGCCTTCGTAACCGTGGATCGCGCCCAATTGGCGGATATGGAGCTGGTGGTCTTGGCCTTGGCCGGTGTTTTCCCCTGCTTCTTGGGAGCCATGTGATTGACCTGCAAAGCACGAGGTAGAAGGATACAAGGAATAAGACTCGGAAGCTATGAGTTGTTTGAGCATTAACAAGTGATATCGAGACAACATGGAAGTTGCATACTATCTGGGTATCAATCTGCAGAGTAAGGTTCAAACTATCCGGGTATCAAGCATCATAATAAAAGTTATGAAAGCCTATGCATTGAAAGAGCCTTTGAGGGTGATGGATGGTAGCGCGGGTACTTATTGCGAATAAAAAGAACCAGAAAGGGGAAGATTTTCCGGGTGGCGGAAACAAGGGCGGAAAATTTGGGCGGCCCGAGCTCAGATTGGAGACTCCGTTTCTAGATTTGTGGTAAAATTAACGACTATGGGTGGTAGGAAAGTGAAATAAAGTCTATATCCAATTCATTGGATGAGCTAGAATGAATACGAGCAACTTAATTCGGCGTGACCAGGAAAAGGACCGGCGAGTTGATTAGGTCTAATCTGGAGAAAGTCAAGAAATTGCGGAGGCTAGTTAATGGATGAGAGAGGCTTACTGGAGGGGATTGCAGTGAAGCTCGACGGAGGCAAATGGCACAAGCCTGGTGCCCCTTTGAGATTCCCGGCGGGCAGGTCGGGGGTCCGGCGGCGGATCTGGGCGGTGGTGCGGAGCGCACCGTGGAGGAGCGTAGCCGACGGCTGATGGGCTCCGGTGATGCACGCGAGGCTTCCGTGGTGGCACTCTGTGAGCTAGAGCACTGAGGAAGAAAGGAAGAAGATTGGGGGGAAATGAGCTGTTGGGGCTAGGGTTACCCCTAAGAGCCAATTTATAATAGCGCGAGTGGATAAGCCCAGTTCAACGGGTGGGAGCCGGAAGTTACGGAGTAACGGCTATCTGTTTAAGTTTTGCGAGATACGCTTTGAATATTGGGCGAGGTATCCGGACAGAAATTGGAAGGAGATATTCTTCATAATATCAAGATCAATTATCGAGTAAAGCACAGGAACTTGACATTCTTATCAGGGCTTAGACCCGAAAAGCTAAGTGTTTGAAGAGAAGCCGGGTTACTATATGGTCACCATAGAGCTGGGCCTAGCTATTTATCAGAGCGCTTTAACCCGGCCTTCATGCATTCGTGCATCTGATGTTTTTGCAGGGAATAGCAAGCGCTTCAAGGAAGGATCTGTGAAGCCCAAGCTATTCTGGGGACTACTGATGGAAGGATAATAACCCGGTAGGCCAGCTCCAAGGTATAACCCGGCCTGAAGGACGCTGCGCAAGATCCGGCTAAGGGTATAGAAACTTCTGGAAGGCCCAAGTTTGTAGGTCTCGTAACCCGGATTGTGGGTTACGGTAAAGGAAAGTTAGGGTTTGTATGTGGTGTCCGGGTAGGATCCAGGGTGCGTCTTGGAGGACAAGCCAGGGGGTACGGGTGCTTTATAAACCGACCCCTAGGTTTAGTTGAGAGAGATCTAAGAACCCGAGCAATATCGTTTGTTATCGAGTATCCAGTGTAACACGAGAGTTGAGTTAATATCTTGAGATCGGAGACTCGGCGACTTGATTGCCGGCTGCCAGATCGAGTTCCATCATGTTTTCCTCTGAGCTAAACCCTCTCCCAAATGCCTGTGTCGTCTTACCCCAAGATCTGTTACCCCCGGTAACGTCTGCCGTGATTATCCCACGACAGGAGGAGTGTCAAACTTTTAATACCTTTATTTAATAAAATAAAATCTCTAGCACATGAGTGATCCATGCTTCCCTCTGCGAAGGGCCTTTCTTTTACTTTTATGTTGAATCTCCATCTTCTAACTTTATGCACAGTTGATAGAGCATTTTTGCTATTCTGAGTTCTATGTGCATTTGTACCATAAGCATAAATAATTACTTCATGATGTGATATTATTTGTTATTATATTATTTGTTCTAGTATTCCTCATGAACTTTGAAGGTGTCCTGGTATTTATGTTTTGCCCCAGTCTTAAGGACTATCAAAATATCACTTTGCCATGCTTTCTCTATACCTGAAACAAACGTTTACCTTTCTTTGCATTATTATTCATGATCCTCTATTTGAATTACTCTTCGTGATGCAAAGTAATTGCTATGCTTTATTATTAAAGTTTTATTTATCATGCCTGTGTTTAAAGTTTTATGATCTCAGCGTGCATATGCTTTTACATTAGATTGATCAAGTTTATGTTAGTAGCATTTCACCTCAGAAATTATTGTTTTATAGTTTACCTACTCGAGGACGAGTAGGAACTAAGCTTGGGGGTGCTTGATACGTCTCCAACGTATCTATAATTTCTGATGCTCCATGATCATATTTTGCCAATAACTACTTGTTTTCTCCCTTATTTCTAGCATTTTTATACGTTTTCTGGGACTAACCTATTAACAAGATGCCAAGTGCCAGTTCCCTATTTTCTGCTATTTTTGGTTTCAGAAAAGTTGTTCTGCAAACATTCTCGGAATTCGACCCCACAAAGCCCGAAGTTCCTATTTTCCCCGGAAGCATCCAGAACACCGAAGAGGAGTCGAAGAGGGGCAACGGGGGGCCACACAATAGGGTGGCGTGGGTCCCACTGGCCGCGCCACCTATAGGTGTGGGGCCCTGGAGCTCCACCGCCTTTGCCCTTTCGCCTATTTAACCCCCGGATGGAAAACCCTAAACACATAATCAAAAATCCCCGACAAGTTTTGCAGCCGTCGTCACCATCAACCCTAGATCAGGGGTGTTCTGAATCTCTTTCCGGCACCCTGCCGGAGAGGAGATCATCACCGGAGGCCTCTACATCACCATGCCTGCCTCCGGAGTGATGCGTGAGTAGTTCATCCTTGGACTACGGGTTCGTAGTTATAGCTAGATGGTTGTCTTCTCCTCATATTTCTCCATGTTTAGATCTCGTGAGCTGCCTATCATGATCGAGATTGATCTTATGTAATTCTATATGCTATGTTTGCTGGGATCCGATGAATATTGAACTTATACCAAGTTGGTTATAGTCTTTATTTTCATATGCTATTTGTGATCTTGCATGCTTTCCGTTGCTAGTGGTTACTCTGGCCAAGTAGTTGCTAATGACTCCAAGAGGGAGTATTTATGCTCGATAGTGGGTTCATGCCTCATTTTCACCTTGCTCGAGTGACACAAACGTGAAGGGGGAGGATGTGTTGTTGCCATCGGGGAGAAAACAGCGGTGAGAGTGCCCGCGTGCATAATCATTGCTTACATTACACACTTTATTTAATGCAATTATCTGTTGCTTGCAACTTAATACCTAAGGGGGTTCGGATGATAACCTGAGGGTGGATTATTAGTCATAGATGCATATGGATGTCGGTCTATGTATCTTGTTGTAATGCCCGCACTAAATATCATAGTAATCTTCATGTCATATTGTGCACTATGGTGCAACCTCTATTTGTCAATTGCCCAGTTGTAATTTGTTCACCCAACATGCTATCTTTTATGGAGAGACACCACTAGTGAAACTATGAACCCCAGTCTATTTTCCACACTGTTAAACAAAGCACAACAATTTCCTGCTTTCTTTACTTACTGCAAGCATACACTGTTTTCCACACTATACGTCTAATCTTTGTTTTCAGCAAGACCGGTGAGATTGACAACCTCACTGTATCGTTGGGGCAAAGTATTTTGGTTGTGTTGTGTGCAGGTTCCACGTTGTTGCTGACAACGGTGAAGCGCCAGCACCACCGTCAGTGGCATCAACCTTCCGAAGGTCCTATTTCTCCTACTGGATTGATAACCCTGGTTCTTAACTAAGGGGAAAACTCCTACCGCTGTGCTCATCATACCCTCTTCTTGGGGTTCCCAACAAAGTGCATCAGGAATCCCCAAGCTTAGAAGCTTGAGTCTTCTTAGAATTTGCTGGGATGAACCACGGTGGCATCCCCAAGCTTTGGCTTTTCATTCTTCTTGATCACATTATAACACCCTCTTCTCTTGACCCTTGATAACTTCCTTCACACCACACTCAAAGTAATTTGCATTAGAGGGTTAGTGCACAATCAAAAATTCACATGTTCACCTTGTACACAAGCATTATTAATACTTTTTAAACATTAGCTACAGCCACCAATGTTTTGTGGATCAAAGAAATCCACTCGACATAGTAAAACAGAAAATGCAAGTAAAAAGACAGAATTTTTTCAAGGCACTTACATTGCTCAAATCGAAAAACGCAAAGCTAGAAAAAGTTTCGGAATTATCTCAGGAATAAGCTCGATAATTTGTAGGTCGTTTTGATCTTTCTGTGATTTTTACTATTGTATACGGTCGAAAGTAGAAATATGTTTCCTACGCAGAAATCCAAAACTAACCTCAACTTTCACTACAGACTTTACTTGTCACAACAAATGCGAGAAAATAAATATACAAAGGATTTGCTACAGAAGTAAACAACACCTTGACTCAAAGAAAACAGAAGAAAACAATGCAAAAACAAAAACATGGGTTATCTCCCAAGAAGTGCTTTTCTTTAAAGCCTTTTAGTTAGGCATGATAATTTGAGAAGATGCTCACATGAGAAATATTAATTTAAGCAAAAGAGAGAATCAAGAATCAAATATAAAACAAGTTTAAGTCTAATACACTTCCTATGAAAAATAATCTTGTAGAAGAACAAGTCAATAAATCACAAAGTGGCTAGCATAGGTAGACAAAATAAGTGCAAATTCAAAACTTTCAACATAAAGAGGGGAAACTTGATATTGTTGAGATGCATACGACTATGTTTACCTCTCTCATAATAACTTTCAGTAGCATCATGAATTAAATTAACAATATAACTATCACAAGAAACATTCGTATCATGAGCCACATGGATAAAAGAATTGATACTCTCCACATAAGCGTAGTCATTCTCATTAATAGTAGTGGGAGCAAATTCAACAAAATAGCTATCATTATCATTCTCATCATCATAATCATCAAATATAGAAGGCATATTGCAATCATAATTAATTTTCTCCTCAATAGTAGGTGGACTGAAAATATCATGTTCATCGTTGTAATCATTATAAAGAACTACAACATGATAGACAAGTTGTATATTAGGGAGATGGTTTTGGGTAATCCCTCCATAACTATGACAAGTTTCATAAGGATAATTGTAATTATGGCCTATGTTATAGTATTCTTCATAATTATCAAAGACTATGGGCATACTATCATCATTGGTAAAAGAATAGTTATCTTCCAAAGTGTGTTCATTTGTAAACATATCATCATTTTTACTAGAAGGAGATGTATCAAGCTTATGATCATCAGTAGGAAAAGGATTTTCAAACACATCATCCACAAGCTCAGAGCTTTCTATATCATCATTGGAAGGAACATGGATAGTACTAATAGTAAACAATTATTATCATCATTTTCAGAATTGGTACCAAAGAGATTTTCAATATCAAAAGTAGTGTGTTTGTCCCAATCATGGTCACTTTCATAAATAATAGGCATAGGAAAATCATCGAGTTTAGACTCATCAGGAAAAACTATAATAGGAGCAACATGCTCATGGGGAGATACCGTTACTTCTCTCCTTTTACTCCTCCTCTTCTTCTTCTTCTTCTTCTTCTTGTTCCTCTTCTTCCCCTCTTTAGGAGGGAGAGGCTTGAAAGGAAGCTTCTCCACATACCCTAGTTTATTGTCAGAAACAATAGAAAAAACTTTGGAGGATTCCTTCTTCATTAATAAGAAAAAAACAAATACTAGTTCTCTCATATTTTGGTAAAGTCTCCTCTTTTATAATATTTCCTATGTAAGTATTTGTGTGGCAATAATTGACATAATAAAGATGACACCCATGCAGGAAAATATTCATATCAAGAGCACGTGTATCTACCAAAGAAGTTTTTCTTGATAACTCTTCACACCCCAAAATTAATGTAAGTTAATCATGCTGATTAGGAGTGACCGTGTGATCACAATACAAAATTTGCAGTACTCATTGGATTCGAAAAGCTATTATTACAGCCTGAGCATTGAAAATTGAAATGACCCACTTTACACCAAAGTTCACAAATAAAAGGAGAAAGGTATATCTTGCCATGGCTGGGCTTGGGCCGGGCCTAAAAAGCCCATGGTAGAAAATTGAGGCCCATGCCCTACCAACGGGCCTACTTTTCAAGCCCAGGCCCTCCCAAGCCCTTAGGGCCTAGGCCGTGGGCCGGGCCGCTTCCTTAAAATCGCAATATGGCAAGCCTAGGCCCTGCTGGTGGGCTCAAAAATCAGGCCCAAGCCCGGCTCACGAGAAAGCCTGTAGGGCCTAGGCCCTGGATTTTAGGGTCGGGCCTGAATGGCCAGGTATGGATAAAGAGCACATACTTTTTCACCAAGATCATCTAAAGCCGTGTACCACGTTCTAGTTTTTTCATTCCTATGATGGATACAATATTCTTTTCGATTTGATTCTTTTCACAAGGTCTAAGTGCTCCACAAAAATTAACATGCCTATAAGAAATAGTACTTTCAGAAGTTTGAGCATGATCATTACACTCATTAATAACAATTTCATTTTTAATGCAAGTGTCTTTAAAAGGTTCATGATATATGTCCCACTTTTCTTTAGGAACATTAATGAGAAGCAAAGGATCTATACCAACCAACAATCATTTGAGGATCAAGACCATATTTAGCACTAAGCTCTTGAAAATCTGCAGTTTCAGCGAAAGACTTAATGCAATCATACTCATAGTCTATACCCGATTCTTTACCTTTGTCATTATTCCAATCTTTATTATTTTCTTGAATTGTTTCAAGAAGATCCCATTTAGCTTCAACCTTCTTACTTGAGAAAGACCCCTCTGAACAGGCATCTAAATAATCCCTGTAATGTCCTGAAAGTCTTGCATAAAAATTAGTAACAATTATTTCCTTAGGAAGCTCATGGTTAGGACATTTTAGTATTAATGTTTTCAGTTTTCCCCAAGCTTGAGAAATTCTTTCTCCATCACGAGGCCAAAAATTATAAATGTAATTCGTATCTAAATACAGTTCATGAGAAGAATAAAATTTAGAGTAAAATAGAGATTTAAGCTCCTTCCACTCCAAATGATGAGGATCATCTAGTAGCTCATACCACTCCCTTGCTTTATCCTTAACTGACAATGAGAATAGCCTCCTCTTAACTTGGTCCATTGAAATACCTGCACACTTGAACAACTCACATAATTCATCTATAAAGAGTAAATGATCACTAGGATGTACAGTTCCATCTCCAAAATAGCAGTTGTTCATGCCACGTTCAACAATTTTCATAGGTACTTTAAAAGGAATACATATAGCAGGAGGATTTAAAACATCACAAGCATCGTTTGATTTATCACATATGGGAGATTGTGGGGACCCAGACTAGCAGTCCGAGACCTCTAGTATGCATACATTCACGATCCCATGATCAGTTAGCCGTGAACAACATACTCGAGTTGGCAGTACAGATTACAACATCCACTACACGAATATACGGCTTACACAACTGGTCACATGACTCAGTTGAAAACAACTGCCACGGAGGGCAGGAACACACACTAGAAACAGCGGAAGTCTACAAAACACACTCGTGGTAAAGCCAAGTCACGCCTTGACTACCTACATGCTACTGACTCGGAGACGTTCCTAGTTCGCACAGCCGTCAGCGACACCATCTTCTTCAGGTTCTCCGGGTTTCTGCTCAAAGTCTGGCTAAGACAATAGCTAGGGACGAAACCATTGTGAGTACATTGGAATGTACTCGCAAGACACCCCAAATGAAAGCTAAACATGCAAGTATGCATATATAAAGGTGGTAGGAAGGCTGTAATTAAGGTTCAACTAGCCATGATGAATTTAAGACCCATCATAGTTGCACAAGATTTATTTTTCTTTGCTGAAGAAGATACTTCAAAAGATATTTCATTTGTCTTGTAGATATTGCATATCCACAAGGTTTTGATAAAGCATTTTAAAATAAAGAAAGTTTCTCTTTGCAAAACTTCTTGGAGAATCACCTCTTCAAAATCGTCATTTTTCCCGTACCTCAAAGGTGCAATCAATCCCTTTCAACGTACCTCCCAGTTACAAGTTCCAAAACACTTTTCCAGCTTTTCGAAAACATTGACACAATGCTAGCTATATGGCCATTCAACTGTCCATATCCGAGGACGCGGCTATTCTGAATAGTTTTACTCTGCAGAGGTGTACACAATCCACAAGATCCAGTACATCTACCGTGAACAACCACGGACTGTCCAAGACAGTATGCAAACATTAGATAACTGGTCCTAACTATCAACTATGCAAGCGCTAGTAAATGGATACCTCTTCAACTGGGTTTGTTCTCCCGGGCACCGAGTGAGTCAGCCGTATCGATCCGGTTTCCCCTAACAACACACCGCCATGGCAGGAGACCCAACTGTTGCAACCGGTGGCGAACTTAATCCCCACACTCTGAATGTCCCATGTTTTCCTTTCTGGCGACAATTTGGTTCGGGGGACTCTAACCCCTATAGCACATTGAGGTAGACATGGACTAACACCGACAAGCTTTTAGCTAGACCCCGTTCCCATATTGGGGTAATGTGGCAGCACGGCTTGGTTGTCCGGCGAAGACTAGGTTATATGTCATTTTTGGAAAACAAGTCGAAAACATTTCCTTCTTCACATACCTCCCTCGGACAAGGTAACACCTTTCCTTGGGGTTTTTCCAAGCTTTTGTTTTCCAAAAACATCACGTTAAAATGTCCACTAAGGGACTTAAGTTAATAAAGTGATGATGCTAAAATATCTAAAGGGCTTGGTAACACCAAGATTATATAGTGGATATAGCATATTAGATACATAATACAGATAGTGGTATAGTCCACTAAGAAAAATAGTTTTTGAATCAAAATTTTGTAAAACTTTAGAAGTAAAACAATGCACGATAGATAATGATAAGTAAAACAACAGCAAGAATTTAGAGTGGCTTGACTTGGCACTGGTCTTGGTCTTGCTCTTGAAATAAACAAGAGTTGCAATAAAAACCTCTCCGGGAAATAATACCGTCTTCGTTATCTAACGTCGTAACCTCAAAAAGGAAATCACCCAATCAGAACCAAACAAAGGCAAGAACTTGACAAAAAGTAAACATACAGCAAGCATTTCATCAAACAAGTACACTCACAAACAATATTACTAGGGTGCACACCATCAAGCAAAACATGCACAGACAACACACATGGATAGCACTAGAATAGATGTTATGGATCCTCAACCAAAATGGAATGAGTCCAGTGGGTGTACCACTCTCATAACATGCCCAAATAATATTAAATGACTCTCTGTTTATTCACGAGGATGAACAAAATATCAAGAAAACAAGCTAGAAACAACTACACATGCATAGGAAAAGATTAACAAGCAATACTACAAGCCCATAGTAACCTATGCTTTTCTAAACATGGAGAAATAATATAACCAGTAGCTAAGAAACCTAATAACAGATACAAAACAATTCCAAACATATAATGGCATCACTCAATACATGAAAATAATCATGGAGCAAAACAACTGTTAAAACTAGACATGAAAAAGGGCTATTTAGACAAGCAGACATGCATAACCATAAGAGATCATCAAACAAGATTTATTATAACATGATGGATATGTAAGATAGCATCCATGTAACATAGAAAACAACACCTAAACATGCTAGTAATATCAAAATAACAATCTCATCAATGCCTCAAAAATTAAGCCTGCAAATAACAACCTATGGCAGAAAATCATCTAAAACTAACATAGCATGACAATTTGATCTAGGGCTCACTCAAGCATGCAAGCAAGTATAATATGATAGAAATAAAAGTAGCTATGCTATGGAAAATAATACTAAAGCATTTATTCAATTCATCATACCAATATGAATAATAACGTAATTTTAACCTACTAATACCAGGAAAACAACCCTATGAGATTTAAACTATAACAAACATGGGTTTTCACACACAAGTCCTAACATGATAGTGTCACACTCAAAACACATATCAAACATGTGTTAATACCCTACACATTCTAGGAATCAATTTTATAACAAAAACAATATAACACACAATTTTAATAAAGGCATAGCAATAATATGCAGAAAATGGCTAAACCCTAAATAATCCACCAAGCCTATTCAGTAACTCCTAAAATCATGAAAATCTAGTATAAGGTCCTACTAGTCATTATCAAACCAAAACAATTGAATTCACCTAAAAAATCATCACCAATAAAATTGAATAAATCACAGAAGTGCTCTCTGGCCTAAAACTAACATGCATGTCATTTTCAATCAACAACTCAAGTCAACACAAGGTCAACTGCCACGGATAGACATTTTCAAGGGCTACTCAGAACAAATGAGTTTGCATGTTTTGGATACATAAAACTCAAGTTATTAAAGAAAAGGTATTAATGAGTGCTTCTGCCATTTATTTTATTTCTCTTAAAATACAGCACAAAAACTAGATCTACAAGTTGTATATGGTTAAGAATTTGTAGATCTACCTCTGTGATTTTTAGTTTGGCCATATTTTCTTATTTATATTTTTGTTTCGCTTTAAAGTAAAGTAGTAGATCTCGATCTGTAGGAAAACAGAAAAAATAACCTGCACAAGGAAAACAGGCCAGATCTGCGAGCTGGGTCGGCCTGCTAGGCGCTCTGCCACATGGGAAGATTTTTAAACGAGAGAGTGGGCTGCGGCTTGGCCAGGCCCAACAGCGAAGGTTACGGTGAAGGGGTACGCGGCCGTTGGATCACGATCCGACGCGCGACGAGACGCCGCGTCGTCCCGCACCGGCGACGACCTGAAAGGAGCGGAGGAATCATAGGGCACGGCGGCCCGAGGCGGAGCTTCGCCGGAAGTTCGCCGTAGGGCGCTCCCGGCACCACCTGGAAACGAGGAAGGCGCTGGAGAGCTCCCAATCGCTGCGCCCGCTGATTGCCCGTACCAAATTGGTGAAAGGAGGGCCCGAGCAGGCACCTCGGTGGGGTGCGGCAGCGGCTGACCTAGGCTGAGCACGGATGTGGACCTCCAAGGGATGAGAGCCAAAAAGGATGGATTATTAAGCTCTGAGGAAGCAAGGGGAGCACAGAGGAAGAAACGAGAGGGGCCGAGGTGCTCTGCACTTATCTCTCGGCGAGCATGGCGGACAGCGGCCATGGAGGCTCGGGGTGAGCTTGACCCCGATGCTTAGAAGAGCCATCGAGGGTGCATTTGATAGAGCACAAAGAGGAGATACTGCTAGAGAGACCAGGGAAGGGAGGAGGGCAAGGAGAGGCGGAATCGACCTGCTCAAGTTGGTCACCTGCAGGTGTTCGACCGTGGTTAGAGGTAGGAGGATGGTGACTGGAAGACAATGGGAGGCACAGGCACACTCCAGGAGAGCTCGTGGAGCGAGTTGACGTGGTTTCGAGCTCGGGGATGCGACCTAGGTGTCGGGACGCGCGCGACATGGCGAGGGCGTCCTGGGCGCCATGGACAACGCACGGGTAGGAGGAAGAGGACAAGCAGAGAGGGAGGGGCTTTGCCAGAGGGGGTCAAGAGTGAGAGAGAGGCCTTGTGGCGCATGGGTTGCTTCTGGTTTGGACAAAGAAGGTGGGAGTGAGAATGAGGGGTGATCACCAATCCTTGTCCATTTGTGGTTGGCTGAGCTAGAGGGAGGGAGAGAGAGTGTGGCTGGGTAGACCATGTCTAGGAGCTTGCGGAGGATGTTTTCTATCTCACGGAACAGGAGAGAGGCAGAGAGAGTGAGTGTGTGGACCAGGACATACATGAACCCAACAGTGTCCAGAAATACCAGAAATTGTTTTTGGATGTTTTCACCAAACTTTTGAATATAGCATAAGTGAAATATCATGTCCATTGGATAGAGAATCAAAAATGGAGTTTAGGGATGGTGGCCTCAGGATTTTTTGAGAATATTTTATTCACAAAATTTTGGAAATTCAAAATGTGCTGAATCTGTTTTTAAATGTTTTCTCCAACATTTTCAACACAACTTCCAAATAGTTTTCTATAAATAAGTCCCACATGACCATAGGCATGTTGGGTAAATTTTCCAAGATTTTAGGAACTAGTTTTCTTCACAAAATATTTTGAAGTACATTTCTGACCTTTTGGAAAGTGGAAAATAATAAATGGTAAAATGTTTTTAAAACATCTATTTTTGAGTTAGGATGAGATAGTATTTAATATAGGTCTTAAAAGTGATTTTTAATAAACAACTCTTTTGAAAATATTTGAGGCACCAAGTGGAATAGTGTGAAAACAGATGTTTATATAGTAGGCTAAAAACCATGACAGAAGAATAATTAAATGGCCATTGAGAAATAAATGGACCATATGGATATGATGCATAGGTCATGGAGATTACAAGGGTAGGTTCATTGGGACAATAAGGAGTGATTTGGAGTAACATGGACAAAGTGCTTCATAATAAAGGAGATATGATCATTATTTTGGGGATGCCTTCAAAAGGACTTTGATAGATGATACCAAAGGGTTTCAATATCCAAAATAACAACTTTTATGGATAGCATAGATATAGACAATGAGATGTATGATGATGCATTGATGATTAGTTCAAGATTTGTCGTAGAAACATGTCTCCAAAGTTGGAAGTTTTTAAGAAAACAGATGATGATATGGGCATGTGATGGAATAGGATATTGATGCTTGCTCTTGTTATAAAAAAGTTTTATTTTATTAAAACAACACACATTAAACAACAAACAGAAATCAATACTTCAAAATAAACACAAGATAAGATCACACAACAATCAGATAAAAAAAAGACACACAAGATCACTCAAGCAACTGAGTTCTTCAATTTAATTTCCAGGTGTTTTTCTCAAGTGCTAATTTTAGGTAGTGATCAATACATACCATGACAAGAGGATTTTGTAAAGAGGTTCAGCTCAAAAGTTGTTATTTCCAAAATAATATAATTGAGGTAAAACACAGGGGTAACATAGTCCCCTCTTATTGTTTTTGCAAAAGAAGGAAGTGAGAAGGAGTATTTGAAATACTTGCAAAAATATCTTGTTTGAAAACAGGTTGGATATGGTTAGCTCCAAAATACTTTTCATATAGTTTTTGGAAATTATCTTTTGTTCTCTCCAAACTTGGCTTTTGGGTTCCTTCTAAAATCAAAACATTTCCAAAAAGATTTTTGCCAAAGAGGGTGATGGATGAAGGTGATAAGCTTTCTTGTCATGACTTGATCACAAGGGTTGGGGTTTTAAGAAGGTTATGATCATTGGTTTTAATGACAGGTGTTAACAAACACAAACACAATCACATACAACAAGCAAATGGAAATGAAACACAAGCATTAGTCAATCATATTAAAAAGTTTTTGTTGGCCCTGATTTT
Source organism: Alopecurus myosuroides (assembly GCA_028641055.1). Lineage (NCBI taxonomy): Eukaryota > Viridiplantae > Streptophyta > Magnoliopsida > Poales > Poaceae > Alopecurus > Alopecurus myosuroides. Next base: position 251,339,136 of record CM054058.1, read on the forward strand.
TGAGTTATTGAAAACAAGTTTTTCCTGTCTTCCAAAAATTGGTCTGTTACAGCTCTTCCCCCCTTAAAATGAATCTCGTCCTCGAGATTCATAAGGGAAAACAAGGAAGAGGGTTTTCTTTACAAACAACAAACACAAAACTCTTTTTAACAAATTTTTTTCAGGTTTTAAGAAAACCAAAAATTTCCTCCAAGCCCGAAGATAAGACTGGCTACTCACCAAGGGGGTCACAGAGACCTAGTTGTGTAGGGGTAGAGGCTACAAACAACTAGTGATCTTGTCAAGATTTTTCTCACGATTTGAAAGAGAGTGAGAAGCTTGGTATACCCGGAGTTTTCTGGAGTCATACACCGACGTGTGGGACCAGGCCCACTTTGCAGTCGATGCCCTTCTCTCTCTTCTTCTTCTTCTTCTTGCCTAGCCTTCTCTCCTGGTGCGCACACCCTTGGCATCAGGGTGTCCCGCCCACTGTGAGCTCATGGTGGGCTGACACCTCGCCATAAGACTGCTGTGAGTGCGACATGTCGATTCTTAGGCCACTTGGTGGAGGGATGCGTCGGTGATTTCGCGCCATTTGCAAGCACTGCAGCTGGATTCTTCGGCTTTTCCCGTGTAGTGCTCAATGGAGGAGAGGGCTCTACTCCTGCTGCTATAAAAGGGGTCGTCGAGGTTCACTGAATCGCACCACACAATGGGTTTCATTTCTCAGCTCATCGATGATTTCTTCAAGGAGTACGTCACCCTGTTGGAGCGAGCAAATCCCCTGGAGCACTTCGTCATCGTGTTGTTCTTCAGCTGTGGCCTGGTGGGATGGGTCACTGTGATCGTGGTGGCTGTGGTCTACACCGTCTGGGGCATCTACGACTGGTGGTCTGGCGCTAGGAGCGAGACCGCGATGGAAGAAGGGCGGGCAATGGCGCCGGTGGCTGCGGTGGTGGAGGTCCAAGCTGGTGACACAAGGCCCATAAGACTTGAGGGGCTTCGCCGTCGCCTGACTCGGTGCTCGGCGTCAGGTGAGACTGGCTCACCGTCAGACCAGGTTCCAGCCGGCGAGGGCTAGGCAATGTTAGTATCTACACCAGAGTAGGTGTAGTGGTCTGTGTTTGGAAACAGACTTGTATCTTACTTTCTGAAACTTTCGTTTGTCAGGTGCAATGTTATCCCTCAAATCATGTATCCCTTTGAAGTTCCAGTGAAAACTTGTAGCTCTGAAATGATCCTTTTTCTGCTTCTGGGGTGTTGGGAAAAAACAGAGGGATGTGGGTGCACTAACTTGTTATGACGTTAAAACACAAGTGCAAAAAAATTAAAGAGGCAAGTTTTTCATACTGATAAACAAAGCTGTGGAAAAACTACTTAATCAGAACAGAGCAAGGCAATCCAACAAACACAATTAATTTAGCAAGCAGCACTCAGTCAAAAGCAAACCAGGTACTTTAAGCACAAGCAGACGTCTAGAGTCGATGAAGAACGGGTAGCTCAATCAAAACAATTGAGCAAAACCTATCGAACCTATGGGGCTGGGTCGACCAGGGGTTTTTGAAGTCTTCATGTTGATAACACCGTTGTTGATCTTGATACATGGTAGAGTCTTCGGATCTAGAGGATTTCTTTATCTCATCTTGATGTTGAGTTCTTCGGAAGCAGGCTTCTTTATCTTTGGGTTGCTAACTACTAAGGTCTTCTCGGGACATCGCCAAGTATGTAATTGTTTTATAGAAATATAACAGAAGAAAACTTTTTGATATACTTTTAAATGAAAACGAAAATTTTATAAACTCATGTTTATTTATTTACAAAACATTTTGAGCCATGAAAACAAAGGACAAAAAGGTATGTTTACTATTTTCTCTGTTTTTCTTCAAAACTTCAGTTTTATAAACAAGGCAATGATTTTTTTTTGAAAATATGAGAAAGATGGAAACCATGCTTAGGATTCCATAAATAAAAACATTTTAGGCAGTAATATAGTTTTTACCCAAAATATTTTTATTTCCTTTCTGACATCCGTGCTAAACTAAGGTCTCCTAAAGTCAGGATGGCTCTGATACCAACTCTTCCAAAAATTGGGCTGTTAGAGAGATAAAATATCATCAGAGCAAATTTTCTCCTCTAAAGCTGGGGAACTAAAATAACATTTTTTATAAAAACTAGCTTCCCCAAGCTTAGACTTTTCCATAGCATTAGAAATAATGGTATCCAAAGAATTAATGCTAATAACATTGCTATCACTATTATGCAAACAAAATTTCATAGGTTTTTTAATTTTCTATTAAAAAGAATCATGTCCTAATTCAAGATAAAGATTATAAAGTTCTTTCATATTTTTGTTGTTTTCCATTAAGCCTAAAGATAAAAACAAGGATCAAGTAAAAATAAGCCTAATTAGTGAAAATAAAAACAAGAAACAAAAAGATATAATTGCAACATCTAAAGGAAATAACTTCGAGCACTCACACAAGATGTGAGTACCTTTTACCTTACCTCCCCAGCAACGAAACGAGAAAAGAGCTTGATGTCTACGCATGCTTCTATTCTTGTAGACAGTGTTGGGCCTCCAAGTGCATAGGTTTGTAGAACAACAACAAGTTTCCCTTAAGTGGATCACCCAAGGTTTATTGAACTCAGGGAGGAAGAGGTCAAAGATATCCCTCTCAAACAACCTTGCAATTACGATACAAGAAGTCTCTTGTGTCCCCAACACACCTAATACAATTGTCAGTTGTATATGTGCACTAGTTAACCGAAGATAAAGTGAAATACAAGTAATATGGATGATTATAAGTGATAATAGCAATCTGAAATAAAAATGGCAGCAAGCAAACATGTAGCCGAACTGGTTGTAAACGGTGTTTCAATGCTTAGAAACAAGGCCTTGGGATCATACTTTCACTTATTGGACACTCTCAACAATAATAACATAATTGAATGCATAAATATCTCTCTTCACTACGCTACTCCGAACCAATCTCCGGCCGTATAACAAACACCAATCATTGCGTAGGGCTGCAAAAAGCACTCCTTAGAGTTCACATTTCCCCATCTAGGTAACCCCCACTCTATCACCATGAGACCTAGATGGTTCCAGACAAGCACCACAATTTCATAGGGTCATCCAACACAAAATATAAATACCATGCTAAACCACACGATGCACACACTATCACCTTTACATCGTGATCAAAGTGTCTATAGAGATCTCATAACAAAACCACTTGAGTAGCATAACAGATGAAAAGTAACACCTACTTATTCAACTAGATTACAAAGATCATGATCACATAAAGATCACACCATGGGAGAGAGAGATGAAACACATAGCTACCGATAGAGCCCTCAACCCCGGGGGAGAACTACTCCCTCCTCATCATATGATACAACAACGACGATATATATGGCGAGTCGATGGAGATGGCTTCGGGGGCACTTCCCCGTCTCGGCAGGGTGCAGAAACAGAGATTTCTATCCCCCAAAACTTGTCGGCAGCGGCAGCGGAGCTACAGAACTTTTTGTGGATGGAGGCCGATATATTTAGGGTTTATGCCTCAGGGGGACTTTATAGGCAAAAGGGCGGTGGCGGTAGGCGCCCGAGGGGCCCACACCACCTGTAGGCGCGGCCAGGTGGACCCGCTCCCACCCATGGTGTGGTGGCTCCAGGGCACCCCTCTGGGTCTCCTTTGGACTACGTTGACGTGTCGGGAATTCTAAGACTTTTGGCTTTTGTTTCGTCCAATTCCGAGAATATTTTCAGGACAACTTTTCTGAAATAAAAAACAACAGAAAACAAGAACTGGCTCTGTGGCATCTTGTCAATAGGTTAGTCCATGAAAACGTACAGAAAACAAAAGAAAAAAATGTGAAAACATAAATGTATTGGATAGAAAACAAGCATGGAGCATCGAAAATTATAGATACGTTTGAGACGTATCAACCATGTTTCTTTGGCAGTGGAGAATTGTCGAATGTGTAGCATGATCTTCTCTCCCGCGGCTTGTTGGATCATGTGCAAAGCCACGAAGTTGAGTTGACAATCAACCACTTCTCTTCTTGTCAAGTTTTTTGGATCAACGAGCTTGTACCCAACTTCAATGATTCTCCATAGCTCAATGCAAGAAGAGTTCAAGTGAGTTTTCATGAAATATTGCCATTGGCTAAAGGAAGGTGCATCAATTTTAGGTGGATCGCCTCTATTGTTTATATGAGGGTGTGGGATAGGAGGGTTGGGAGAGTAACAACCGGGAACCTCATGGTACTCTTCCTTCCCATCCTTTCCCTTAGATGCTGAAGGTTTCTTAGGAGACTAAGATTCACTTTTAGTTTCTTCATCCCCTTCCTAAGCATGTTTGTCAACCGAAGCGGTATTCTCCGGAGACGGCGATGCAGAAGGAGCCGTGTCCTTGACCTTCATGAGTTGCAATATTATTTCTCGCAACCCATCAATTTGAGCTTCCATGGAGGAGGTCAATGATGTTTACATCTTCTTCAGATCATCCATGGTAGCCGTAGCCCCGGACACAGAGGTTTCCTCTTCGATGGTCATACTTTCTCTTAGACGGTTAAGCCCAAATTAATAGCCGAGGCTCTGATACCAATTGAATGGATCGTATGAGCACCTAGAGGGGGGTGGTTAATAGGTGCTACCTCCAAATTTTAATACTTTTTCGATTTAGGCTTGACACAAAGGTAAATTCTCTAGATCTGCAACTACGGTGAATTTACCTATATAAAAAGGAACACTAAGCAAGATACAAACACAAGGTAAAAGGTAAAGGATAGAAGGAACCAAAGTGGAAGCACATAGAGATAAGGATGCATTCCCGAGTTTCTCCTTGTTAGGGGAGTACGTCTCATTGGAGGGGTGTGAGTTTCGCCACGAAGGCCTACTCAATGCCACAAAGGCCTCACCCTATTCTCTGATGAACCTCGCTACGAAGGCGTAGTTGACCTTCCACTATTGTAATCCTTCAAGGAGGAATCTGGTGCCTTTACAACGAGCTTGGGGCACACACCCACAATTAAATTGGGGGCTCCCAAAATCACCACGAATCTTCTACAAAAAAACACAAGTGAGTAACAAGAGGTCTAGGTTTTCCTCAAGGAAATCCTAGACCCAAATCCCTCAAGTGAATGAGGGGGGAAAGTAAATCTCTTTGGTAGACTTGTAGATCTTGGCCTTCTCCTTTGAATCTCCAAGTTTGAGCTTTATTGAGTGGGGGAGTAGGGAGATCAAAGCTTTTGGGAAATGGTGGAGAGAGATCAATAAGTGTTACCCTCCTCAAGGTAGGAGAAGGGTATTTATACCCCTCCACCAAATCTGACAGTTTTAGCATTTAATGCTTAGTCTGATAGTACCGGACGCCGTCCAGTAGTACCGGCCGTAGCAATCTTCGAGCCAAGTCAACGATCTTCTCCATCGCAAAAACCATAGCAGTAGTACCGCACGGAGGCGTTAGTACCGTGTCATGGACCTCGAACTTCGCTGTAACCGGTGCCACGTTCTAGATCAGCCGGTAGTACCGGGCAGCTTCGGTAGAACCTCATCCTGGAACTTCTTCTTCTCTGCATCTAGTACCACCTTCTGGAAAACCCGGTAGTATCGAGCGGAGTCGGTAGTACCGCAATTTGGCGCACCAAAATATCTACGAGCAGTTCCAGGCTCTGGATCACGTGGTAGTACCGAGCCGGCCCGGTACTTCACATGCGGTAGTACCGGACGACGTCTGGTAGTATCGTCCCAGTCAGAGAATGCCAAAACTGACTTGTTTCTTCATGATGAATCAAATGGGGTTGACAAGGGTATCATAAAATATAATGTAATGCTCATAAATATATAATCCCTGCAACACTTAGCACACGTTAAAGTACTCATTGTGTTGTCAACAAACATCAAAACAACATATGGATGGAAATGCTCTTTTATCCTTTTGTGTAATGACCACTTTCAGTTGTGTGAGAATTTTTGCCATTTGCCTTCCAAACCTCTCATAATGTTCTATCAGCCACAACATCTTGCCGCCAGAAACCAATGTTTGCGCTCACTCGTTGAGTGAACAAATGATCCTTTGTGTGCATATTGTTATCACTTGATTGGATCCTAATCAAGTTACTATGATTGTTTGGAACTTTTAGAAGAATTGTGCATTTATGTTTGATACCTAAATCATCTCTAATATACTTTGCATGGTTTATATTGTCTTTTAATTTCTTCACTAAAACTTTTTAAATTTGTTATTCTTGCTGGTTTATTCATGACATGTTTGATGACAGATATAAATCGTTACTTTGATTCACTTGATCTTAGCTCATGGAGGGTGGCATGCATGTTGCCGCTTTGTCGCGCGTTATTTTTATTGGAGTGTGACGGCCATACCGCAAGCATCCATAATTGTCACATGATTCCGTTTATCTTCGTGGCAAGTACCCGCATCCCGCCTGTCGTGGTGATGTAAAGGCAGATGCCATGGGATGGCTTAAGTTTGGGGCCGATGGACGCTGTAGGTATCCAGGGAGGGATTGCACACCAAGAGGTGCGCTCAAAACACCGCAAACACAAAGATCTACCCAGGTTCAGGGCCCTCGTGAGGAGGTAAACCCCTACTACTACTTGTCTGCCTCTCTATAAAGGTGGGAATCCGGGTTACAAGCTTGCTCCTTGAGCTGTTCTAGCTAGAGGAAGAAGAAGGAGCTCGTAAGAAACTAGCATGAAAGAATCTCTCTCTCTGGGATCGTAGTGTGTCTCTCTCCTTGCACAGGAGGGCTTGGACATCTTATACACCGGTGGCCACTGACAAGAAGTACAAAGTTAGGCCGAACCCACTATGGAGTAGTGCACGCCGTAGAGCACGGAGCCGAAAGTCTCCTCTGCGGTATGTCCTGTGTGTCATGTTCCCTCTGTCAGAGACACGACATGACTCGTCCCATATCTCTTCATTGTCCCCATGTATGCTCCGTGTCACCCGCTTAGTAAGTTGAACCGCACGCCTGTGCTCCTCCGTGATCTTCGGGCTACACCTGCTCCGTTGACCCAGCTCCGGGATGGATAGATCTTCGTCTACCCGAATTCTCCAAGTGTATCTCGGATAACCCGGGGATACAATCGTTTATTCATTATTTCTCCTTGCTCTTCTTACCGAGATAGATCCATCTCGGTAACTTCCATCTCGGTACCCTCCATCTCGGTACCCTCCATCTTGGTAACTTCCATCTTGATAACTTCCATCTTGGTAACTTCCATCTCGGTAACTTCCATCTTGGTAATTTCCATCTTAGTAACTTCCATCTTGGTAACTTCCATCTCGGTACCCTCCATCTTGGTAACTTCCATCTCGGTAACTTCTTGGACACCATTTCATACCAAGCTTGCCCCTACTCGGGGGTAGCCCCCCGAAATTAGTCCCGAAGCTAACGTGGTCCTGCAGCCTCGGATGAAGGGTCACGACAGTTTCCACGGAAGATAATAACACTCACACCAACCTTCATAACTTAACTAAGCTCGATCTTTCCGCTGGATTTGGCTATGCTCTTCTTCGGTTTGGACCTCTAGGGCATACCAGGTACACGTATAGGGTTTAACCCTCTTGACTTTACGTTTATGCTGCCTTTCGGTGGCTGGCCCTCATGGGCATACCAGGCACGCGTATAGGCTTTAACTTTTTTGCCTTTGCATTTATGCCGCTTTTTGGTGTCTTCTTCATGGGCATACCGGGCAAGCGTATAGGTTTTAACTTTTTTGCCTTTGCTCTTATGCTGCTTTTCGGTGACTGGCCCTCATGGGCATACCGGGCACGCGTATAGGCTTTACCTTTTTTGCCTTTGCGTTTATGCCTCTTTTCGGTGTCTTGCCTTCATGGGCATACCGGTCACACGTATAGGTTTTAACTTTTTTGCCTTTGCGTTTTGATTTGGAATGGAGCCGACATTGGCTATGTCGGGAATCCGACATGGAGTTCATTAGCTCTTTTGGCTTGTCTCTTGGACAAGCGATCCATCGGCTCAGCCGACATAGTGAACCACCATAATTTGGTGATACCGAGTTAGCATATATTGCGTACTTAGTGGGACGAGTTTTTAGCTATGATACTTCGGCGATGTGATATTTAGATGATACCGTGATTATTTGGACGATTTAGAGACATGGTGCCGTGATATCTTGGCAAACCGAGATAAGATGCTGAGTTGGAAATACGATGTGATGTCATTCTGATTTGCCGACATAGGCGTTAACTCGAGACGTTGTGCCATTTATGATTCAGCGGTTGTTTGGGATATGCTCTGAAGCCACACTGAGTATAAGATGGATCCGAGATGACCAATAACCCCACAATAATTTGATTCTTGACGATATATTCTCACTCGGGAATTTATTCATGCACACAAATACGGTTAGTCCATACACAGAATAAATACTCAAACTTGGTAAAGACGTTCCATAGTAATATTAATTAGACATAATATAGCGGTAGCAGCTAAAACGTGTAGCAGCAAAAGACATGGCAGCTGTGGCAAGCGGTAATAGACATACTAAACATGCTCTGGGTTGTAGTCATAGTAAATAAGCAACAAAGCTAACTTCAACAATAAATGTAAGCATGGAAAAACTAAATCGGTTTGGTTCTAGTCCCCGAATTACTTTTAACATCTAGGAAAAGACAAACCCCAGAATAAACAAGCAGTCCCTGGGTCAAAATGTTTGATCCCGGGGGAAAATAAATTAAATGTAGGGCAGTCCCCGGGTCAATACATCTTGGTCCCGAGGAAAACAACTAAGCATGCTAGAGGGTCGCAGTCCCCGAGTGTTATTCAGGGAAGACATGATAAATACTTATGATGCATTGTTGGTGCAGACTGAACGGATAGAACCGACACGGGCCGAGCCAACGAAGGGTAATTACCCGGGATCTGTTGATGATGATTATTGGTGAAGACTATAGGCCAACCTTTGCCCATGGAAACAAGCTAGAGCGCGGGGAGTAATGGCAACGTCGAGTCCCCGAGTTGATGAAGAAGGTCCCGTCAGGATGGAAACCCCAGCCAGCGCCGCTGCTTGCCCCACGGTGGGCGCTAACTGTCATGGTGATGTAAAGACAGATGCCATGGGATGGGTTAAGTTTGGGGCCGATGGACGATGTAGGTATCCGGGGAGGGATTGCACACCAAGAGGTGCGCTCAGAACACTGCAAACACAAAGATCTACCCAGGTTCAGGGCCCTCGTGAGGAGGTAAAGCCCCTACTCCTGCTTGTCTGCCTCTCTATAAAGGTGGGAATCCGGGTTACAAGCTTGCTCATTGAGCTGTTCTAGCTAGAGGAAGAAGAAGGAGCTCGTAAGCAACTAGCATGAGCGCAGAAGGGCTTGTCCACCTTATATACCTGTGGCCACTGACAAGAAGTACAAAGTTAGGCCGAACCCACTATGGAGTAATGTACGTCGTAGAGCACAGAGCCGAAAGTCTCCTTTGCGGTATGTCATGTGTGTCATGCCCCCTCTGTTAGAGACACGACATGACTCGGCCCATACCTCTGCACTGTCCCCATGTATGCTCCGTGTCACCCGCCTAGTAAGTTGAACCGCACGCCTGTACTCCTCTGTGATCTTCGGGATACACCTGCTCCGTTGACCGTGCTCCGAGATGGATATATCTTCGTCTATCCGGATTCTCCAAGTGTATCTCGGATAACCCGGGGAGACACTGTTTCTTAATTATTGCTCCTTGCTCTTCTTACCGAGATAGATCCATCTCGGTAGATCCATGTAACATCCCAATTTTGCTAACCTTAGGGTGTGGTGTTGTGTTCATCGCATAGCATGCATGGAAAATTTCAACCAAGTTTTAAATTGAACTTAAGTGAAACTTGCATAAAAATCACTTAAAGTGATCACCCAAAAATTGTTTACAAAACATTTTCAAATTTGGGAAACCAAGTTGTGGTTAGGTTGGAAATTTCATAAGCTCCCCAAAAAGTATTTTCTTGCCAAATTTTCTTTTCACGAAAAGGCCCTCAAAACTTTGTTTTAGTTCTGTTTTTAAAAGGGAGAAGGACCTCACTGGAATTCCATTGTTTTCCAGGGGGTTATTGTAATTCCCCTTTTCTTTTCCTTTTCTTCTACCTTGAGACAGAAGGATGCAGGTGCGTGTCCTCACCGCCGCTGTCGACGCCACCTCTTCCCTGCCTCTCTCCTTGCGTGGGTAAGACCCCAGAGGAGTCCCGATCGTTCTCTCCTCCTCCTCACCTCGCCCCTCCCTCTCTCTGTCTCCCTCAACGAGCAGAAGACACGAAACCCTAACCTACCGAAGCAACCGCCGCTCGCCGCCGGTGTTCCGGCCATCTACGAGCCCCGCCGTGGTCACCCACCTCGCCGCCATGTCCTCCTTCCCCTCCACGACGACTCACGCTTGCTGGAACCACAGGGAGGGTCCGAATCGATGCATCCCTTCCAACTCCGGCCGGCGGACGCCCTCGCCGATTCCGGCGCCACCGCTGCCCCTCCGGCCTTCTCGACCCCTCCAAAACATCCGTGGTGAGCTCCTCCACCTTCGGGTGCCCTCCATCCTCTTCCTCCCTCTCCGTCTCTTCCTGTCACCACCGGCCGCCGCCCGCCGCCGCTCCGTTGGTCGCCGCCGGCCATTCCGGTGGCCAACCGGCCAACCGAGACCACCCCTGGAACGCCCTCGCTCTCCTCTGCCTCATGGTGCCTTTTGATTTCCGAAATTTCGCGCGGATTCGTCAATTGCATCGAGTCTGTGAGGAGTTGGCCACGGGTGACGTCACCACGACGTCATGCTCCTGTCATCGGGTTGTTTTCCGTTTAATTTCTTTTAAACGGAAATGCACTGACACGTGGACCCCACCTCTGTTTAACAATTCCAGAAAAATGGTCTATTTTAGAAAATCAATAACTACGGTTTTATTAATCAGAAAAATGAAATAAAAATATGGAAATGTTTATAAAAATAAACTCTATCCAAATATGTAATTTTCATACATGTTTGAAAAAGTTGAATTTTGGACATTATTTGAATTTGTTTAATCATTTAAAAATAGAAAAATAAGTTTTTATTCAAGAAAATTAGAAAATTAAAAGTTATATACCAAAATGCTCAAAATGACAAATGCAACCCATCTATGGTGTTTTCAAACCCATTTGAGCAATTAAAATTGCACTCACTTCCATAATCGTACGAAACCCCCTCCGGGCCTATTTCGGGATAAATTCCAGTAAAATTCCATATCTGCCATATAAACCCTAGCAACCCATCGAGCATGTTTAGGGTTTCATCGAAGTGCATTAACTTGCTCATGCATACATATTGTGCATTGCATCGATGCCATGGTTGATTGCTGTTCTTCTTTTCGGTGTTGTTCCCCCTCGGTAGAACGCGACTCCGAAGTGAAGGCCAACAACTCCAATGGCGAATACTTGATCTTAACCGACAAGTCAAGTACTTATTCCTGAAGACTTTCTCTGGTTTTCTTGAAGCAAGGCAAGCATAACCTCTTATCTGCCCATATATGATTTCGAAAGACTTTTCATTCTCGTACAATGCATTCGATTCCAATGTATCTTGTGTCAGTAGATAGAGTTATCCTAGTTATTTGCATAACCCAGATATCATGATTCAATGCTCCTAGCAGACATAGGATTTGTTTGTGTGTATCGCCAGAGCCTCAAATATGCCATGCTTAGTCATACATGCCTGTTATCTCTGCTCCATCCGGTTGATGAATCAGAGTTACAAAATAATCTAGTATGGCAGGAAGTAGTGGTAAGTTGAGAGATGTTTGATTAACATGACTTAAAGGTGTGGATGACGAGACCACAGAGGGTCTGTGGTGGTTGTCTCGTTCATGCCCCTAGGAGCGAGTTCTCGTCTTCGAGCCAAGAATGAGCGTGCATCCACACGGGGGGATTGGATTCCCCTCGGTCTCAACTTGCCTAGTTTGTTCCATGAGTTGCCTAGTTCGGGATTTCCATTTTGATTTGCGGGGATATCAAAACACTTTCAAAACTAGGATGTGGGGATGTATCGGCGCTCTGCGGGTAGGTAACCGTCGAGCATCGCGCACAACGAGAGAGACCCGGCAGGAGATGGCCACTCCCTATTGGCGGTCCATCTCTACTCGGAGCGACTCATGGAATATGCGAAGCAAGGGAAAGGTCGTGGTCAACCTCCATCTGCCGGCACTTCCCGGAATAGTGCTAATCATGTGTCATTAAGAGTTGGTTGGTACGTGTGGTTAAAGTTGTACACCCCTGCAGGGTTAAATCTTTTCGAAAAGCCGTGTCCGCGGTTAAGGACGACTTGGTGACGGATTCTGTGATCATAGACAACTTAAACGGAATGATTAAAACTTGTTGATAACGAATGAAGGATGCCTCCTCGGAGATGCCGAGAGGGGTTACCTTGTAGCATGAGGTAGTGGAACAACTTGAGGATGTGATCTTTGAAGCACGAGGTGCTGATATGATTCGGTGGATTAAAAAGATGATGATATCAGTAGTTGAGTAGATTTCTCATCTGTTTTCAAAATACTCCATGAGACGTGCTACTCCTTCCTCTTTTCGGAAAACAAAGACTGCTTTACGCAAAATAACCTTCATAACTCTTTCTAAAAGAAGCAGATATATAATAGGTTAACTAAGTCTTGCTGAGTACCTCCCGTACTCATGTTTGCTTCAACTTGGTTCAGGTGGAGTTCCCAGTTCGGTGGTGTTTCGACGTGGACATCGACGAGTAGTTCGGGGTTCCCAGGTAGCAGCCTGGAATCTATGGGCTGGGACGTCGTCTTATGTTGCGGCCTCTTAGGCCTTTTTGGTTCTTGTTGTTTAGCAACATATTTTGCCTTCCGTTGTCTGATGTAATGTTGGGTCGTGTGACCTCTGTTTGTAAGCTATACTCTAGTAACATCTGTTTAATAAAGCTTCATGTTTAGAGTACTGCTTTGATCGGTTGTTGGTTTCGAGCTCATTGTTATACAGTTTTGGCTATGCCTGCATAGTTGTCGCAGTCGAGGGGTTGTGGAGCCGATGATCCATGTCCGAGCCCGCCTGTCGATGTGATCGGCCTGGGGCGAGGTAACCCCAGTAACCCTCGATTGTTGTTGCACTTTCTGGACACATAGCAGCTCTGTATAACTTTGGTCCCGTTCCTTCAGTTTCATCCGACTCGTGGACGCTTGGGTATGCATAATTGGTTATGACTAGCATGGATACAAGGAGTAGTAGACCGGGGATCCGGACTGCGTGTCGATGAATCCGGTCTGCCTGCCGTTGTTTGTTGCGGCCGGGGCTGGTAACCCTGAAGCCCTTGTGAGTCCATTGCTAGGAGCACATGACAGTTTGTATATCCCTGGGTCTGGGGTCTGACAAAAGTTGGTATCAGAGCAGGACTGCCTGTAGGAAAACCTTATTGCTTGGTCGATGTCGAGTCTAGTGTTTGTGAAAACTATTTTGAAACCTCAAATGAGTTGTGAAAAACCTTGTTAGGATTCTTTTTACTCCTTATCTGGTATCGCTCTAACTCTGGGTCTCCTTACCGGTTTTGGGTTGAAAAGGTTTTGCTGTCTCTTCTAGTCATTCAAAAACTAGGTGCCTTCTTTGGCAAGAACGTCGTTTACCCAAGTTGACCTAGTGTTAAGTTTCTAGAGTCGTGTGTGTTCTGTGTTCCGTTATCTCTTAAACTGGGAGATTTCCTTTCCATTCTAACCTCACAGAGCTGTGCGGATTCCACATTCCTACATGTTTCAAAGTTCTAAATCCTGAACCTCGAGATTTCCTTTCCATCTCGAATGTATCCGTCATCTTCTGCTCAAACTCTTCCGGAGCTATCGTTGTCTTTTGAAAGATTTTCCGTGATTGCTATTCGTAGTGTCCTTCAAGGCACTAAGATAGTAGTTATTCCTTTCCCAATGTTGTCGACCTTGGACTTGAACCGAAGGTCCCGGAATGTGCTGAATTACGGTGTGTTGAATCATGTGGTTTCATAACCATGTGATGATCACGCTACCAGTACAGGATGCTGACCTTTAACCCAAGTTCTGTTGCTTTGGATCCCGAAGAAGCTGTTCTACAATAGGATGGCTAGGCAATTCCAACTTCAATAGCCATAGGTTTTCTCTAGGAATCAAAAGGATCACGACAAGAGTCTTCTCTATGATTTCCATATCCTTGTTCTTGTTTCATCTATACCTCTCCTCTTACCATGGGTTCTACACATGAGTATCAACCCGTGCATCCAACGTGATCTCAGGATTTTCCAAGAGCATGTTCCTATTATTTGCTTGCTTCCAAACCTCATCTATCGTTTGAAATACAAGTTGCATATGTGTGTTGGATTCTTCCAATGCATTTGCTCTTGTTTTTCGTCAAAACATTCCACCTTGGGATGTCAGGAGAAACAAACTCCAGTACCTCGTTCATCTCTAAAACCAGGTCAAAGTTTTGTAATCCACAGAATAAAGAAGTTTCATTAGCTTCTGTTCTGTTCCACCTTCGAGTATCACACTCTTATATATCAAGAGGCTATGTTTAATTTCATGGCCTTATTGATGAAATGATGCTCAACACATCGTCACTCCCCCTTCCTCCAAGCTTGAATGCTTGAGAATGACGGGTCTGTTCATCGACATGTGTATAAGCTATTCCTAGCAATTCTTATTGCTTTGAAAATTCTAAGAAACATCTGTATCCTTCTTAGCACTATTGGTCAACCAGTCTTTCCTTAAAATTGACTGTGTTACCAAATCTGTTCATTTCGGTGCACATTCTTGGTCAGAGAGTTAGGTTCATGCCGAAGCTCTCAAGATCATATCAGTTGCTTTGAAAAGCAAGAATTCCTTCCAAACTCCAAGACATACCGGTAGGTTGTGATGTTCTGGTTGTCTTTCTAAAAGTATCACCAGGTTTTACAAGACCGTGATGTCTAAACCAGGAGTAGTTTGAACTACTCCTTTCTCCAAGGAACTCTGTTGGATATCCCGGACTTGTTGGTTGAGCTTAAACAACAACTTGGAGAGTTGAAAGACAAGAGCTCCGCCTAACTGGATCCTTCGTTAAGGGATGTCGAGTTTCCTTTGTGTTGAAGCAGGATAGTATCTACTTAATGGACATGCTATCTTTCTAACCTTGATTTGATTTGGGGCTGTCGTCAAATCGAGAAAAGATCCAAGGACTATCTTGATGGTGTTTTTACTCATGGTGTTTTGCCTGAATACACCTTCATGTCTTTTGGTCTGACCAATATTCTGCCTTGTTCGTCTATCATATGAACCCCTCTTCTTGGAGTGTTTCGATAAGTGTGTTGTCGAGCCCATCGATGACATTCCTGATTTCTCCAAGTTGCAAGAGACTCATGTTGAACAATGGCACTAACGTTGGAAACTTTTGAGAGCCATCTTTGTGTTATCATCAAGTTTGCTCTCTCGACGTTCGAAGTGACTTAATCCTGTTCATGTGCTTGTGGTGAAAGTTGTTGCCGTGGATCCGAGTAGAGTTTTCTTGTTCCTTGCGAATAACCTCAAGTCAGTTACGCATGTGTGGACTATTCCTGAGTTGGTTGGTTGTTACCTCCATTTACTTGAACAAGTTTGCATCCACACTAAGCCACTGACTGATTGTTCGTGAAAGAGAAGAAGTCTATGAACTTCGTTATCTTTGTATCGTCTCCCAATAAGGACTCTGATGTGTTCCCTGGCAAGTAATTCATGTAGGTGCAACCGTCTTTCACAAGTTGCTAATACATGAGTTCTAAAATCTCACCCATCTTCTTTAGCTTGACATCATAGTCCATGTCTTGAGAATCCAGCATATGTATCTCATTGGTAACCGGTGCAATCTCTTTGATCATACATACTGAGTCTCAGTTATCAACCCACTAACCAGAGCTGAATCTCAAGCAGCAACGATGGTTGGTGTTCCCTTAAGTATATTGATCTAGGTCCATTTGAAAATCCGGCATGGTTGAGGTTGTGGTTGACACAATTAGCCGGAAGGCCTAATGTCATATCTCCTTGAATCCGTAAGAACAACCACTCCCCGTGAGAATTCTTGTGTGGTGCATTCTAACAAGTTTTCCCTCCCCGTTCTTCCAAACCGGAGTTCTACATTCACTTTATTACCTATAGAAGGCTTGTCTTAAGCCTGATATTGGTATCTAGAACATCCAGGATAGCTTGGAAGTTGATCTTTCCAATATCTCTGTGCTGAACCTCCAAAACCTTTGATTCAATGGAAACAAGTTCATCGGGAGAACATCTCTTGGTGTTTCCTAAACCACCATTGATCAGTTTCCTTTTTCAAGTGGTTTGTACTTGAAGTTTTGTTCATCTGACACATTGTGTGAATTTGTCAGTCACTTCAGCCATGGGATCCTAACTATGTGGTAAACGTATTGCTACGTCAAATCCACAATAGTAAAGAGATTCCCTATCTCTTCTGGTGTTTCAATACCCGTTGGTTACCCATCTTTGTGATGTGACCAAGATGTTCTCCTTCACTACGGTGTTCTATCATCCTTTGATTACTCATCCTCCATTGTGAAGTAACATCCTAATCTTTGAAAAGGGTTTTCAACAAACTTGGATGAACAAAAGTTCCGTTATCTTCCGTGTCCACTCCGAAGAGTGAACATGATCTTGTACCAAATTTTCTCCGACGCACGATTACAGTGTTTTCTCGTGTCTTCCCTCGTCCAAGGATATTACTTCGTGATATTCAAGATAATCCTTTCCATCTTGGTTTTCTGTTTGAAGAAACCTCGGTGCCATAAGTTGTTCAACCTATCTTTTCCAAAAGGATTTAAAGTCTCGTGCAAAGATCGTATTCTAAATCCTTTCAAGACCAATCGTCCGCAACCTTGAAACCTTCTCCTATTCCCTCCATTACCTTGATGCGTTTCATGCGGGTTAACTCAAAAGGTTCTTTATGAACATTCCTGTCATGAGTTATCCATGAGATGCTCGATCTTCGTCAAGATCGGTTCCTAAGAGTCTTCCCTCTTACCTAGGTGTGTCCGTTCAACACTTCACGATGCTACGGATCAATCTCTTCGAGAAAAGAACTGTAAGGTTCGAGAAGATCGTTCGAAACCGGTGTTCCTTATTTCTTCTTCTTCAGGAATCTCGGGACGAGATTCTTGTAAGGGGGGTAGATTTGTAACATCCCAATTTTGCTAACCTTAGGGTGTGGTGTTGTGTTCATCGCATAGCATGCATGGAAAATTTCAACCAAGTTTTAAATTGAACTTAAGTGAAACTTGCATAAAAATCACTTAAAGTGATCACCCAAAAATTGTTTACAAAACATTTTCAAATTTGGGAAACCAAGTTGTGGTTAGGTTGGAAATTTCATAAGCTCCCCAAAAAGTATTTTCTTGCCAAATTTTCTTTTCACGAAAAGGCCCTCAAAACTTTGTTTTAGTTCTGTTTTTAAAAGGGAGAAGGACCTCACTGGAATTCCATTGTTTTCCAGGGGGTTATTGTAATTCCCCTTTTCTTTTCCTTTTCTTCTACCTTGAGACAGAAGGATGCAGGTGCGTGTCCTCACCGCCGCTGTCGACGCCACCTCTTCCCTGCCTCTCTCCTTGCGTGGGTAAGACCCCAGAGGAGTCCCGATCGTTCTCTCCTCCTCCTCACCTCGCCCCTCCCTCTCTCTGTCTCCCTCAACGAGCAGAAGACACGAAACCCTAACCTACCGAAGCAACCGCCGCTCGCCGCCGGTGTTCCGGCCATCTACGAGCCCCGCCGTGGTCACCCACCTCGCCGCCATGTCCTCCTTCCCCTCCACGACGACTCACGCTTGCTGGAACCACAGGGAGGGTCCGAATCGATGCATCCCTTCCAACTCCGGTCGGCGGACGCCCTCGCCGATTCCGGCGCCACCGCTGCCCCTCCGGCCTTCCCGACCCCTCCAAAACATCCGTGGTGAGCTCCTCCACCTTCGGGTGCCCTCCATCCTCTTCCTCCCTCTCCGGCTCTTCCTGTCACCACCGGCCGCCGCCCGCCGCCGCTCCGTTGGTCGCCGCCGGCCATTCCGGTGGCCAACCGGCCAACCGAGACCACCCCTGGAACGCCCTCGCTCTCCTCTGCCTCATGGTGCCTTTTGATTTCCGAAATTTCGCGCGGATTCGTCAATTGCATCGAGTCTGTGAGGAGTTGGCCATGGGTGACGTCACCACGACGTCATGCTCCTGTCATCGGGCTGTTTTCCGTTTAATTTCTTTTAAACGGAAATGCACTGACACGTGGACCCCACCTCTGTTTAACAATTCGAGAAAAATGGTCTATTTTAGAAAATCAATAACTACGGTTTTATTAATCAGAAAAATGAAATAAAAATATGGAAATGTTTATAAAAATAAACTCTATCCAAATATGTAATTTTCATACATGTTTGAAAAAGTTGAATTTTGGACATTATTTGAATTTGTTTAATCATTTAAAAATAGAAAAATAAGTTTTTATTCAAGAAAATTAGAAAATTAAAAGTTATAATATACCAAAATGCTCAAAATGACAAATGCAACCCATCTATGGTGTTTTCAAACCCATTTGAGCAATTAAAATTGCACTCACTTTCATAATCGTCCGAAACCCCCTCCGGGGCCTATTTCGGGATAAATTCCAGTAAAATTCCATATCTGCCATATAAACCCTAGCAACCCATCGAGCATGTTTAGGGTTTCATCGAAGTGCATTAACTTGCTCATGCATACATATTGTGCATTGCATCGATGCCATGGTTGATTGTTGTTCTTCTTTTCGGTGTTGTTCCCCCTCGGTAGAACGCGACTCCGAAGTGAAGGCCAACAACTCCAATGGCGAATACTTGATCTTAACCGACAAGTCAAGCACTTATTCCTGAAGACTTTCTCTGGTTTTCTTGAAGCAAGGCAAGCATAACCTCTTATCTGCCCATATATGATTTCGAAAGACTTTTCATTCTCGTACAATGCATTCGATTCCAATGTATCTTGTGTCAGTAGATAGAGTTATCCTAGTTATTTGCATAACCCAGATATCATGATTCAATGCTCCTAGCAGACATAGGATTTGTTTGTGTGTATCGCCAGAGCCTCAAATATGCCATTCTTAGTCATACATGCCTGTTATCTCTGCTCCATCCGGTTGATGAATCAGAGTTACGAAATAATCTAGTATGGCAGGAAGTAGTGGTAAGTTGAGAGATGTTTGATTAACATGACTTAAAGGTGTGGATGACGAGACCACAGAGGGTCTGTGGTGGTTGTCTCGTTCATGCCCCTAGGAGCGAGTTCTCGTCTTCGAGCCAAGAATGAGCGTGCATCCGCACGGGGAATTGGATTCCCCTCGGTCTCAACTTGCCTAGTTTGTTCCATGAGTTGCCTAGTTCGGGCTTTCCATTTCGATTTGCGGGGATATCAAAACACTTTCAAAACTAGGATGTGGGGATGTATCGGCGCTCTGCGGGTAGGTAACCGTCGAGCATCGCGCACAACGATAGAGACCCGGCAGGAGATGGCCACTCCCTATTGGCGGTCCATCTCTACTCGGAGCGACTCATGGAATAGGCGAAGCAAGGGAAAGGTCGTGGTCAACCTCCATCTGCCGGCACTTCCCGGAATAGTGCTAATCATGTGGCATTAAGAGTTGGTTGGTACGTGTGGTTAAAGTTGTACACCCCTGCAGGGTTAAATCTTTTCGAAAAGCCGTGTCCGCGGTTAAGGACGACTTGGTGACGGATTCTGTGATCATAGACAACTTAAACGGAATGATTAAAACTTGTTGATAACGAATGAAGGATGCCTCCTCGGAGATGCCGAGAGGGGTTACCTTGTAGCATGAGGTAGTGGAACAACTTGAGGAGGTGATCTTTGAAGCACGAGGTGCTGATATGATTCGGTGGATTAAAAAGATGATGATATCAGTAGTTGAGTAGATTTCTCATCTGTTTTCAAAATACTCCATGAGACGTGCTACTCCTTCCTCTTTTCGGAAAACAAAGACTGCTTTACACAAAATAACCTTCATAACTCTTTCTAAAAGAAGCAGATATATAATAGGTTAACTAAGTCTTGCTGAGTACCTCCCGTACTCATGTTTGCTTCAACTTGGTTCAGGTGGAGTTCCCAGTTCGGTGGTGTTTCGACGTGGACATCAACGAGTAGTTCGGGGTTCCCAGGTAGCAGCCTGGAATCTATGGGCTGGGACGTCGTCTTATGTTGCGGCCTCTTAGGCCTTTTTGGTTCTTGTTGTTTAGCAACAACTTTTGCCTTCCGTTGTCTGATGTAATGTTGGGTCGTGTGACATCTGTTTGTAAGCTATACTCTAGTAACATCTGTTTAATAAAGCTTCATGTTTAGAGTACTGCTTTGATCGGTTGTTGGTTTCGAGCTCATTGTTATACAGTTTTGGCTATGCCTGCATAGTTGTCGCAGTCGAGGGGTTGTGGAGCCGATGATCCATGTCCGAGCCCGCCTGTCGATGTGATCGGCCTGGGGCGAGGTAACCCCAGTAACCCTCGATTGTTGTTGCACTTTCTGGACACATAGCAGCTCTGTATAACTTTGGTCCCGTTCCTTCAGTTTCATCCGACTCGTGGACGCTTGGGTATGCATAATTGGTTATGACTAGCATGGATACAAGGAGTAGTAGACCGGGGATCCGGACTGCGTGTCGATGAATCCGGTCTGCCTGCCGTTGTTTGTTGCGGCCGGGGCTGGTAACCCTGAAGCCCTTGTGAGTCCATTGCTAGGAGCACATGACAGTTTGTATATCCCTGGGTCTGGGGTCTGACAATCCATCTCGGTAACTTCCATCTCGGTACCCTCCATCTCGGTAACCTCCATCTTGGTAACTTCCATCTTGATAACTTCCATCTCGGTAACTTTCATCTCGGTAACTTCCATCTTGGTAACTTCCATCTTAGTACCCTCCATCTCGGTAACTTCCATCTCGGTACCCTCCATCTCGGTACCCTCCATCTTGGTAACTTCCATCTCGGTAACTTCTTGGACACCATTTCATACCAAGGTTGTCCCTACTCGGGGGTAGCCCCCCGACACCGCCCCGCATACAATCTGAGGTGTGACTTTATTTATAAAACGGAGCGAAAGTCTATTTCGAGATGATCAATAATAAGTTGGACAGGTGGGTGACATATATTATGAACAAACCTCCATTGCACACATACATTAAAGCTAGCCTTTTCTTGCGACAGCTACATGATTGCTCAGGATGGGAACGGGTCGACCCGGACCTGGCTCTGGACTTGGCCCTGCTGGCCCTAGGGTCATTTTGCGAGGCCTTGGGTCGACCCATTTGAAAAAAATCTGTGGCCCTGCTGGCCCGATGGGCATCCGGGACCGACCCAAATTCAGTTGGAATACACACCTTTTTTAGCTTTGTTTAGGCAGAGAAAAGACATACCATGGTGATAAAGCCGGTAACCTGTTTTCTTTCGGACAGTTTTAAGCTTTGTTTACCCAAAGTAACGACAACTTGCATTGTTCAAGTGTTAATACAAGTAATAATAATAAAAAAAATGGACACAATCCTGCAGCCAGCACCTAACCAAAACCCAGAGCATGTTAGAGGCTAGTTCAACTTTGCTTCGCAGCATAACGGAGCTGTACGGCTAGCGGAACGCAAGCAGTGCCTTCAGCAGAGATGGGCATGGAACAATGATTAGGCATAGCGATTAGCGGGGTCAGAATGGGAACGGGTCGTCCCTGCTGACCCAGTGGGTCTGTCGGTGCCGGCTCCATCGACCCGAAAAAAAATCATGGCCGACCCATGCGGCCCAATGGCCTTGAATATTTGGGTCGGGTCAATGACCCAGCGGGCCGACCCGGCCCATTCCCATCCTGGATGATTGCTACAATTTGCTACTGTAGCATACAGATTTGGCACCACTCATCTAAAGAACTCTACCTTGATGCACACGGTAGCTCCTGCTGTGCACTAATCCTGGCCGTTAAGCACTCAATCACAGGGCTGAGATAAAACCCTGCACTACGGTTAGCATGGAATGGAATAAAGTACTGGATGCACTCTCCACCTTAGCAAAACCGCGTCCGTGCGTATAATCTCGCGAGCATCCAACTCGTACCACCTCCTACCCCCCTGTTCTCACGTCCCGGCTGACGCCTCCTCCCGTCGCCCCCCTCCTCCGCACGAAACACCGGCGCCGCACGCATCAGGGAGGAGGAAGCCCTCGCCCAGGCTCGATCCGATGGCCAACAGCAACCTCCCGCGACGAATCATCAAGGTGCGCCTCCGATCTGATCGTCCGAGCACAGATCTCTCGACTCCTTCGATCCGATTCGTCTTTTGTCTTTCTGGCTAATTTGTTGGGGATCGCTGCGCTGTTGGATCTATGCAGGAGACGCAGAGACTCCTCAGCGAGCCAGGTGCGGGTGCTATTCAATCTGCGGTTTTGGTGGATTCTGGTGAGGTGTTGCATTTTTGGGTTTGATTTCCGCTGTTTGAATGGTTTGTTTGTGCAGCACCGGGGATCAGCGCTTCGCCCTCGGAGGAGAATATGCGCTACTTCAACGTCATGATCCTTGGGCCGGCGCAGTCGCCCTATGAAGGTATATACGAATTTTTTGTATACACGATAGTGGCGTTGTTTGTGGTATGGAGTGATATACTGCTGCACTTGTAGATAACAACTATCAAATCGAGATGATTCTGTTCAAATCATCTTATTGGTAATGGTAATAGTGCTCAAAAGGGTGTGTTGAAATTATGGACGATGGAGATGGAGGCTGTGCTGTTCGATCAGTCTACTGATGTGGCCTTTTCAGTTTTAGTTTCCTACTTTCTGAGGCGGTTGTCGTGTTTGATGAGGCTTCTTTCTCCTTTTAGTATGTCCTCTCCTTCCCGGTTTGTAAGGCCCTCACTCATGTTTAGGTCCTCAATTTACCAACAGAATATCTGTTATATGCCACAAAAATAATATAATTGAATTCGTATTTGAAAGAAGTTTTTATTGGTGCAATATTTGTGGCATATAACTCATGTTTCACTGGTCAAATTGATTGTCACAAAATTTGTGTGGGCCTTATAGAGCCAGCAGAGGGGAGTAGTAATTATCAGCATTGGAGGACTAATTATTATTACTGTTTTCTAGACAGTTTTTTTTGCTATTTTCTGTGGCTTATTTGTTGTGTTGCGCCTGTTTCATCCAAGGTTATAAAAAGCATGCCTAGGCGCACGCTTAAACTCGCTCAGGCTTTGAGTGGACGCAAAGTGCCTAGCGCTTAACTGAGCTTAAACGCGCGCTTAGCGCTTTAATCCTTCAGAAAAGGGAAAAAGGCGGAGGAAAAACACTCAATTAGCACCTAGGGCTTAATAAAACCTTGGTTTCATCTAGTATCACTAATTGGTCATCTTCTATGTTTTAGATTCAAAATTTTCATCTATGGTTAAGATTTAAATTTGTTCTGTGGTGTGATTTTATCCCTTTCATGTTGTATTGATATCGATGCCTTCTATGGCCCATAATTTGGCATATGTTCGTGCTCAGTTTTATTTAAGTTATATGTATGCAATAGGAGGACATGTTTATGGATGCGAACTAGCCAAGCAGTCTATTTAGCAAATCTTATCATTTTTGTGTACGGATTACCTTAGTAGTTATTTTTTGTCTTCTGCACTATATGTGTCATGCAACAAACTTGTTTTGTTTAAGTGTTAGCATTCTACTTTTTTTTATCGTTTGGCTTTCTGATACTGTTCCTCTTGCTTATCTCTTGGCCAGGTGGAGTTTTTAAGCTGGAACTCTTTTTACCTGAGGAATATCCAATGGCTGCCCCGAAGGTAATTGTTTGTAGACTGGATTTTGGTTAATGTTCTCCACAATGTTATTATCCATAATTATGGTGTACACTCTGAACCTAAATTATGGTTTATTCATAACTATACTGTGAGATTTCCTCCTTTGCCAACATGGCTCCTACTTATTATCCATGATGTACTTATGTTAAAGGGCCGGCCAACACTGCATTTATTCGTAAGTACTTATAATTAAGTGATTTTTCCAGCTTCAAATAACCAATATTTCGAACTAATTGAAAATTGCTGTGTTAGTTGTTTGTAGCTTTGTGTCTCTGTGCACATTTCTTGTATCACTCGTATCGATCACTGTGCATCAACATGTAGCATGATTTTGATGTGTACATTTTGAGCTTGCTGTTTAAGAAAACTTCTAGTGATTGTCGTTTTGCTATCTGTTGTGCGCTGCTAAACACATGTAGCATGGTTTTCAAAATATGATACTCCCTCCGATCCATATTAATAGGTGCTAAAGTGGATGTATTTAGACATGTTTTATTGCTAGATACATCCACTTGAGGACCTATTAATATGGATCGGAGGGAGTATGTTATATTCAAAATATGGATTTTCAAAGTTCAAACACATGTGGCATGATTTTGATGTGTACATTTTGAGCCTGCTGTTTAAGAAAACTTCTAGTGTTTGTCGTTTTGCTATCTGTTGTGTGCTGCTAAACAGATCCCATACACCTGAAATCTTAATTTATTCGGATTTTGTATTTCCTTAACTTGACAATCTAATTTATTTAGGAAGACGATTAAATAGCACTTAGGTTGTTAAGCAACTGTTACTGGAGTACTGGAACGAACTCCTTTGATATCTAAAAACTGTGATTTACTATGTCTCTGTTAGTGGTATCGGGGCATTTATATTTTGCTTGTTGGTAATGCAGGTTAGGTTTCTGACAAAAATATATCATCCCAACATTGACAAGGTAAGTAAGCAGGCATATTCTGTACAGTATTAATCTACCCTCCACAGAAATGATTGTTCCTCAATGGGATTTATCTATGCAGCTTGGTAGGATATGCCTTGATATTCTAAAGGACAAATGGAGTCCGGCTCTTCAGATTCGTACAGTTCTTTTGAGGTCTGTCTGCCTCTCTTCGTTTGCATGTTGACATGCCTCACTGCCTGCTTGTGTATTATTATTTTCTTCAACTTAGCGCAACATTACCTTTTTTCTGAGCTGTTTACTTGACTTACTTTCTAAAAAGAACAGTATTTCTGTTGAGCTTAATTAACCAACTGACCTGCTGAAGCGTTACTTACCCCTTTCGTCAGTTTCCTGCACAACCTATCAATCATTCCAAATAGTATCAGATTCTAGAAAGTTGTTCTTATTTTTTGCTAATGCTTTACTGGCTGCCTCTTGACATTCTCCTTGCTTTCAGTATCCAGGCACTTTTAAGTGCACCAAATCCAGATGACCCTCTCTCTGATAACATTGCTAAGCACTGGAAATCCAACGAGGCAGAAGCTGTTGAAACAGGTAATTTTAGTCTTAAAATAGTCTCTCATTTGCCCTTCAGCTTATGATATCGTAACTACGACATGTTCCGGCATTTGCAGCGAAGGAGTGGACTCGTCTGTACGCCAGTGGTGCGTGACGACGCAACCAATGCTGGGCTTGATGCAATAACCCATCATACTTTAGTCGGTAATCGAGTGCCATTTGCTGCTAAGAGCAAACTCATGCAATGGAATGAAGTTATCTAAAATGACCACCGCTCGTCGCGCTATTTGGTTGTACACCTGTGTTGGTTCCCTTTACCCTGGGGTGCCCTTGACCGGTCAATATCTGTGGTAGACCTTTCTGTGCTGCTCCAAATATATTGATTACTCTATGTAGGAGAACTTAACAAGTGTCCACATTTGTTGAAATTGAAGCTGGCTTGTTCTGCTGTGAATTCGCTCCTCTCGTCATCTGGGAGGTTGTTCTGCCAAACTTGGTTGCGATGCCTGGCGCTGGCCTAGTGGTTAGTGCTGCGGGTGTGGAGCCGACCCGCCCGAGTCCCAGCTGAGATTTACTCGAATAAACCGGGTGTCTCACTTATCTAACAACGTACAACCAAGGGAGGGATCCGCTGCATCTGACAAACTCACATCATGCTAACTGCATTCAGTGCCTTGTGGCCGTTTTATTTACCGAGCTCTGCCCGTCAAATGTCATGTGCTAACCTGTTTTTTATCCGCCTATTTCCTGAGTTCCGCGTGAGTTGTGCCCCGACGGCTCAAACACAACAGTATTCTAGTCTCGCTTACTTCTAGGCTACAGCCTGATTTGCTTAGCACGCCGGCAGCATGCGACTCGTGCTCGCGTTGCCCGTACGCACACGTCACAAAAGGCACGTCTCATGGGACGAAGACATCAGACAAGTAGCAAACAAGACCTACATTTTCGCTCAGAAGAGCAAGTATAATAAGGCACAGTCAACGGACTATAAGGATTAAAATATTATTGTTGTGATGATATGGAGGGGAGAGAAGAGAAGAGAGAATAAGAGCGGACTCTCATGCCAGAGCTAAGGGCATCTCCAGTCGTTCGGCCCCCCCAGGTTTCAGATCGGCGCTTTTTAGCGAAAGCGCCGCCCCGCACCAAAACCTGGGGGGAGGGGGGGGGGGGGGGGGGGGGGGGGCGATTTCACCAGCCGTTCGGCGGCCCATAAAAGAGAACGGCGATATTGTTTGAAACTTCATCTTCCCGCCCCAAAATATAGAGCCCTAGTTCGGCGATCACGACAGCCATGGTTTTGGGCAATCATATTACAAAAAACGCCACAGGTGGGCGATCAAATAGAGTCTAGATCGAATCACACAGACGGACGCGCGCGGCGTGGGCAAACGTAGGCGATCAGGCAGACGCGTCGGCCGGCGTCGGAGCAGGCGGCGAGCTCGGCGCAGCATCCTCCAGGTCGATGACGGCGTCCGAGCAGGCGACGGGCTCGGCATCCTTGTCGACGACGGGCGCGTCATTCTCCAGGTCGACGACGGACTCGGCATCCTTGTCGACGACGGACTCGGCATCCTTGTCGACGACGGTCGCGGCATCCTCCAGGTCGACGTGCGTGCTCGTCGGCGCGGTGGTGTAGCTGGTGCCACCAGACGACGTAGTCGGGGCCAGGGGCGTGCTGATGTCGGTCAGGATAAGGTTGCACTGCGCCAGGAACCAAGCTCTCACCTCGGGGGTCATCGCGGCCGGGTCGCCGCCCGTGAGGAAGGCGAGGTCGTTGTTCCTCTTCTTCGCCGCTGTGCCAGTCCTGAGGAGGTCGATCTGGACCTGCGAGTTGGCCATGAGCGTCGCCCATCGCTGTTTGGCGACCTCCTCCCTCTTGCCGGCCTGGGCCTGGGCGTCGGGATGCAGGTCTCGATCGACGCCTGGAGCTTTGCCGCTGCCGGCGCGCCGTCCCTTGCCAACTTGGCTTTCTTGTGGCCCATCGGCGGACGCCCTTCGGACGCACCTGCAACCACCGCGTCGGGGACGTACTCCTTGCCCTTGCTGATCGACCGCCGCACCTCTGCCCACTTCTCGCACTTCTCGATGACGACGAAGACGTGGAGGAACTTGAAGTCGGAGCCCTCGTCGTTCTTGTACGCCTCGAGCATCCGGACGATCTCCATCTCGCGGTTGGCGCCGCTCTGCGGCCTCATCGAGATCTCCTCCTGGATGCCGTGCCACTTGTTGCAGGACGCCTGGATGTTCGCCCAATGGTTCGCCATGGCCTTCTGGCCGCGGTCGGTGATGCAACAGGCGTAGTAGGTGTCGATCATCCGGCGCTCGTCGTAGGCGGTCTTCACCCGCTTCCAGTAGTTGTCGATGTGCTGGTTCGCGCCGACGATCGGGTCCATGCTGATCGTTTTCCAGGCCTCGGCGAGGAGGACGTCCTCCCTGTTCAACCACTTGATGCGAGGCTCGACGGGGGGCGGGGGTACCTTGGGTTCCTTGCGGGGACGGCCAGGACCACGGCGCTTTCGGCCTTCGCCGGCTGGATCTGTCCCCTCTGGCGGCACCGGCGTCTCGTCCACCTCGTCGTCGTCGTCACCCTGCACGTCCGTCTCCTGCGTGCCCGCAGAGCACCCTTCGCCACCTCCCTGCGTGAAGAACTCCCCGCTCTGCTCGAGGAAGCCAAAGCTCGCCGCCGCCGCGATCGTGCCGGCCACGATGATCTCCTCCATGTAGCTGTTGTCCTGGGGCTGAAGTCCGGCCATGATCGCACGGCGGTGGGACGGGGAAGCTGCGTAGCCCGGCGACGCGCCATACATCATCGGCGGGTGGTAGGGGAAGGTGAGGTTGGGGTTGAAACCTCCCAGAGGGTCGCCTTCGACGAACCACGCAGGCGTGGCGACGGGCGACGGCGACTGCTTCCATCCGGCGAAGACGGGGCCGAACGGGCTCTTCCGCTTGACGAGCGGCGCTGTGGCTGCGACCGGAGTAGGCGGCTCGTCCGGCGCGACCTCGTCCTCCAACTCCTCTTCCTCGGCGGCGGCCTGCTCCTCCGCCTGCAGCTGCGCCATAAGTTGCCTCTGTCGCTGCGCCGCCTCCCTCCCCCGGCGTTTGATGTTGGCCGTATCCAGGCGCGCTCTCTCGGCTTCTTGCCAAGATCGGCGGTGGCGGGAATGGATACGGCGGTAGCGGCGGCGCGGGGTCCTGTAAATCGGGCGGGAGCCATGGCGTCTAGATCTCGCGGACGGGGGGAAATGGCGGGAATGGAGTGGGGGGAGACATACATGAGGGGGGGAAAGTGGAGGGAAACGCCAAAAAAGGGAGGGAAATCGCCTTCCGTCGCCGACAGTTGTGGCCCACGCGCGCATTTCGCCCCCCCAAGCCGAACCCAGCGCGGTGGGTTCGGCGGCGCGAAACGATGCTAAAAACAGTGGAAAGCGGCGCTAAACCGGATCCTGGGGGGCGACTGGTGAGAAACGGCGCGAAAAGCGCCGCTTGGGGTGGCTCTGGGGGGGGGGGGGGGACGGCTGGAGATGTCCTAAGCACGTGCTCCGATGTAGGCCCATAACTTGATAAAGTAACATAGGTTTATTGCTAACTATTGTATATCTTGGTTATACGTTGGTTATAGATGACATGCCAATTTGTTATATCCGGCTGCTGACTCTACTATTGAACTTAGTCGAGCCTGAGTAGATTCATCCATCAAATAGATGTTGTACCCCCGAGAGAGATGGAGAGGTTATGTTTCCACGGCTTCGTTTCTTGTCAATTTTCATCGAAGAAAACGATCTTACTATGTCTCTTGTTAAACAACAGCATTAGAGCATCTTCAGTCACGTCCCCCAAAGGTCGCCCCCAAGCGCCTTCCCGTCCGGACGGGCCCCGAGCGCGCCCACTCGCGCCCCCCATTGGGCCTTCCCGTCCGGATGCCCCCTTGTTCCCGTCCGGCAAACCCAGCCCAACCCCGCCTCCCAGGGGCTCCCGTAGGGGCGTCAGACGAGTCGTTTCGTGTCGCGGACCCGTCCTGCCAGCGACCCAAGACGGCCAAACACTGGCCCACGTCGCCACGTCTGCTTCCTCCGCCTCACAGCGCCGCCGCTCTCGCCCACCGGCGCCGCCGCCCAAGTAGGCGAAACTTGACAAAAAAAATGTGCGAATTTTTGGCAAACGACTGGATTTCATTGATAGGGGGCCGAATATAGGCGGTTTTTACATAGGATTTGTAGAATAAAAAGGCGACTACATGGCTAGTGTCTTGTACATCATGGTGTAGTCGTCGTCATCGGAGTCGCCCGGCGACTCCGCCTTCGGGGCGACGTTGCTGCTGCCCTCCCCTGGGTCGCCTACGTACATTGGCGGTGGGGGGCAGGCATCGTCGTTGTCGTCGCTGTCCGAGAGGAGGATGATGTCGCCCGGCTCCTGTGGAGGAGCCCGCCCTTCCCTGATAACCAGGGTCTGGTTGCGAGTCCGCCGGCGAGGCGGCGTTTCCTCTGACTCCTCCTTCACGACAACGAGAGGGACGGGAGCGGGAGCAGGCGCGGAGGTGTTGTGGCGGTTCCTCCCCCGACTCACCTGGCGCTCGAGGTGGGCGAGGACCCGGGCGAGAGTGCGCCCGGG
This sequence comes from Alopecurus myosuroides, assembly GCA_028641055.1. Taxonomy (NCBI): domain Eukaryota; kingdom Viridiplantae; phylum Streptophyta; class Magnoliopsida; order Poales; family Poaceae; genus Alopecurus; species Alopecurus myosuroides. Next base: position 251,369,015 of record CM054058.1, read on the forward strand.
CTTGCTCCACTAGATGCGGCAGCTGGTGGCGTTGTTGCGGCTCGAAACGGGGCCGTGGGTGGGGACATCGGCGAGCTCCGCCTCGAAGTGGTCCTGGAAGAACGCCGTCCAGGCGGCCTCGTTGGTGGGATGCCACTGAGGCTGGCTGCGCATCGCCAGTGACATCCGCGCTCGGATCTTCTCGATCTCGGCGACGCGCTCGGGCCCGGTGGGTGGCGGAGGCACAGACACGCCGCCTGCGCTAAGCTGCCAGTTCCTTGGCGCGCTCATCCCCGACGGCGAGTGGTAGTTGGCCTCGTAGAGCAGCCGCGCCTCCCAGAGTGTGGGGACCCCAGACTAGATGTCCGAGACCGCCAATATGCATACACTCATGATCCCAGATCGACAGTCATGAGCAACATATTTAGAGATGGTACAACAGAGTTCACATCCATTACACGAATAACATAGTCTTACACAAATGGTCTATCGACCAAGTCTGAGACAAATGTCGCGCAGGACAGTGGCAAACACATAGAATAACTGCTTTATTTTAGCGGAAGCAAACACAACAAGCGGAACCCATGTCAACGCCTTAACACCACAGGCTGCTGACCGGGAGATGTGCCTAGTAAGCGGGATCGTCAAAGTACTCCTCCTCAAAGGTATCCTCCTGAGAAGGCTCCTCGAAATCTGACCAAGACAATAGCCAGGGACGAAACCAAACCTGAGTACGTTTGAATGTACTCCTGCAAGTCACCCTAAATGAAAGCCCAAAAAAATGCAAGTATGGCAAGTGGTGGTAGGAAGGCTATTTAGTTCAGGGCTATACTATCCATGGTGAGTATAAGACTCATCATGGTTGAACAAATTTTATTTCTTTTGAAACACCTTTTGGAAAAACATCATTTCCCGGTATCAACATTTCACCGGTACCTCAAAGGTACGATCATTCCCTTTCATGTACCTCCCAGGTACATCAACATAACCAAGTTCCAGCTTTTTTTTTAAAACATTGACACAATGCTAGCTACATGGCCATTCAACTGTCCATATCCGAGGACGCGGCTATTCAGAATAGTTTTACTCTGCAGAGGTGTACACATTCCACAAGATCCAGTACATCCGCCGTGAACAACCACGGACTGTCCGAGACAGTATGCAAACATCGGATAACTGGTCCTAACCATCCACTATGTCGACGCTAGTAAATGACTACCCCTTCAACTGGGTTTGTTCTCCTCGGCACCGAGTGAGTCAGCCGTATCGATCCGGTTTCCCCTGACAACACACCGCCATGGCAGGAGACCCAACTGCTGCAACCGGTGGCGAACTTAATCCCCACACTGTGAATGTCCCGTTTCTCCCTCCTGGCGACAATTCGGTTCGGGGGACTCTAACCCCTATAGCACATTGAGGTAGACACGGACTAACACCGACAAGCAATTAGCTAGACCCCGTACCCATATTGAGGTAATGTGGCAGTACGGCTTGGTTGTCCGGCGAAGACTAGGTTATGTGTCATTTTTGGAAAACAAGTTGAAAACATTTCCTTTACAAACCTCCCTCGGACAAGGTCCCACCTTTCCTCGGGGTTTTTCCAAGCTTTTGCTTTCCAAAAACATCAAGTTAAAATGTCCACTAAGGGACTTAAGTTGATTAAGTGATGGCTCCAAGATTTCCTAAGGGCTTGGTAACACCAAGATTATGGAGTGGCTACGACAATTTATAAGAGCGACAAAACCATGTCTTTCTTTGAGAGAAGTAACTTGAAAACAACTTAAGTAAAACTTCAGAAGTAAAACATGCATGGTAAGTAAAACAGAAGCAAGCATTTAGGATGGCTTGCCTTGGCCCTGGTCTTGATCACACTCTTGAAATAAACAAGAGTTACAGAAAACCTCTTCAGGAGCAATAGTCTCTTCGTTATCTAACGTCGTAAAAAGTAAAAAGAAAAACACTCAATCAGAACAAGACAAAGACAAGCACAAGCTAATACAGTACACATACAGCAAACATTCATCTAAAAAGAATCACCCAAAATAACATTGCTACACAATGCTAAAACAATCAAACAATTCATCAGAAACATGCATAACATGGCATAGTCTTCTACAAGGCAAGCATCAAGCTTATGGCATGAGTCCAGTGGGTGTACCACTCTCATACAAGGCCATAAAGAGTGATATGACTCTCTGGTCATTCACCAAAATGAGTATACAGCATGGAAAATAAATTAGGAAACAAATAACAAGCATGAGGGGGTAAAACATGCATTTCTATGAACATGCAAGCCATAATCTAGTTGTAAAAGATATCTAAGCATGCAACCAGAAGCTAAACAAGTATATAACAGAGGCATATCATAACATGCAAGGCATGAAAACAATCTTGGCATGAAGGTACATATGGCAAACAACTCTAGTAATCAAGGAAAATAGAAAACAAGCATAGATATTGACATGCATGACAAACCATGGCATTTTCATGAACAAGATTCATCCTAACATGGTAGATCCATAATATAACAATCACATGGCAGTGAAAACAACTCCTATGCATGCTAGTAAGATCACACAAGGCATACACACATTTAACAAAATAAATAAACATGAGATTCACACATGGCAGAATACTATAAAACTTGTAATGCATGCCAAAATTATTCTACAACTCAAAACATCACACAAATCTAGGATATGGTAGATCTAATCATACAGAAGCACATCCAAAAGGATTCATCTCAAAAAGTATTTTAGAAAAATTCATAAAAATCATTTAGTGGCTCTCTGGTTGTTTACCATTTTGCATGTCATTTAAAATAGGAAACTCAAGTGCATGTGAGGCAAACTGCTCTAGTTAGGATTCATCAAGATCTATCCAGAGAGCTCAACCTCACTTCCATTGGATTCCTAAATCAAAAGTTATAGCATGTTTAAGTTTTCAGATAGGCTGGTTTGTGGGATTTTTCAAAGACAAACCAGGGATGCAAATGTAGATCTGCCACTTGCATGTGGTTGGAAAAACATGCAAGTACTTTGGAGAAAATTGGAGTGGCCAGATTTGGAGTTTAAGGATTTTTAGCAGGATTAAAGTGATTAGGCAGTTTTCTGGAAATTCAAAATTGAATTAAAACAGCCAGCGCAGGCCTAGCGGGCCGTTGGCCTCTACGCGCCAGAGCGCGTTGCGCTGGGCCGGCCCAGTTCACCTGCGCGCGCGAGCGAACCGGTAAGCTGCCGTTGGATCGAGATCTAACGGCCAGGAACACATCCCCGAGAGATTTAAACGGGGCCGTTGATCTAAACAAGGACGGCGCCCACGTTTCTCCCTCCTCGCGCCCAGAGCAGCACAAAGGCGAGCTCGGGAAAACCCCGTTCGGGAAGAGGCTCACCTTGGGCTCGATGGGAGTCGGCGTTCGGGATGAGGCGATGCAGCGAGGACTTCGCGGACGATCAGGAGCAGCAGCAAGGCCCGGGCTCCTCCGTAGCGCCCGTACGCACCGAGATGCTCCCGGCGGCGTCGAGCTCGGCGGCGGTGAATCTGCATGCCAACGAGCAAGGGATGATGTCAGGCATGTAGGCCTCGGGTAGGGGAATCAAATGAAACGAAAATGGAGATGGGAGAGGGAGAGACGAAGGCAGGGCTTCGGGATTTCTTCTTCGGGCAGAACGGCGAGAGCGGGCTCCCTGGCTCTCACAGGGAGATCATCAGAGAAGAACACGGGTGGGGATGGATGCGGTGAGTGTGGAGAGGTGAGTGACGAAGCAATTGGGGTGGATGGGTACTTATACTGGAAGATCACGGGAGGGGTGGTGGCTCGGCTGTTCGCCACGGCTGCAATGGCGATGCCAGCTCGCGCTCAGCCTCAGGCCGTGGACAGCACGTGGAGAGGCCGAGGGAGCTTCGTGGCGTCCATGCCATGCTTGCTCTGGCCCTAGGCCGTGGAAGAATGGAGCCAGGGCACGGGTGGCCACTGTGCTCTGATGACAGGGCGGCCCGGTGGACACAATCCTTGTCCCAGAGTCGTCCTCTTCTTCTGCCGCGTCTAGAGCCAAACCAGGGGCTGGTTTCGAGAGAGGAGAGTGAGGTGAGGTGGTTTTGCAAAAGGGAATGGCACCACGATGATCAAACACAAAGATTTGGAGCAAGATCAAATCGGGTGCAAAACTGACAGGCTCGAGTGCAGTTTCAGAAAATTCAGTTAAGAAATTTCAGGAATTTTTCTAAGTCTGAAAACAGACAGAAGATAGAGAAAGTGAGTGCTGTTTTGGAACAGCAAACAATTTTCAAATGGAAATATGGAAGTATGGATTTGAAGAGCACATCATCTAGTTTCAGAAACCTATTTTTCTCTGAATTTAGAAAATGTGGAAGTGGATGAAAACAAGGCTGAAACAGGGGTGGTTTTCGGTTTTCTCTGTTTTCCAATTTCCTGTTTTTCAACTAGGTAGAAAAACAATCATGAAAACATGCTTTCCACTGGCTCAAAAATATTTCTTTGAACATGTTGAGCAACTCCATATCATAAGCATGGATGACAACCAAAGAAATAGCCAAAAAGAATTAGGATTCAAGGATAGAAATGGTGTCAAAAAGTGTATGTGATAGCTGGAAAAAGAAAAGGAAAAATCATGTTTTTCCTTAGGGATTTCAAATTCAAATCTTGTTTTCTTTCTTGGGTGATCAAATACCAAGTTCAACAAGTTTGAAAAGTGACAAGAACAATAAGATAACCATCCTCTCTTTATTTCTCAAAGGAGACATCATGTTTACATAAGGAGTTTTTTAAAAAAAACTCAGAAAAACAACAGGATCAACTGAAAGTTTTTGTTGGTCCCTAATTTTATGTTTTTCTCCTTACAACCTTGTCTCCAAAAAGAGGATGTGACAGACCTCCCCTCCTTAAAAGAATCTCGTCCCGAGATTCGGGGGTTTAGTCATAGTGGAAGTCAGGAAACTCCTTGTTGATATAATCTTCGCGTTCCCAGGTGGCTTCTTCCTCAGAGTGATTAGTCCACTGAATCTTGAGGAATGTTATTTTACGCCTCCTAGTCATGCGAACATCTTTGGCAAGAACACGGAGTGGTCGATCACGATAAGTCAAATCATGATTGATGTCAATGGTCCGGTAATCGATGTCCTTATAAGAATGATCCTTATTAGGCACTTGGAGACATTTCCGGAGCAGAGACACATGAAAGACATCATGGAATTCCGAGAGATCAGCGGGCAGCTCAAGTTGGTAAGATACTTCACCACGTCGGGCTATGATCTTAAATGGCCCAATGTAACGTGGTGCAAGCTTCCCTTTAACATGAAAACGCTGCATTCCCTTGAGAGGTGTGACTCTAAGGTACACGAAATCTCCCACACGGAAGGAAACTTCGCGTCGCTTGGAGTCTGCATAACTCTTCTGACGAGATTGAGCAGCTTTGAGACGATCACGGATAAGTTGAACTTGCTCTTCGGCGGCACGCAATGTATCCACACCAAATATCTGACTGTCACCAGACTCAGACCAGTTCAAGGGTGTGCGACACTTGCGACCATACAAGGCTTCAAAAGGAGCCATTTGCAGGCTAGCTTGATAGCTATTGTTGTAAGAGAATTCCGCAAATGGTAGACAATCCTCCCACTTAGCACCATAGGACAACACACAAGCACGAAGCATGTCCTCCAGGATTTGGTTAACACGCTCGGTTTGTCCTCCGGTTTGTGGGTGATAAGCGGTACTGAAAGACAATTTGGTTCCAAGAGCTTCATGCAATTTTCTCCAGAACCGGGATGTGAATTGAGTACCTCGATCAGATACAATCTTCTCGGGTACACCATGCAAACTCACAATCCGGGATATATAGAGATCAGCCAATTGGTCTCCACGATGAGTTGTGCGAACAGGAATAAAGTGAGCTACTTTTGTAAGCCTGTCCACAATAACCCATATGGCATCATGCCCTCGGTTTGACTTGGGAAGTCCAGTGATGAAATCCATTCCAACTTCATCCCATTTCCACTTGGGTATTTGGAGTGGTTGCAAGAGACCGGCTGGACGTTGGTGTTCTGCCTTCACACGCTGACAGATATCACACTTGGCTATGTACGAAGCAATCTCTCGCTTCATACCATGCCACCAGAATTTTTCCTTAAGGTCTTGATACATCTTTGTTCCTCCGGGATGGATGGAATAAGGGGTGTCATGAGCCTCGGCGAGTATAACTTGCTTTAGCTCAGATTCGGATGGAACGCAAATGCGACCTTTGTACCAGAGTATTCCTTCAGAATCGACAGAGAAACCAGGCACGAGTTCCTTCTTCATTCGATTCTTAATTCCCTCAATACTCTTTTGGCCTTTCTGAGATTGTTTCACTTGATCAATTAGAGTAGGTTTGAGTTCAATAGTATTCAACATCCCATGGCTGACTACTTCGATACCCAGTTGATCAAGTTCCTTCCATAACTCAGGTTGTCTGGCCTTGATGATAGCATTCAAAGAGGCGGGTTCTCGACTGAGTGCATCAGCGACAACATTTGCCTTGCCAGGATGATAGTGGATACTCAGATCATAATCTTTGATGAGTTCAATCCACCGGCGTTGCCTCATATTGAGCTCACGCTGAGAGAAGATATACTTCAAGCTCTTGTGGTCAGTATAGATCTCACATCTATTTCCCATAAGGAAGTGTCGCCATGCCTTGAGAGCATGAACAACAGCTGCGAGTTCCAGGTCATGGGTAGGATAGTTTTGTTCATGAGGCTTCAGCTGACGAGAGATGTAAGAGATGACCTTCCCGTCTTGCATAAGAACACTGCCGAGTCCAAGCTTTGAGGCATCACAATACACATCAAAACTTTTTGTGACATCCGGCATAGTAAGAACAGGAGCGGTCACCAATCTTCTCTTCAACTCTTGGAAACTTTCCTCACATTTGTCAGTCCACTCAAACTTCTTGTCTTTCTTGAGCAATTGAGTGAGTGGTCTGGCGATACTGGAAAATCCTTGAACAAATTTGCGGTAATACCCCGCCAAACCAAGAAATGATCTCACTTCGGTTGGATTGGTTGGAGCATTACGCTTCATGACGGACTGAACCAAAGCGGGATCAACAGAGATTCCACCTTCAGATACCACATGTCCAAGAAATCCCACTTCTCTAAGCCAGAATTGGCACTTGCTGAATTTAGCATACAATTGATGCTTCCGAAGTGTTCCGAGCACCAATCTCAGATGTTCTTCGTGTTCAGCTTCATCTTTAGAATAGATAAGAATGTCGTCGATGAACACCACGACGAATTTATCCAAGAAATCCATGAATACCTTATTCATGAGATTCATGAAATAAGCAGGAGCATTGGTTAGGCCAAAGGACATTACGGCGTATTCATACAGCCCGTAACGTGTGGTGAAAGCAGTCTTCGGAATATCCGAATCCCGTATCTTCAATTGGTGATAACCAGTACGGAGATCTATCTTGGAGAAGACACGAGCTCCATTCATCTGGTCGAAGAGATCTTCAATCTTGGGCAACGGGTATTTGTTCTTGATGGTAACATCATTTAACTTCCGGTAGTCCACACATAGACGTGAGGTACCGTCCCGTTTGTCCACAAAGATGACAGGCGATCCCCAAGGCGAAGCGCTTGGGCGAATCAAACCTTTTTGCAACATCTCATCCAATTGCTTCTTCAACTCCTCTAGCTCCTCCGGGTTTATCCGGTAAGGCTTTTGGGCTATGGGTCCGGTTCCAGGAACTAACTCAATAATGAACTCGATGTCCCGGTCAGGGGGCATACCGGGTAGCTCTTCTGGAAAGACATCCGGATACTCACATACCACAGGAATCTGTTCAAGTGAGGGGCCGGACACGCTCTTATGACAATGAGCCTTGGAGGTGGGTTTGACTGCCTTATACTTGACTTCTTCCCTAGTGCTACTTGTTAAGGATATAGTTTTAGTGGGGCAGTCAATGACTCCTTTGTACTTAGTCATCCAGTTCATACCAAGTACAACCTCAATACCCTTTTCGCCTAGTACTATCAGATTAGCATGGAATGTTTTCCCATTGATATCAATAGGCACATCGCTGCAAAAGTGGGTTCTCTAGTTGTATCGCCTGGGATTTGCACTAGCATGGTTCTAGACATAAGGCTGACTGGTAAACCAATCTTCTTCACACAAGGTTTGGTGACAAATGAATGCGAAGCACCAGAGTCAAACAGAACAGGGACTGGTACGGAGTTGACAGGAAACGTACCAATCACCATGCTTGGATTGTCCTGAGCTTCTTCTGCGGTGACGCAATTCAGATGTCCCTTAGCAACATTCCCAGGCTTCTTGGAAGACTGTCCATGTGTCATCTTGGTCGCATTAGGGCGAGTAGGAGCAGGATTCTTAGTGGGACACTCCCGAGAGAAATGCCCTCCTTTGCCGCATGAGAAGCAAGTTCCAGATGGCTTGGGTGCAGCTGGGGCGGCACGGGTGAATGTATTACCAGAATTCCCTCCTCCAGGACGAGGCACATAAGGAGCAGCTCCAGCAGTCGGAGGCCTTGGATAAGATGGAAAACTTGGACGAGGAGCATAGCCAGGTGCCCTATTGAAGGGTGGCCTCGCAGGTGGAGAGCTGCGAGCCCTGTTGACACTCGGCCCTCCTTGTTGCATCATCTTCCTCTTGCGATTGTCAAAGGCTGCCTGACGCTTATGTTCCATAAGGATAGCAGCATTGGCAAGAGACTCAAGGTCCTGGAATGGAATCACCACGAGCGTACACTGCAGCTCGTCGTGTAAGCCATTGAGAAACCTCTCCTTCTTCTTTTCTTCAGTGTCAACATCATTGGGAGCATACCTAGCCAGGCTAGTGAACTCATCCCAATACTTGGACACAGTCATACCACCTTGTTTGAGCTTCAGAAACTTGTCTCGCATGATCCCCATAACACCATCAGGAATATGATACTTGCGAAACTTGGCCTTGAACTCCTCCCAGGTAGTGACATGATCAGCTGGTATGGAGGCACGAGTGGTCTCCCACCAAGTCCTTGCAGGACCGGCGAGAAAATGGGAAGCATAAAGGACCTTGTCTTTGTCCTCGACACCAGCAACTTCCAGATCGTTGGCGATGGTGCGAAGCCAATCATCAGCGTCCAGAGGTTCCACAACCCGAGAGAAGACAGGTGGGTTGGTATTCTGGAATTCCTTGAGCTTGGAGCGAGAACCATTTCCACCATTAGTCCCAATAGTGGCCAGATGTGCGAGAGTTTGGAGAGTTGCTGCGCGCTCAGCACGGACAGCCTCTCGGTCTTGCATGTACAAGGCCAGGACTTGGGCCACAGTTGGCTCAGGTGGTGGGGGTGGATCACGCGGCATGCTGAATGAAAGAAGATGTAAGATGAAGAGGCAGATAGATGTGTTTGTCTAACATCGACAAACGAGAATTGAAATAGATGAAAACATGGAACTTTTTAGACATGCTAGGTAATTTATTCCAGAGAAGCCAAAGCACAAACATATCATACATAACACAGGCAGGTTCAAGCATACATAGCATCCACACATCAACATCTAGCAAACAAGTGGTTTCCGAGGAACCACACTACAAAAGCAGCGAGATGGGGTCATCGCAGCCAACTAGTACTAGGTGCTTACATAGCACAGGCTAACAACACGGCCTAATACCTAGGCGTTTCCATCATCGCCGTCGAAAAGGATCTCCTCAGGGTCCTCCTCATCTCCGGCGTGATCATCGTCCTCTTGGTCACTCTGCTCACTCATATCCATGCCTTCGGAAGGGACATCATCATCAGGAAGAAGATCCTCATTCTCCTTGCGGAGCTCGGCGATCTCTTCCTCTAACTCCTCGATGGTCGAATCCCTTGTGGCAAGATCCTCTCTAGCTGTCTTCAGCCTGCCACGGAGTATGGCGTTGGTGTTCTCGAGTGACTCGGACTTCTTGAAGAGACGAGTACGGGCCAAACGGGTGGTCCGCAGCTTGTTCTCCAAGGTCCTTGCCTTGGCGGCGAGGTCGGCGTGAACAATCTTCAGATAATCCAAGTTGTTCTGAGTGTAGTGCAGATAGAACTCCATGTCCTCCATGTGGGAGCACACAATGTCACGGGGACACGGACAAGGGACTGGGAAGCCCTCATCGTCGCGCCTCCCGTGGCGCTGGAAAGGAGTATCCACAAGGCGAGTCTCGTAGAGGTGAGACATGCGTGCAACAGCCAGCTCGAGCACACGAACAACCGCGTCCTTCCAAGAGCGGTCAATCGCGTGGAAGACATGCACAGGCTCAGATGGTGCGGTCAATGGAAAACGGAGGGTGCACTCCGCCAGCCATGATAACCCCGCAACAGAGCCGGTGATCTCCCCTCCTCTAATCTCAGGTAGTGGACGCCCAAGTATCTTGGTCATATCCACGATCTCCCTCTCGAAACGGAACAGAGTGTCCCGAGGAAGTCCCAACTGGAGAGACTCGGTGAAGACGACGTCCATCTACACAAGTTTTTAAGTTAAAGACCAGTGTGCAAAGTTTTAGTTTTATGCAAAAAGAAACTTAATGTAGTTAACCAAGTAAGATAAAAACCAAGCAAAGAGGGTTACGAGACATATCTTTGGGATATAGTCATGCTTGAGGTTTGTATAGAAGCTAAGGTGATTATCGGAGCACTAACTAACGCCCATTCTAACTAAGGTCTCCTATGGTCAGGATGGCTCTGATACCAACTCTGTGGGGACCCCAGACTAGATGTCCGAGACCGCCAATATGCATACACTCATGATCCCAGATCGACAGTCATGAGCAACATATTTAGAGATGGTACAACAGAGTTCACATCCATTACACGAATAACATAGTCTTACACAAATGGTCTATCGACCAAGTCTGAGACAACTGTCGCGCAGGACAGTGGCAAACACATAGCATAACTGCTTTATTTTAGCGGAAGCAAACACAACGAGCGGAACCCATGTCAACGCCTTAACACCACAGGCTGCTGACCGGGAGACGTGCCTAGTACGCGGGATCGTCAAAGTACTCCTCCTCAAAGGTATCCTCCTGAGACGGCTCCTCGAAATCTGACCAAGACAATAGCCAGGGACGAAACCAAACCTGAGTACGTTTGAATGTACTCCTGCAAGTCACCCTAAATGAAAGCCCAAAAATGCAAGTATGGCAAGTGGTGGTAGGAAGGCTATTTAGTTAAGGGCTATACTATCCATGGTGAGTATAAGACTCATCATGGTTGAACAAATTTTATTTCTTTTGAAACACCTTTTTGGAAAAACATCATTTCCCGGACCAACATTTCTCCGGTACCTCAAAGGTACGATCATTCCCTTTCATGTACCTCCCAGGTACGACAACATAAACAAGTTCCAGCTTTTTGAAAACATTGACACAATGCTAGCTACATGGCCATTCAACTGTCCATATCCGAGGACGCGGCTATTCAGAATAGTTTTACTCTGCAGAGGTGTACACATTCCACAAGATCCAGTACATCCGCCGTGAACAACCACGGACTGTCCGAGACAGTATGCAAACATCGGATAACTGGTCCTAACCATCCACTATGTCGACGCTAGTAAATGACTACCCCTTCAACTGGGTTTGTTCTCCCCGGCACCGAGTGAGTCAGCCGTATCGATCCGGTTTCCCCTGACAACACACCGCCATGGCAGGAGACCCAACTGCTGCAACCGGTGGCGAACTTAATCCCCACACTGTGAATGTCCCGTTTCTCCCTCCTGGCGACAATTCGGTTCGGGGGACTCTAACCCCTATAGCACATTGAGGTAGACACGGACTAACACCGACAAGCAATTAGCTAGACCCCGTACCCATATTGAGGTAATGTGGCAGTACGGCTTGGTTGTCCGGCGAAGACTAGGTTATGTGTCATTTTTGGAAAACAATTTGAAAACACTTCCTCCTTCACGAACTTCCCTCGGACAAGGTCCCACCTTTCCTCGGGGTTTTTCCAAGGTTAAGAGTTTTTCCAAAAACAACAAGTTAAGGTGTCCACAAGGGGACTTAATTTACTTAAGTGATGGCTCCAAGATTTCCTAAGGGCTTGGTAACACCAAGATTATGGAGTGGCTACGACAATTTATAAGAGCGACAAAACCATGTCTTTCTTTGAAAGAAGTAACTTGAAAACAACTTAAGTAAAACTTCAGAAGTAAAACATGCATGGTAAGTAAAACAGAAGCAAGCATTTAGGATGGCTTGCCTTGGCCCTGGTCTTGATCACACTCTTGAAATAAACAAGAGTTACAGAAAACCTCTTCAGGAGCAATAGTCTCTTCGTTATCTAACGTCGTAAAAAGTAAAAAGAAAAACACTCAATCAGAACAAGACAAAGACAAGCACAAGCTAATACAGTACACATACAGCAAGCATTCATCTAAAAAGAATCACCCAAAATAACATTGCTACACAATGCTAAAACAATCAAACAATTCATCAGAAACATGCATAACATGGCATAGTCTTCTACAAGGCAAGCATCAAGCTTATGGCATGAGTCCAGTGGGTGTGCCACTCTCATACAAGGCCATAAAGAGTGATATGACTCTCTGTTCATTCACCAAAATGAGTATACAGTATGGAAAATAAATTAGAAAACAAATAACAAGTATGAGGGGGTAAAACATGCATTTCTATGAACATGCAAGACATAATCTAGTTGTAAAAGATAACTAAGCATGCAACCAGAATATAAACAAGTATATAACAGAGGCATATCATAACATGCAAGGCATGAAAACAATCTTGGCATGAAGGTACATATGGCAAACAACTCTAGTAATCAAGGAAAATAGGAAACAAGCATATATATTGACATGCATGACAAACCATGGCATTTTCATGAACAAGATTCATCCTAACATGGTAGATCCATAATATAACAATCACATGGCAGTGAAAACAACTCCTATACATGCTAGTAAGATCACACAAGGCATACACACATTTAACAAAATAAATAAACATGAGATCCACACATGGCAGAATACTATAAAACTTGTAATGCATGCCAAAATTATTCTATAGCTCAAAACATCACACAAATCTAGGATAAGGTAGATCTAATCATAAAGAAGAACATTCAAAAGGATTCATCTCAAAAAGTATTTTAGAAAAATTCATAAAAATCATTTAGTGGCTCTCTGGTTGTTTACCATTTTGCATGTCATTTAAAATAGGGAACTCAAGTGCATGTGAGGCAAACTGCACTAGTTAGTTTTCATCAAGATCTATCCAGAGAGATCAACATCACTTCCATTGGATTCTTAATTCAAAAGTTATTGCATGTTTATGTTTTCAGATAGGCTGGTTTGTAGGATTTTTCAAAGTCAAACCAGGGATGCAAATGTGGATCTGCCACTTGCATGTGGTTGGAAAAACATGCAGGTACATTGGAGAAAATTGGAGTGGCCAGATTTGGGGTTTTAGTATTTTTAGCAGGATTAAAGTGATTAGGCAGTTTTCTGGAAAAATCAAATTGATTTAAAACGGACAGCGCAGGCCTAGCGGGCCTTTTTCCTCTACGCGCCAGAGCGCGTTGCGCTGGGCCGACCCAGTTCGCTTGCGCGCGCGAGCGAACCGGTACGCAGCCACGGGATCAAGATCTAACGCCCAGGAACACATCCCCGAGGGATTCAAACAGAGCCATTGATCTAAAAAGGGACGACTACCCTCGTTTGTTCTTCCTCGCGCCCAGATCAGAGCACCGGTGAGCTCGGGAGTTCCCGCACGGGAAGGGGCTCACGTTGGGCTTGTTTGGAATCGATGTTGTGGGACAAGGCGATGCAGCGAGGGTGATGGTGGCGTCCAGAGGCAGCAGCAGGTTCCTGGCGTGCACGCAGAGCTCCCGCGCACCGAGGCGTTCCCGGCAACGACGAGCACGGCGGCGCTAATTCTGCATGCCATTGAGCAAGGAAAGATGTCAGGCACGTATGCCTCGAGTAGGGGAAGCAAATGAACTGAAAATGGAGGTGGGAGAGGGAGAGACGAAGGCAGTGCGTCTGGATCTTCTTCCGCGGACAGAACGGCGAGAGCGGGCTCTCTGGCTCTCACAGAGAGAGCAATCAGAGAGAGGAGTGGGTGGAGGTGAGTGCAGTGGAAGTGGAGAGGTGTGTGGCAAAGCAGAGGGAGCACGGGGTACATATACAGGGAGGTTCACGGGTGGGGTGGAGCTCGGGCGCTCGCCACGACCGCAATGGCGATTGCCACCTTGCTCTCGCTTCCAGGGCACAAGCAGCACGTGTATAGGCATGCGCGAGCTTGGTGGCGTCCCTGCCGTGCTGGTGCTGGCCCTAGGCCGTGGAGGAACGGAGCCAGGGCACGGGTGCCACTATGCTCTGATGACAGGGCGGCCCGGCGGGGCACAATCCTTGTCCCGAAGCCAATCTTCCCTTCTGACGTGTCCAGAGCAAAACCACGGGCTGGAATCGAGAGAGGAGAGTGAGGTGAGACGGTTTTGCAACAGGGGATGGCACCACGATGATCAACAACACGGATTTGGGCAGGATTGGATCGGGTGCAAACACTGTCAGGTTTTCGAGTTCAGTTTCAGAAAATTCAGTTAAGGATTCTGAATTTTTCTAAGTATGGAAACAGACAGAAGATAGAGAATGTGGGTGCTGTTTTGGAGTAGCAAACAAATTTCAAATGGAAAGATGGAGGTATGGTTTTGAAGAGCACATCATCTAGTTTCAGAAACATATTTTTCTCTGAATTTAGAAAATGTAAAAGTGGATGAAAACAATGCTGAAACAGGGGTAGTTTTCTGTTTTCTCTGTTTTCCTTTTTTTTCCTGTTTTTCAACTAGGTAGAAAAACAACCATGAAAACATAATTTCCACTGGTTCAAAAATATTTCTTATAACATGTTGAGCAACTCCATATCATAAGCATGGATGACAACGAAAGAAATATTCAAAAAGAATTTGGATTCAAGGATAGAAATGGTGTCAAAAAGTGTATGTGATAGCTGGAAAAACAAAAGGAAAAATCATGCTTTTCCTTAGGGATTTCAAATTCAAATCTTGTTTTCTTTCTTGGGTGATAAAATACCAAGTTCAACAAGTTTGAAAAGTGACAAGAACAATAAGATAACCATCCTCTCTTTATTTCTCAAAGGAGACATCATGTTTACATAAGGAGTTTAAAAAACTCAGAAAATCAATAGGATCAACTAAAAGTTTTTGTTGGTCCCTAATTTTATGTTTTTCTCCTTACAACCTTGTCTCCAAAAAGAGGATGTGACACAAAGGTGCAGGGTTCGGCGGCCGAACCCGTTGGCGGCCGCGCCGACGAGGTAGTGACGGTTAACCATGGCGATGAGGAGGCGTCGAGAATGCGGGGGGGGGGAGGGAGAATGGCGACGGGGCCGGGTTTTGTAGCCGGGGCGGGCAAACGTGGCGGGTGTCAGCGCCATTACTTCGCCGCGTCGGCGATTGGATTGCTCCGTGAAAGAACATAGGTTCTAATCCTGTTTTGAGATGTTTGATTACAAACATATAGATGGACTAATGTGCTTTGCTAAGTGTACTCAGAAAATATCGACCCGTAAATTTCTTACAAAGTTCAGCAATGGTTGAGAAAATGCTACGGAAAAGACAAGAAGAAGAGAAAAGAGACGGCGAAGAGAAAGGATAAAAGAAGAAGAAAAGGGGGCGTGGCCCGGCCTCCAGGCGGGCTGGCAGTGCCCTGGCCAGCCCCACGCCGGCCCCAGCTGGCTCCCAGCCGGGCGCTTCGGGTGGGGGGCCCGGCCTCGCCCCTCTGCCCACGCCGGCCCCCAGGCCGGCCTCCAGGCCGGGGCGTCCGGTGGGGTCCGGCCTCCCCCCTAGTCCACGCCGGCCCCAGGCCGGGCTGGCTGGCCACGCCGGCCTCCCCCTGGCGCCCACGCCGGCCCCAGGCCGGCCCCCAGGCCGGGGTGGGTTCTGGCCCGGCCCTGGCTGCTCCCAGGCCGGCCAGGCCGGCTCCCAGGCCGGGGTGGGTCGCAGGAAAGTGTTCCCCCCCTAAAACGGCCATATTTCGACACGAGTATATAACGGGGTCTTCACCTACCTTTGCTCTTTGTCAATCCCACTCACACTCTCTCTCACCACCATTGATTGACCAAGCTCAAGCTCAAGAACAAGATCTCCACAAATCCCCAACCAAAGCTCGTGATACTTTGGGATTTGAAGGAGACACCCCCGATCTACAACTCCACCGAGCCGATTAGAAATCCACCCACTCATCCCATAGGGATCTTGTCATTCTTAGTTCATTGGAGCTAGGAATCTTGTTGCTCTTAAGTTCATCGGAGCTCGGAGCCTTGTTGATATCCCGGTGCTTTTGTGCCCGTGGATCTTGCTTCTCGGAGTCTTGGGCGGCTCTTGGGATTTGGTGAGGACCCTCCAATCTTGTGGAGTGTGCCTCATCCTTGTAAAGGTTCTAGTTGTCAACCTCAACGGCAACATAGTGATTCGAGTCTATCCACATCGGTGGAAGATCTCGAAGGAGATACGGTGTGGCATTTGAGGCCTACTCGGTGTTCCACTTTGGTGGCACCGCACCGCTCCAACGGAGATTAGCTTCCATTGGGAAGTGAACTTCGGGATAAATCTCCGCGTCATTGTGTTCGGTTATTCCTCAACTTATCTTTACTTGTTACTACTAGCTTAGTCATATTGTTCACCTTGTGCTAGTCGTAATTGCTCTACATATAGGATTGTCCATCTAGTTGCATACTCTAGATAATCTATATTTGAGCTTTGCCTTGTTAACTTGAAAAAGAAGCTAAAATTTGTAGTTAACCTATTCACCCCCCCCCCTCTAGTTAACCTCTCGATCCTTCAATTGGTATCAGAGCCTCGTCTCTTTATAAAAGGCTTTACCGCCTAAAGAGGAGGTGAGGATGGCCGATGATCCCGTCACCATGGATGGGATTCAAAAGCTAATCCAAGCTATGATTGAATCTTCCGAGAAGAAGATGGAGGGACTAATAAAAGAATTGACATCTCCATCTAAGCAACCTAGTGAAAAGATTATCTTAGATGAACATGGAAACCCCTTGCCAATTAAAGAAGGAAGTGATACAACTTCACCTTTAAATAATGGTGCACCATCAAATGGTAGTGGTGGCAATTCTTTTGGCTATGCATACAACAATGCTCCTAATGTTCAACATCCGCATGTTCTAATCTTGGTCCACCTCCTTTGGTGGATCGGCATCGTTTTACTAATTGGAAAGCTTCCATGAAGTCTTACATGTGCAGCTCTTCAATGCAAATATGGAGAATTGTTGAAAAAGGGTATGAGCCAAAGGACCCCGCAAATCTAAGCTCAAGTGACATCATAGATGAGCAACTCAACGCTCATGCTTTGCACATGTTGGAGAGGGCAATGGAAAAGGAAGGAGTTGAGCACATCCGGTCCTTCACTAGTGCAAAGAAAGCTTATGATGGTCTTGTTTGATATGTTTGACGGCAATGTCAACCTCCAAAGGTCCAAGAGGTCAATCATTCAAAGAAAAGTTGAACACTTTCATTTGGGCGATGGAGAGAACATAGAAGACATGTTTAGAAGACTCAAGGCTCTTGTAAATGATATGAGAGATAGTGGATTCACGGATTGTACGGAGAATTGGGTCAAGGAGAAATTTCTACTCACCTTGATGCCATACAATGAAAACATGGTGATGAATGTACAAGCAAGGGCCGACTATTTGGACCTATCCCCCAATGATGTCCTAGGTCTTTTTATCACACTCAAGGTCATGAAACAAACCTCCGATGATGTCATGGCCCGTGTGAACGGAGCAAAGAAAGCATCTCTTGCCTTGAAGGCCAAGGTCATTCCCCATGAAGATAATGACTCGAGTGATGATGGTGGCTCTATGCATGAGGTCTCCGAGAAAGAAATGAGGACATCACATGAAGAATGCTTGGCTCTTGCTCAACACAAGTGGTGGAAGAAAGGAGACTTTAGATCCAATGCCACCAAGAACAAAGGGAAGGAATCCTTGAGCATGAAGAAAGCAAGAACTTGCTTCAATTGTGGAGATTCCGAGCACTTCGTTGCCGAGTGTCCCTTCAAGAGTAGAATTGAGAATGGAGGAAGACTTATCAAGAAATCCACCTTCATTCCCAAGTCCAAGAACTTCATCAAGAGAGGCCCTCCTAGGGCAATGATTGCTAAAGAAGTCGAGTACACCTACGGTGGTGAAGAGAGTGATGGTGAAGGCGAACAAGTAGGTATGGCGGCCATGGCTAGGGGCGTCATACCTCCTAACTTAAGCTCTCTCTTCTCCAACCCAAATGACAACAAGGGCCCCTCGATTCACAAGTGCTTCATGGCCAAGGGTATACCCCCAAAGGTGACTCCTACACTTAAACTTGCTAACTCCTCTATTCCTTCACTACTAAATTGTGTCGAGGAAGACCCCTTGACAAACTTTGTTGAAAAACTAGAAGGAGAAACTAAATCCATCTTTGTCTCTCTCATGGATCAATTAAGTGAGGCACATGGCCTCATTGATGAACATGAGGAGAAAATAATGTTACTTGAAAAGTTTGCTCGTGATGATGCTAATAAAATTGAGGAGCTTGAGAAAGCTCTAGATGAATCACATTGCCTTAAAGAAAGCATTGAAGAAACCTTTGCAATTGACATAGCTAAAGTTAAACTTGATTGTCAACATGCTTTTGCTAAGGTAACGGAATTCATGAGTTTAAATGATGCAACTAACCAAGGGTATAATGAACTCATTAAGGATTTTGATAAGCTTAAAATTGATCATCGTACTATCTCAAATGAGCTCAAAACCTTAAAAGGAGTTAGAATTGTGAATGAAAACTCTTGTGCTACTAACCCTTTGTGTGTCAAGGCAACTCTCATTGAGGAGAACAATAGGTTGAGGCACAACTCAACAAAGGCCTTGCCACATGCATCCAAGGCCAAAAGAACCTCAATGATCTTTTGAGTAATCATAAGAGAGTTGTTGGTAAAGAAGGCCTTGGTTTTGGTTCCACATCGAAGGAGGCCTACAAGGAGAAGTCAACTCCCTCCACTAACTCTATTGTTTTTGTGAAGGAGGGGGGAGTTGGCTAATGAGGAAGGATGAGTTTGATATTATGCTAAAAGTATTGTTTCTAGGAACACTACTTCTCACAACAACTTTGCGGGAAAGTATAACCCATCCTATGTGCTTCTAAAATCTACTAATGGTCATGTTTATGCAAAGTATGTAGGCACCTCATATGGTGATGATTACAAGCATGCTATTTGGGTTCCCAAGACCCTTGTGACTAACAAAAAAGGACCCATCCAAAAATGGGTACCTAAGACAAGAAGTTGATTTATTGTAGGGTTGCATTTCCGGTGGAACATCATGGATGATTGATAGCGGTTGTTCCGCACACATGACCGGAAGCAAAGAAGTATTAGAAGACTTGAAACTCCAACTTCTCAAGTTTGCTCATGTAACTATTGGTGATCGATCACAACTTAAGGTATTGGGACATGGCAAGGTGGTCATTTCTCCGGATTCATCCATTGAGAAAGTCCTCCTTGTTGAGTCCCTTGGCTACAATCTTCTTTCCGTCTTGCAACTTTGTGAATGCAATTTTACATGTGTATTTGGGCGTCACCATGTGCTTGTCCTTCACACTATTTCTCTTAAAGTAGCCTTTGTTGGATTTGTGGAAAACGGTATGGTATGTAGTGGATTTCTCGAAAGAAACTACACATATTGCCACATGTCTAATGGCTAAATCCGACGTGGGGTGGCTTTGGCATCGTCGCCTAGGCCATGTCGTATGAGAAATCTTCAAACTCTTGTGAAGGGTGAGCACACGTGGTAGGACTAACAAGTGTGATTTTTTCCAAAGATCGTCCTTGTAGCTCTTGTATTGCCGGAAAGATGCATGAGAAGAATCATTCTAAAACATCTATCATCGCCACAACAAGACCTTTTGAGCGCATTCACATGGACCTATTTGGTCCTCCCACATATGATAGTCTTGGTGGCAAGAAGTATTGTTTGGTTATTGTTGATGATTATACAAGATACACTTGGTTTTCTATATCAAGAAGAAGAGTGAAACTCAAGAAAGATTCATTACTTGGGCTACCGAAGTGCAACGCCAATATGACACCAAGATCTTATCCATTAGGAGTGACAATGGTCCGAGTTCAAGAACTACACCATGGATGAATTCTTGGGTAATGAGGGGATAAGACATCAATATTCCGCCGCGTACACCCCTCAACAAAATGGTGTTGCGGAGAGGAAGAATCACACACTTATTGATATGGCAAGAACTATGATGGCCGAGTTCAAATCCCCATATAATTTTGGGCCGAAGCTATCAACACCGCTTGTCATCTATCTAACCGACTCTTCCTTCGTCCGATGATTGGCATGACTCCATATGAGCTTATAACCGGTAACAAACCCAACCTCTCATATCTTCGAGTTTTTGGGTGCAAATGCCAAGTATACATAAAAGGAACTAGATTGTCTAAATTTGATGCTAGAACATTTGAAGGTATTTTTGTTTGGTTATGCCACGAACTCCCACACTTATAGAGTCTACAACTATCCACCGGGTGTGTTGAAGAATCTATGAATGTGGAATTTCATGAGGATAATGGCTCCCAAGTGGAGCAAATTGATTGTGATGATGTAGGTGATGAACCATCCTCCATAGCCATAGGAAGAATGGGGTGTAGGTCCACTTATACCCATTGAGGGACACCTTGTGGCAAATGAGGATGGAACTAGCTCTACGCAAGTGGAGCCCTCTACATCAACCACCAATCAAATGGTAAACCAAGAACAAGAAGAAGATCCTTAATGTGGATATCTCCCATCAAGAAAGTGATCAAGATCCACCCAATGATAATGGTGGAAGTGGTCTTGGTGATACTTCACCAAGAACTCCAATAAGGGTGGACAATGGTATTGATGAAGGAAATGATGAGGATGTCCCACCAAATGAACATCCCGATGATGCTCTAGTTCGTATCATGTCTCGTCAAGCATCAAGATTGCAACAAAAGTCACTATATCAAAAGAATATAATTGGTGGCTTGGGAAGAAGTGTCTCCACTCGTGGACAAGTGCTCAAGTTTTGTGGTATTCATTCATATGTCTCTCATGTTGAACCCATCAAAGTATATGATGCTCTTGAAGATGAAGATTGGGTTCAGCTATGCATGAAGAGCTCCATAATTTTGAAAGGAACAAAGTATGGTCTCTAGTGGAAAGACCCAAGGATCACAATATCATTGGAACTAAATGGGTGTTCAAGAATAAGAAAGATTCTCATGGGCAAGTGATTCGCAACAAACAAAGCACGATTGGTTGCTCAAGGCTACTCTCAAGTCGAAGGACTTGACTACGGTGAAACTTTCGCTCCCGTAGCTAGGCTTGAATCCATTCGTATATTACTTGCATTGCACTAGTCATAACTTTCATCTTGCATCAAATGGATGTTAAAAAGTGCCTTTCTAATGGACCTTTAAATGAAATGGTATATGTTAAACAACCATCGGGATTCGAAGATCCCAAGTATCCCTAACCATGTCTACTACCTCCATAAGGCTTGTATGGCCTCAAACAAGCCCCACGTGCTTGAATGATCACTTAAAGGAGTTCTAGTGGATCGTGGTTTCGTACTTGGGGTAATTGATCCCACTCTCTTACAAAAGTGTAGATGGACATTTCTTTGTATGCCAAAGTATATGTTGATGATATCATATTTGGATCCTCTAACGTAAGTTTTGTAAGATCAATTTGCCAAACTAATGACAAGTGAATTTGAGATGTCTAGATGGGAGAATTAAAATTCTTCCTAGGTTTTGAAATCAAGCAATATCATGAAGGGACTTTTATTTGTCAAGCTAAATATATTCAAGACATGCTCAAGAAATTCGATATGATCAATGCCAAACCATTACCTTATCCAATGCCAACTACCACAAATCTCTCTTTGGATCATGAAGGTATACCGGTAGACCCCAAACTTTATAGATCCATTATTGGATCTTTGCTTTACCTTTGTGCATCTAGACCGGATATTATGTTTAGTGTGGGTTTGTGTGCAAGATTTCAATCTAACCCCAAGGAAAGCCATATGATTGCGGTCAAGAGAATTCTTAGGTACTTGGTTGACACTCCAACTCATGGTCTTTGGTATCCATCAAACACAACTTTTGATCTTGTGGGATACTCGGATGCGGATTGGGGAGGTGACAAAGTGGATAGAAAATCAACCTCGGGTGCTTGCCAATTTCTTGGTAGGTCTCTCGTGTGTTGGTCTTCCAAGAAACAAAATTGTATTGCCACCTCACGGAAGCGGAGTATATTCCGCCGCAAGTTGTTGTTTCTCAACTCTTATGGATGAGGCAATGTCTTAAGGATTTTGGAATTAAGATTAAGACAATGCCTCTTTTAAGTGATAATGAGAGTGCCATTAAAATTGGTCACAATCCGGTACTTCATGGCAAGACCAAGCATATTGAGATTCGGTATCATTTTATTCGGGATCATGTGGCAAATGGTGATATCTCACTCTCATTATGTCAACACTAAAGATCAACTTGCCGACATCCTTACCAAGCCTCTAGATGTGAAGAGGATTCAAGGAATTAAGGAGTGAGCTCAACATCATATGTGCAAGCAATTTTAGGTTGATTGGAAATCTCGCATACACACCCTTACTAGACTCTTATTTGGATTTAGATGCACGCATAGACATAGGGGGAGTGTAGCTCAATCAATGAGCCAACACTACCCTCTATTATGCATAAATAAACAAATCATGCCTAAATGATCATTTTTAATGACATCATGTGCTTAAATGATGAGTCTCGACAATGCACCCAAGATATATCTTCGCGGTGTCATATCGAACATACTCATACATGGTGGCTACGGCCACCGCCCATTTTTCCATCCAACATTTGTGTTCGAGTGTTCACTCAATTGCTTCTCTCTTTGATTTCATATTTCATTTGTATCCAATGTTGCTCATTTCGTTTTCTCATTTTTTTTTCTCTCCATTGGATACAAATGAAATCATCATATGCATGTCATCATCCTCATATCATTCGTGCACATGGTCAAATAAAAGTGCTCTAAGAACCAAACTCATGAAAATATTGTTAGAATATACTTTCTGAAAATTCTTCAATTGGAATATTGTTCATGTCTTTTTGTGTGGTGTGGTATGGCTTGATATGTTGGGTAGATTCATCGTTTATTTTATTTCTTGTTTCCAAAAAAAAATTAAATTGAATAGGCCAGCCCAACTCAACTGCCAAACAAAAAAAAGGGGAAGAAAACAAAAAAAAACCAACCCGGCCTCCCCCACCCGCGCGCGCCGGCCCCAGGCCGGCCCTTAGGCCGGGGCGTTCGGTCGGTACCCCGGCCTCGCCTCCCGCCGCGATCCGGCCCCAGGCCGGCCCCTAGGCCGGGCCGTTCGGGCGCCTGGCCGGCCTCCCACACGGCCTTCCCCCCCGCGCGCCGGCCCCAGGCCGGCCGCCCCACCCACCCGTCCGCCTCCACACCGCCGAGCCGGCCAGGCCGGCATGCCACCCGGCCCCAGGCCGGGGTGGGGCGCTGCCCCCACAAACCCCACGCCCCACACACCCTGCCCCCACAAACCGCACCAAACCGCCCCACACTCCTTCTTCCTCCTCCCCCATCTCCATTATAGCCCTTAGGAGCTCTTCCCTACCCCCCCTCCCCCCACCTCCCTAGCCCATCCCCACCGCCCAAAATCACGGATCCGCAAGCCCTCGGCCTTCTCCTCCCTCTCCTCCACACGGATTTCTCACTCACCCCTTGGAGGAGATCGGGACACTTGATTTCCTAGTGGTTTTTGGTTGACCATGGCTTCGAACTCGGGTAATTTTTCTATGGGCTATTCTATGTGTTATGTGGAATGTTAGTGCCATCCCATGTGTGTGCTAGTACTCATGTTCATGTGCTATAATTTTTTTGTTTTTCATCTCTCATATTAGGGCTCATACCGCTATCATGCTATGATTTGTTCTATTGGTATGCTATGCCATGCTTGATGTTCCATGCTCCTCATAATCTATCAATGCTAGGGTTCCTCCGCTATGATTTATTATGTTTTGTTCATAACACGTGTTCCCTATATTATCTTGATTATCGCATGTTGATGCTCACCTAGCCCTCGATATCATGACTAATGACCATGACTAAATATTCCAAACTTTTCCCCATTAATTGATACACTTGTCCTATCATTAAGGACCTAATGTGAATGATATCACTTAAATATTTTTACATTCTCATAGTTGTGTGTATGCTTAAATGCCAAATATTTTGTTTCACATCAAACAATTCTATCCACATGATATCATAATATGCACACACCTCTCATTTTTTTTGTTTGTTTTTGTTTTGTTTGCTAACTATTGGGCTATTATTTCGTTTACCATGTCATTGTCCCATAGATTCATGGTTTCATTTTTTTCTCTCACATAAAACGAATGACCATGTGCACTCATTATCATGTTCCATCTCCATGCATCATATATTTCAGGTGACTCTCCTCCCCACGATGATGCCTCTCGCTCTCTCCGTCCTCGCAACCCTCGCAAGAAGAATGCCCAAGATGTTGCTGGCTCTACTCCCTCACGGAGATCCGCCCTTCCTATCAATCCAAAGGAACCCGTGATCAGGAACTGGGGTGGCCTTAGTACCGCTGATTTTGAGGAAGCTAGGCTGAAATTTAACCCATATGAGTTTGGTGAAAGGACATGCTCGGATAATCGGTTTTATTGCAAGATGCATCAAGTAATGCATGAATTCATTCTTGGCAAGCTACAGCACACTCATGTGGATCAACACTTCTTTGACATTGAGTATGCTCGCAACAAGTGGCCTGAAGTGATGACCATCATGGACTACCACAACCTCACTCCTCTCATGGGTGACACACTGGCTCATCCGTTCTCTCCAGAGTTGATCAGGGAGTTCTACTCCACCGTTCACTTCGCCTCTGGTGGTCCCACGCGTCTCCCACCTACCTTGATATGGATGAGCGGTGGCACCAAGTGTGAGGCTACCATGGATGAGTTTGGTGCTATATTGGGTATCCCCGAATATCGGTTTGACTATACATTCTATTTCCGCGTTCATGGGGAGTCCTCCAAGATTATGAAGGCCAAGGATGGGATTCGTCATTGCTATCCCGAAGGTACCGGTTCCATGAATATTCCTAAGATCAAGTTCTTCTCTGAGCATTGGTACATGATACATGCCATTCTTCGCAACACCATCGCCGCCAAATTCGGTGAGAAGGGCGAG
The DNA here is from genome assembly GCA_028641055.1 of Alopecurus myosuroides. Classification (NCBI taxonomy): domain Eukaryota; kingdom Viridiplantae; phylum Streptophyta; class Magnoliopsida; order Poales; family Poaceae; genus Alopecurus; species Alopecurus myosuroides. Next base: position 251,394,336 of record CM054058.1, read on the forward strand.
GTACGCAAGTGGATGATCAACCTCCTCTTCCACATTGAGTCTCGGATGCAAGCAAAGAAGCAGTTGGATGTACTAGACTATATGTGGAATGAGATGCAGAGTGTGGTTAAGGAGAAGAGGGTACCCATCTATGGCTCCTACATTCAGCGTCTTATTGAGACCCGCATTCCCGAAGGTCTCCTCAACAACTATGCCAAAGTGACTCCAAAGAAGAACATTCTCATGTATGATGCTCCAGTTGAGACTGCTAATGAGCCAAGGCCTAAGCGCACCCGCACCGAGTCAATTGCTCGCCGCTCTCCTTCCCCTTCTCCTCCTCCTGAGACATTCAATCTTAAGAAGATTCTTCAGAAGATGAACTGTTTTTTCATTGATAAGCAACATCAGGATTATGAGGCTTATCGCAAAGGGAAGGCCTCTAGTCGCCGTCAGCGCGCCATACAGACTGCTCTCAAGATTCCTCTTAGTCCTTCCAGCTCCGAAGAGATTTCTGAGGCGAAGTGGATGTCTCAGCATACTTATTGGTGTGGAGATGATGCTTCCTCTCTCGGCTCTTTTGCGGGGCCATACACCACCGCTGAGGCTAGCTCCAGTCAGGCTCCACAAGAGGACCTCCATGAGGACGAGGATGAGGATGAGATGGGCGACGAGTGATCGGTTGCATCTTTCTCCCTTTTTGGTGTATGATGCCAAGGGGGAGAAACACTCACGCATAGCATTGCATCTCATGCATTCCTTTGCGTCTTATCTTCGTGATTTGCTTTTTTAATTGAAACTATTTGTGCTATTTGTGTGGTTTGTGAACCTCGGTGTTATTGTAAGACTATGTTTTTAATTATCTATCGTACTCTCTATTATGTGTGTGACAATGGTTATTGAAGATCATAGCAAGACTATCAAGTTATTTCTCCACTCACTATATTGAATGTGTTGAAGCCATATTGAGGGAAGTTATTATTCATAAGAAGAATGCTATGGTAAGATCTTGCAAGTAGTAAACATTATCATTCATACATGTGTATCTTCAATGGTAAAAATCATGGTTCTTGCACTTCACATAAATATGTTATAGTCTCATCATCACCATGATTGTCAAATATACATGTCAATATTTATGGGCACACAAATAGGGGGAGTACGAATATATGTTATTTCTCTCACAAATAGCCATGCAAAATTATCTATTATGCAAATCCGTATGTTGTCATCAAACATCAAAAATGGGGAGATTGAAAGAACATAGGTTCTAAATCCTGTTTTGAGTGTTTGATTACAACATATAGATGGACTAATGTGCTTTGCTAAGTGTACTCAGAAAATATCGACCCGTAAATGTCTTACAAAGTTCAGCAATGTGTGAGAAAATGCTACGGGAAAAGACAAGGAAGAAGAGAAAAGAGACGGCGAAGAGAAAGGATAAAAGAAGAAGAAAAGGGGGGTGGCCGGCCTCCAGGCCGGGCTGGCAGTGCCCCTGGCCAGCCCCATGCCGGCCCCAGGCTGGCTCCCAGGCCGGGCGCTTCGGGTGGGGGGCCGGCCTCGCCCCTCTGCCCACGCCGGCCCCAGGCCGGCCTCCAGGCCGGGGCGTCCGGGTGGGGGTCCGGCCTCCCCCCTAGTCCACGCCGGCCCTAGGCCGGGCTGGCTGGCCACGCCGGCCTCCCCCTGGCGCCCACGCCGGCCCCAGGCCGGCCCCCAGGCCGGGGTGGGTTCTGGCCCGGCCCTGGCTGCTCCCAGGCCGGCCAGGCCGGCTCCCAGGCCGGGGTGGGTCGCAGGAAAGGTGTTCCCCCCCTAAAACGGCCATATTTCGACACGAGTATATATACGGGGTCTTCACCTACCTTTGCTCTTTGTCAATCCCACTCACACTCTCTCTCACCACCATTGATTGACCAAGCTCAAGCTCAAGAACAAGATCTCCACAAATCCCCAACCAAAGCTCGTGATACTTTGGGATTTGAAGGAGACACCCCCGATCTACAACTCCACCGAGCCGATTAGAAATCCACCCACTCATCCCATAGGGATCTTGTCATTCTTAGTTCATTGGAGCTAGGAATCTTGTTGCTCTTAGTTCATCGGAGCTCGGAGCCTTGTTGATATCCCCGGTGCTTTTGTGCCCGTGGATCTTGCTTCTCGGAGTCTTGGCGGCTCTTGGGATTTGGTGAGGACCCTCCAATCTTGTGGAGTGTGCCTCATCCTTGTAAAGGTTCTAGTTGTCAACCTCAACGGCAACATAGTGATTCGAGTCTATCCACATCGGTGGAAGATCTCGAAGGAGATACGGTGTGGCATTTGAGGCCTACTCGGTGTTCCACTTTGGTGGCACCGCACCGCTCCAACGGAGATTAGCTTCCATTGGGAAGTGAACTTCGGGATAAATCTCCGCGTCATTGTGTTCGGTTATTCCTCAACTTATCTTTACTTGTTACTACTAGCTTAGTCATATTGTTCACCTTGTGCTAGTCGTAATTGCTCAACATATAGGATTGTGCATCTAGCTGCATACTCTAGATAATCTATATTTGAGCTTTGCCTTGTTAACTTGAAAAAGAAGCTAAAATTTGTAGTTAACCTATTCACCCCCCTCTAGTTAACCTCTCGATCCTTCACTCCGCCACAGCCTGCCGTCTCGTCGAGGCGTCAAAGCGCGCGGCTCCCGAGGCGACGGGGCTCTTCCTCCCTGACAGGACGGGTCCGCAGCCCGAAAGGGTTTTGTTTGGGGCGACGAGTAAAAAACAGGGCGGTCATGTGGGCACGGCGCCGTCCGGGCGAGCCACAAAAAGATGGCATCGGGTGCCGATCCGGACGACTATCGGGGCGCATCTGGGGATGCTCTTACAAGTCCACCTGGAGCTCATGCAGGAGCCCACACATACACAAGGCGTGCACTGCACCTTGCAGTTTCTTTTGTTTTGTTCTGAGAAAGACCTTGCAGGTTTGAAAACGGCAGAAAGTAAACGTACGACGCAGACTGACTGGCACGTGGGGCATGTTCTCGGGGGGTAAAGTAAAACCCTCGCACCCACTGTCAGTCCTGCAAGGGCTGGCCTCCGGTAAAAGTAAACCCCTCGCGCCGCTCCGCTCAGCCTCCTTCCCTCCTCCTCCGACGCTTCGGTGAAAAACCAGCGCAGATTCCCCGCTCTCGTGTGTGTATTGGCACCCCAACGCCAGACGCCTCAGCTGCTTCGGGAGCTGTCGCGTCCGGTCGACCGTGCGTGGGTGCCGGCCGCGCACACGTGACCCCGTCGCCTCAGCGAGCCGCCTCGCTGCCATGGACGCCGGCGACGAGCCCTCCATCACCCGCTGGTCCTTCGAGGTAATTCACTGGCCGCCTACGTTGTTCGCACCCCCTTCCCTGCTCTCCCGTGCTGAGATCTCGTTTCCCGCCCCCAATTGCCCTGACCTCGGTTCAGGACTTCGAGCGCTACTACGATGCGGGCCTCGGAATCCGCTGCCAGCCCAAGGGCGACGGAGATGACGACGACGACGAGGCGCCGCTCGGATCAGGCTCCGCTGACAGCGCCCGCGCCAACGGCGGCGCTGACCTGGCAGTCTTCGAGCAGTACGACCGTCTGGTAATCATTCATTAAATTCAATTCAATCTTCCCCCGAATGCTTCCGTGTTACAGTACTACTTTGGTGATGGCTGGCTGCGGAGAACTTACAATTTCTTCTATTCGTTTCTGGCTGCAGGATAGAAATGTCGAGTTCCGTAATGGGGCAATGGAGGCTGGGGCGCCGTAAGACTTACTCCTTACCTGAGTGAAGTACAACTAATTTGCATGACTTTTCTTCATCTGAACTACTGCAATGACGTTCTAAAATTTCCAAAACCTGTAAATACAACTCATCACTTCCTAGATGATCTTTTCCTTAACCGAGTGTTAATTATAAGAACCAGCAATTCCGTCATAATCATAGATCACACGAATTCGCGACGCAAATCTAATGGCTAGGGAGGCAAGGCAACTGAGATTTAGTTTAATTCTCAGGCGCCTGAGAACTAGCAATTCCATGAATGAAACCCGCCAGAGCCCATGCCTGCCTTTTGCTGTGTGATAACCGGATGTGTGACCTTTGCAGGCAGAAATCTCTACTCCCTTCTTTTGAATCTGCTGAAACACGCAACTTAGCCGAGACATTGTTGAGGTAACAGTCTTGCCAATTATGCAGCTATGCCTTACGTTCTTACCATTTTGCTACTGTAATGCATTTCGGACCTGTACCTTCTTGGTCTAACACGCTAATTTCTACAGGGATATTATTCGTGGGAGCCCAGATGTTAAATGGGAGAGCATTAAAGGTTTGGAAACCGCGAAGCGTCTTCTTAAAGAAGCAGTTGTCATGCCTATAAAGTACCCCAAGTAGGTTTGTGTGCTCCCTGAAATGATATACTCAAGCGGGATACTTATCTTTCATAAAACATTATATTGATACGCCCTGTAGTGCCAAGGTGCGCTTTGTCACTTAACGTGTGCTAGAAAGGTACTCAGTATATGTGTAGTATATACCTATCACATACATGGTTCAGATTTCAGAAAGCTCTCAACTACTACGTAACATAACCTATTAAGCGGCCACCATCCCATCCATGTTGGGACATACACTACTTCTCCTCCAGTCGCTGCAACATAAACGAAGACTGCAACCAATCTATAGACAATAAGATATCTTGCAAAGGATTGGAGATTTTTATTTTAGTAAAAAACATGATCAATTCGATACAGTCAAAATACCACCAGACCACACTAGCTCTCACTAGAAGTAGAGATCACAAGCCTCCCTTAGTCCTGTGAGTCAACTCCCGAACATATTGGGTTATAGTAGGATGTGGTGGAAGATCACATGCTAAGTGTGTGCATTTTCTCATACCGAAAGGGTGTGAGTCAACCCCCGAACATATTGGCTTATACTTTATAGTAGGAGGTGGTGGAAGGTCACATGCTAAGTGTCTGCCTTTTCTCATACTGAAAGGGTTAACATTTTTTGCAGTTCTCATGTTGTAGTATTTCTATTAATCAGACAGTGTTCTGCTTGTTGTTCTATAAAATATTTCTCATTTGTTGCCTAATCAGATTCAGATTATAGGTACTTCACTGGTCTGTTATCACCTTGGAAAGGTATCTTGCTTTTTGGTCCACCGGGAACAGGAAAGGTTGGCACATAAGAAAACCTTTGCATTTTTCCTTTTAACATTGTTCTTTTTTACCAGTGAACCTATATTGCCCCGTTTTGATGATAATGTATCGCTTCATTATAGGACTTGTCGAATAATTTGTCCAAATGTCTTTCTTAAATGATAACTCAACTGTCTTCCATAAAAAAATGTCTTGAATTATCATTTGAGACGCCCTATTGGGATTTAGACAATTACAGTATTTGCCTACCAAAGATCTTGGATGGTTAAACTACCTTCCACCTAAATTATATACCTACACTAGTTACGGTTGATCTGTTCTGATCATGTCACTTTGTTGCTATTGTGCTATTGAATGATTAAGATAAAGAAGGTTCCACTAATTATTTCACAGTTGTTACAATACCTGTTTTTTTTCCATTCTTTTCTCTTTTTAACTTCTTTTTCCATCCCATGGATTAGCTGTCATGCTATCCCCAAACTAAAATTGATGACCACCATCAAATTTTAATTGTTAACTGCCTACATATATTCTATTTCAGACAATGCTGGCAAAAGCTGTGGCTACTGAGTGCAAGACAACATTTTTCAATATTTCAGCCTCCTCAATTGTTAGCAAATGGCGTGGTATGTCTTTTCCCCCTCTTGTTTCTGATGCGCCTTGCATTGCTTTTCTGCTATTACTGTTGCCATTCCCCCCCCCCCCCCCCCCCCCCCCCGGGGGCATGCTGTACTGCCATACCATATAAATGATAAGGTCCCATACTTGCTATATTTGATAAAGATGTCGTATGCAATGCGGGACCCACATTACAACTCATAAAATACAAATTTCGATGGTTACAGCCCATAAATCTTTAAGTAGAGATGCCCTGCACCCTTGCAGAACTTGTGTTATCCATCGCCGCCCTCTTGTTTCATCGTGCAATTCTTGTAGTTCTTCCATGGAAATTTTTCACCACTACTACTTGTTTGCACCACAGTTCCTCCCATAGTCTCCTGCACCCTTGTACTCCATCTTCTGTTACCTTGATGTCCTCTTGTTGAGCATGCATTACTTACAGATCTTTGCCCATTTTGTCTGTTGGCTCCCTGCTTGCACCATGGATTGCTAGTTTAAATAACCCTGATAGCCGATTTATGGAACACTGGGCAAAAACCAACTATCCCTGTGGAATTGTCACTTTCAGCCATCAACATGGAACCCTGTTTCGAATATCACTGATATTTGTGGTGTGGATTTATCGCTTTAATTTATCAACATGGAAGAAAGGATATTCGCATTTTGAGCAATTCTGTTTACTCGCTTATCTTACAATTGTGGAGGTCTACCAAATGGATTGGTCTTTATCTGCATCTAGATTTATCTTATTACCTCCATTGTCATGTCCTTATTGTGCATGGGATTCTTGTTTGCCCCATTCCTAGCTAAAATGTATCACGTTTTGCTTACTCTCATAGTTAGTATGGTGCAGGCGACTCAGAGAAACTAGTAAAAGTGTTATTTGAGCTTGCGAGGCATCACGCCCCATCTACCATTTTTCTTGACGAAATTGATGCTATTATTAGCCAACGTGGTGAAGCTCGTAGCGAACATGAAGCCAGCCGGCGATTGAAGACCGAACTATTAATACAGGTAGCTGACTTGAAGATTTTGCAGAGTCTGAATTATGCTAAGATGTTTCAATGCTCACTAAATATAAGCCCAAGCACAAAAAGAGCAAACACCACTTTATGAAAGAAAAATAAAAAGGAGAACAAGCCTTTAGATATCTTGTAGCTTGAAAACAGGGGATTCAGTCAACACTGGGAAACTTTCTGAAGTCGGCGTGTCCCATAATCTTTCAGCTGTTTAATTTCGTCATGAATTTTGACATTGGGCTGTTTTTACCATGTTTTTTTTGGTCGTTTCCTAACATTTAATTGCTGCAGATGGATGGGCTGACTAAGACAGATGACCTTGTTTTTGTTCTTGCGGCCACAAATTTACCATGGGAATTGGACGCTGCAATGTTACGCCGATTGGAAAAACGTGTATCCTTTTCTAAATAATCTAGAAACATCAATATATGGCAAACATTTAACAAGGTTCAGTGTACCATTATGCCATAAAACACATCACAGGCTCTTGTGAATGTACCATTTTGCCTAAAACACTAGAGTAGGCAATTTAACCAGTATATCTGGAAATGTTTGCTCGATCTTATTCAGTGTTTTAAATAGCCGGGGTATAGCCCGCTGTAGCTGTTGAGAATGTTGCCACTATTCCATCTACAGTTTTCCGCTATAGCCCCATTTAGCTCCGCTTTATCTTATTAGAATGCCACCAGAGTTTGTTTGTGAGACCACACTCTATTTCTGTACCTAAACAAAAGTAGTTTGTCCTTAACTTGTCCAATCAGATTCTTGTGCCCTTACCAGAGCCAGAAGCTAGACATGCTATGTTTGAAGAGTTCCTACCATCTACTCCTGATGCAATGGAGGTTCCGTATGATATTCTTGTGGAGCACACTGAAGGATATTCAGGCTCTGATATACGCCTTGTGTGCAAGGAGGCTGCAATGCAACCCCTTAGACGAATAATGGCAGCTCTAGAAGGCACACAAGAAGAAGTGCCTGAGGATGGTATGTGCTCTGTCCTTCACTAGTGATTTCCTACCTTTTCCACAACCTTTATGTGCACCAGAACAAATGATTTAGCGTCAGTATTTTTGTTCCTTATTATCTATTGCTTTCCAAGTTCTAGGAAGTTTTATCCTCTGTGGGTGCATTCAATGGCTTTAATAGTGAACTTAAAATGTGAAATAGAAAAGGCCAGTAGGATCCAGCGAATAATATATATTCAAATCACTCCCTTATTACAACGTAATTAATCAGTTACATTCTAGCACTTTTGGGGTTGAAACTGAAAAATGGTGCAGATTTGCCTGAAGTTGGTCCAGTAACGGCAGAGGATATTGAACTTGCTTTGAGGAATACACGGCCGTCTGCTCACCTCCATGCACATAGATACGAAAAATTTAATCAAGATTATGGCAGCCATGTCCTCAGCTAAAGGTGGCAAAGGCAAATAGTATTTACCTGCCTTTGATTTCTGAGGTGCTCCTTGACTGTTCCCTAAGCATGTCTAGAAGCCTGTTGATACGGTTTCATTTGCACCATATATGGAACCTAAGTATTAGTTGGCTAATTACCATCCATGTATTTGAAGCTCATAAGCACTCGCCGTGTAAGAATTTGCTCCATCATGTACATTACCATTTGTTCGACAAGTAATAAGTTCTGGGTACCGATCCTTCGCCTGTTGTCCCTAATTCTGTGGCATTATTCCGTTCTATGTATGTTTTGCCGAGCAGCTTAAAGCTCTGTTCCTATTTTAGTCTCTTCTAATATTCCCTCTCTGGCTCCCAAAGGCTGTTGCTTTCGACATATGTAGAGTCAAGTATCGAGAGGAAAATGGGTAGAGAAAACTAGCAAAATACCTGTGTGTTTTGCGCCAGCATATTCCATTATTGTCACACTACTTGATGTACACTTGGCATCGTCTTAGCTGTTAGTTTGGGCTTGTCCTCTGGCAGAACCGAGAAACATTTGCGAGGAAACACTACCTTACGGATTTGAATTTTTTGATTTGGAGTTGGTAGATGACAGGGGCTGCTATTATCTATATATGTGATCATATAGCAAACAGGAACACTCTAGGCCATTCAGCTTAATTTGGAAGTTGATTGGTGCACGAAACTGATACATAGATATGCTTAACTGATCAGACGGCCAAATCGAGCAGTTGCTTTACTTTGGAGCAGTAGCAGTATTCAGTAGTAGTAGCAAACTAGTAGCAACTTGCTTGTATCCTTGGGGAATTCTTCAGCGCCGAGCTGCTGGAGCTGGAAGGGCTCCAGCCTGCAGGCGGCGAGCTTGGTCCTGTACGCGGCCGTCTTGTACTCCTCCCACCTAAAGCTCCTGTACAGGCTCGCATGGCGTCTCCGACGTTGACGAAGACCGACTCAGCATCAGGCGCGACGGGTAGCCAGCCGTCGTCGCGTAGCGCGATCTGTAGTCCGGGGACGGAGTTGGAGCAAAGCAGCGACATGATCTGAGGGTCAGTGTGCGCGCCGAACCCCGTGGTGCTGGTGCTGTCGCCCGACGCGTCCAGGCTCCAGCCTCAACGACCTGGTCCCGATACTTCTTCTTCCGGAAGCAAAGCAAGGGCAAGAAGGATGGCGCGGAGACCAGCCGCGGGATGACGGAGACCGGTAGCGCCATGATGGTGCAGCGCAGTGGAACCAATCACCCGCGCATCAAGGGGTTGGACTCTGTCCGCAAGTGGCAGAGATCGTTCCTCTACGTGAAGAACGTTCCCGCCGAGAAGGGAGCCAAAGCGGAGGACCGGATCAATCTGCCCAGGTGGGCCAACGCAGCTCCCACCAAGCAGAACTGGAGGGCCAAGCCGCCGATGAACTCCGACATCAAGCAGATGGACGAGCGCATTGCCGAGCTGATCGAGGAGGGGCTCAAGAGCGACGACCCCATCGCCTGCTGGATCTCCAGGCGGGTGCTCCCGCTGCAGCGTCGCGCACATCTCATGTGCTACATGGGCGGCCACCGAGATTGCACTCGGACGACCACGTTCGAGCTCAGCAACGCGGACGTGGCCGTCTGGGCGCGCTCCATCATGAGCACCGGGCTCAGGGACAGCTGGCAGTACGGCTTCGTGCCGTACAGCCGCACGAAGCCAATCCACCGGGTTAGTATCTCTCTTCTCGTTCCCTGTGCACAGATCCCGAGTAGATAGCCTTCTTAACTTGCTGTGCCTAGTGTTCGCACTCTGTGCCGAGTAGAACACTCCGCAGTTTTGCTTAGGCTTTGTGTGCTTTGTGTTTGCACGCCTTGCCGAATAGCGCACTTAGCAGTATTTTCTAGGCTTAATGTGCTTTGTGCTCGCACGCCCTGTCGAGTAGCACACTTAGCCGCACTCTCTAGGCTTACTGTGCTTTGTGTTTGCACGCCTTGCTGAGTAAAATGCCTTTATGCTACTCGACTAACTTGTGATGTTTGCCTACTTTCCAGGTCCTTGCCCCCAGCTTGCCGAGAGCGCGGAGCGCTTCGAGGCTAACTGGGAAGAGGACCGGGAGGAGGACGACGAGGTCTCCTTCGACACCGCGGATAGCCTCTGCATCCCTCATGCCGTCCAGCCGGGTAAGCACCACGTCGATACGTCCATTCGGGACTGGTCCGAAGATGACGACGAAGGTGATTAAGTTCACCTCTTTCGGTCGCGAGTAGCGCAACCCACTTTCCTCCTGTTTCCTAACTGTTTTCTTCTTCTCAACTTTACAGACGATGCTGATGCTGACGCTGGTGCTGAGGAGGAGGGCGAGGACGAGGGTGAGGACGAGGACGCCCTTACCGTCGATCCGCTCGCGGTTGCTGCTCCCGCTACTCGCAAAAGGGCGGGTAGCGGTGCTCAAGAGCCCCCCAGCAAGAAGCCCAAGCAGGCCGTGAAGAAGGTTAAACAGGGGAGACGACTACCGCCTTCCCGTGCAGGGTAAGTAACTTTCTCCGAGTTGCGCATCGCTGTTGCTGCTTTTTCTGAATTCCTTGCCATTGCTTCTCAGTTTCTTCTGTCCTTCTTTCTTTTCTGAACTCTCTCTTCTTTTCAGCGCCCCCTTGGATGCTAACGCTGCTGCCGCACCCACCAAGTCCAAATCCAACAAGAGATCCGCCATCGACGTGGATGCGCTCATCGATCTCTCTGAGGGGGATGAGGATACTGCACGGGACAGGGTGCGATCGCCCTCTCCTGTGAAAGGAGAAGCCGAGGACGAGTTCCAGTACATGTACACCGATGCCCACGACGCCGAGCAGGGGCAGCGGTCCCGCGCAGAACGAGAAGCGCAGGACACTGCTCACGACGAGAGACCGCTTTCTCCCCCAGCTGCCACAACCGGGGAGAATACAAAACAAGATTCCGAGCAGCACGACCAGGCCGCCCTTGGGTGGCAGGAGGAGAATCAAGAGCAGCCAGCAATAGGGGCTGCTGACCAAACTGACCCCGCGGCCCGACCGCGGGTAGAGAAACCAGAAGAGACACCGCAAGGTCCCGCTGCCGAGCAGCGGGTTGAGACAGTTGACGAGGTGGTGCAAGACCTGCAGAGCCACGCGCAGCCAGACGCTGCGCAGGGTAGCGCGCCCTTGGCGCCGCCTACCCGGCAGGGCACTTCATCCACTGCACCGAGCTCCCCGCCGGTGAAGAAGGCCAAGATTACCACCAGCCATCCAATCAAGATGGAGGCTGTCGAGAAGAAAGCCAAGATCGCAGCGAGCCCTCCAGCCAAGAAGGAGGCCGCCGAGAAGAAGGCCGCCGACAAGAAACCCGTCGAGAAGAAGGCTTCCGAGAAGCAGGCCTCTGAGAAGCAAACTGGCCCGCCTGACGCCGACGTCCGCAGGAATCCTCCTCGTGGCGCTGCGCACGACTCTGACACGATGCCACCGCCCCAACCAATTGTCAAACCTGTTGCCAGGGTCGGGCAGCTCGTCATTGGCGATTCTGGCGCAGCCGCTGACGCGGCCGCTGGATCAAGTTTGCCAGACCCGCCATCCTATCCACCTTACTTGGTGAAGATAAGCAAGCAGCACAGCATCCCGCTCACCGCGGCCGAGAAGAAACTTGCCATCAGGAAAGGCAAACAAGCCACGGCTGTGGACTCCAAGCCGCCGGCCGGGAACAAGGACAGATCCCTCTCCATCTATTCACGCGAGGTCCAGGAGGCCGAGGTGACGTCCAGGGGACTCGAGGAGATGATTGATCGAGTGGGCTTCATCGACGCCGAATGGAACAGCGACATCCTCGGCAACAAGAACTTGCACGGCTTGGCTTTGGGCGATTTGGATCATATGCGCATCGACTGGAACAAGGCGGACATGGGGTACAATCCCATGACCATCTCGTCCAAGACCAGCACGCTCGCCGCCAAGCTGTTCGTCCACCGGAAGGCCGCAGAGGACATCGAACAAGCTTCTGTAGTAAGTTTTGCTCACCCAATTCGAGTTGCCTTTTTCTTTTCTTCTACTCTTCTCCTTCTTCTTATCCATCACCCAGTCCCCGAGATTCTGGCCGAGTAGACGGATACTCAACCGAGTTGCCGTCTTCTCGGGTTGAATCTTCCCGATCTGCGTCTGATTCGTTCTCTTTCTGCTTCTCAGAATAGCCTCCTGAAGAGAACAAACTTGTTCCGGCGATTGCTCTGGAACCACAGCATCGCTAGAAGGCGCCTCGAGGCCCTCGAAATTGAACGCAAGACCGATGAGGCGACGGAGAAGGAGGTCATGAATCGCACCCTCCAGATCTTCGAGATCGAGAGTAAGCTTTTAGCTACGTGGTTCCTGCGTTTTGTGTTTACGCCCGCTTTCGCTTTCTGCTCTAATCGATTCCTTTCTGCAGGCAAGTTCAAGACCTTGGTAGAGGAGCATGCGAACTGCCGCGTCTTTGTTGAGAGCGGCCAAGCCACGATCAAGAAGCTGGAAGGTGAGTTGATGTCTTCTCGGCTTGCTTTCTTGCTTTCATCCTAACTACTCTGCTGATCGTGCTTTGCTTTCTGCAGAAGATCACCAGCAGTTTGTCGAGGAGCATCTCGACTGCCTCAAGCCTGCTGAGGTGCAGCAGCAGATTGAAAGCCTTGAGGTGGAATTCAAGAAGAGGCACCTCTCCGAGATGGAACCGTTGCAGGTCGAGTTGCGCACCGCCCTCCAGAACGCCCTTGACATAGCTACCGAGAAGAATAAGATAGCTGCCGAGAAGGACAAGATCGAAGCAGCAGCCAAGGCCAAGCAAAGGGCTCTCGAGCTGGAATGCGAGACGCTGAGGGAGAGTAACTCGGATCTCATGCTCCAGCTGGCGTAGTTCCGGAGGGTAGAAGAAAAGCATGTTGCTGACGAAGAGTCATGGAAGAACAAGCTGCAGGCGCTACTCTACGACCTGAATAGTAAGTGCCCACTTCCTTGCACTTCACTTTTCCCTTTTGCTTCTCTTCCACTCGACTCATTTCTCTATTCTGCCCCTGTCTCTAATCTTTTTGATAGCTTTTTCAGAAACTTTCCCCGACCTCAACTCGTATTGCAAGCCTGCTCTGGCAAAGGCCCAAGCCGTTCGCACCGAGAAGGGCGAGCCTATGGACACCAAAGCTTCAATTGAGGACAGCATCACAACCATGCAGGTCCAGCTCCAACGCCTAAGGGGCGTGGGCACCGACCTGGTGCGCACTGCCTTCCAACTCCATGACCTGTTCTGGCCTCGAGAATCTGCGCCAACAACCATCCGAGGGCTTGCCGAGAAGCTGACTGGCGTGAAGGCCGAGCTGAAGAAATGGCGGGCCTCGGGAGCTCGGGCAGGCGCTGACATGCTGCTCCTATTCATCTGCAGCTGGTACGACAACCTTGATCTTAATCTTATCCTCGAGATGCGCCAGGATTCGAGGTGGGAGAAAGACTCCGACTGTGTGGCTCGCCGCCAGTTGGTTGTGTACGAGATCGCGTCCTACGCAGATACTGCGCGCTTCATCGATGGTGTCACCGAGCCCGACACGGAGGTGGAGGGCGAGGATGACGACGAGGATGAAGACGAGGATGCTACCGAGTCCGAAGGCCTGAGCTGCTTCGACAGTGAGAACGTCAAGACCGGGAAGGGGAAGGCCGCGGTCGTCGCGGATAGCGACGAGGAAGCCGAGAGCGTGGAGATGACCATCGACACCGTGGCCCTTGAGTTCGGCACTTCATCAGGTGCTTCCCTCGACGACACGGCGCTTCTCCGCAACCAAGCTGCTGCCTCCACCTCGGCGACATAACTCGTCTCGGTGGCCACGGCCACTTCTGACCAGGCTGCCACCGAGCCAGACGCGGATGCTGCGAAGACCGATGCCGCCAACTCGGAGGTTGATGCTGCTAAGGCCAGCGCTGAAGCTGAAGCTGCCAAGGCCAACACCGAGAACACTGCTACCTCGACCTGATTATCTCCTGCAACTTTTATCCTTGAAACTTTTATCAGATCCCCGGGATGCCGGGTGCAGATGTATTGAAACAATTACGTTTGTCGCTTGCTACTCAGTTTTATTCACGTTTGATATTTCACTTAGTCAATTTGAGCAGCCTTGGCTCGATGCCGGGTTGCGTTATCATGCAAGTCCCCGAGTTGCATTTCTTATTCGCTCTTCCTTTTTATCTCAGCTCTTACCCGCAACTTGTTTCTTTTTTGGTATTCGAGTCACAAGAATTCAAAGTTGGAGTTGCAAATACTTAGCCACTTAGAAACACTCATAGTAACGCAGCCCAACACTTAGCCGAAAAGGAGTTAACAAAAAACAACAGTAAAAGACCTCCTACTCGGTTCCTGCACCCTTTCTTTCCTTAGTAATTTTTCTTGTGCTCATTGACCTTTTGCTTGTTCTCTTGCTTGCCATGAAGCCGGGTTTCGGACAGCAGCAGAGTCGAAGAGTTGGCATGTAGGTTTAAACACAATACTAGATGTACTCGTGGAATGTTAAGCAGAGCAACCGAGTGGACAAAAGTGAAGCCGGGTAGAAACACACAGAGCAAGTTTGGACGAGGGCAGTCCCCGAGCTTAATTTCAGATTGCAGAGTAGAATTTTAACTTGGATAAGAGAGTACATACACATCCTTGCTCACGAATGAAAGCGACGAAGTAGGGCTACATTCCAGGGGCGCTTGGATTCCTCTCCAGCTTTATCTGCCCTGTTCTCCTGTGATGGACGCATGTCCACGAGATAATAGGCATCATTGTGCAGCGCTTTGCTCACAATGAAGGGCCCTTCCCATGGAGGAGACAACTTGTGCATCCCGGCTGTGCGTTGCACAAGCTTAAGGACCATGTCTCCTTCTCGGAAAACCC